>VXAU01004424.1:953406-1223154 GCA_013399695.1 Formicarius rufipectus | reverse complement strand
TTTTTTTTTTCCCTCCTCTCCTTTTTCCCCCCTTTCCTAACAGGAACATGTAGCTGTTTTACAAGCCTTGAAGGATTTTTCTTTTTTTCAGATTAATTAAAAAAGGCTTACCAGGCTTGTACTAGAAAAAAAAAACAGATGGGATGACTCTGTAAGTAGAGTCATTCATATACATCAAAGCTTGAAATGAGTGGGGCTACTCAAGTGCATCAAGTTGCATAAGTAAAGCACAGTTTGGACAGTAAAATAGATGATTGCAGCTAATCAAATGTTGATACTGGAAGTTCAGGAATGACCTTATGTTACCAAATCTGGCAATATGCTTTTACCCACCTTCAGTTGAAAAGTGTCACAGAGGAAAGCCTGAATGTTCACTGGAGAAACTCTAAAATAGAAGCATCACAACGTCTCTGAGCCACATAGCTTTACAGAATGCAAAGAGGTCACAGCGTGGTCATCCCCTTGAGGAAATCTGAGTAATATAAAAATTTTCTGCCCTCTGACTTGACTGCATGGGTGGCTGAGCTATTTTACCACTCAGGAAGTCTTGTACAGCAAAAATGCTGATGGGAGGACAGAAGTTGCAGTACTGTTTTCCTTCCCCATTCAGTTTCTTTCATGTTTATTTTGATATTGGGGCTTTAAAATTGCATGGAATTATTTGGCTGATTATTCTTCCCATTGTGTCCTGGAAAGAAAATCCTATATGCCTTGTAAAAGAGAAAAGTTTTTTGCTTTAAAAGAAAAAAAAGAAGCAGAAGGTAAATTAAATTTCAGAGAAAGGAAAGGGAAAAAAAAATGGTATAGCTCAGCCATATGTAGGAAAACATGAGTGCTTGCACATGTACATTCTTTGTCAGTATAAAAATATTACCCAAATATATGCCAACAGATCAACTCACACAGACATTCCTATAGTCATACAGGGATACTAGCACAGACATACAGTTTTGCATTCCTTGTTCATCATACGAAATTATATATAATCTGGCATGCACTACATCGTATACATTGCTCTACCTAGAAATCTTTTAGTCTAGCATCAAAGCTTTTTAATAATTTCCACTGTTTATTTCTGTCAGACTATGGTGTTTCTGAGAATAATACAGGAAGAGCCTTACTGGATAATTGGAGGTGGTGTGTTTCCTAAGAGCATGCATATTTGCCTTTAGTTAGAGTGCTTTTTCATCTCATCCCAAATTTATCAACAAATGTGTTGAAGTATGAAATTCTTCATAGAGGTGTTTAAGGGTAAGTAAAAAACGTAGAAGTGATAAATTCATTCAGAACTCCTCAGCAAACAGAGCTATAGATATACTCAACACCTATTTATCTTCTGGCTCCTATTCACACATTCATACATGGCAAAGGCAGAGTGTGGCAAAACCTGCTGAACTGGTTCCTTGGTGAGGCTTCTTCCCATCTACCCCTACAGGTTATATCTTGCCATTAAGATAAGATTTCTGGGATAAGGGCTATCTTTTGACTCCATATTTTTATGACAGCCAGCACTGTGACTACTGCAAAACATAGCAAAAGAGAAAATTTCTTCTCCCAAGGCCACAGTTAGAGGAATGCAATATCAGCTGTTTTGACTTAGCTCAACAGCCCATCTAGATGAGTATCTTGTGTCCATCAGTATCCACAGGTAAAAATCCAAGAGAAGAGCAAACACGTGTAATGCTTTGCATATTTGGACTGATACTATTTTCAGCTCAAGATTTTTCTCATCTTGATGAAATTTTCCTAGTTACCAATCTCCAGAGGGTGATTCTTGCCAGTGTTTGTCCAGCTGTCTCTTGATATCATGCCAATTTTATGCACAATGTCCTCTGGCAAGTTGTCCCACAGGTCCATCACTTGTCACATGCAGAACCATCCTCTTTAGTTTGTTCTGAACCTGGCCCTTATACCTGAACATGGTGGCCCCAGTTCTTTTTGGCAAAGAAAGTGAGCTGACAATCTTCATGTCACCCACAATTGCACTGAGCTCCACCAAATCCTCACTAAGTTTCTTTTCCAGGATGAGGGGCTCCAGCCAACGCAGCTGCTGTTTGTTCAGGAACCATTTCAGGGGAAAAAAAGGAAACATCCTTGTTGCCCTTCTGTGGACCTTTTAAAATCCTAATACACCCCAGAGACCGTTTTATAAGTAGAGCTGGGACCGCTTTTCCTTATGTGCATCACTTTACATATATCTACATTGCATTTCATCTACCATTTTATGGCCCAGTCACTCAGTCTTTGAAATACTTCACAGTCTGCCCTTGTCCTACAGGTCTGAATAACTTTGTATCATCAGCATATTTTGTTACCTAACTGTCTATTTTCTTTTTCAGGGAATTTTGACATTTTTCTCTGAGGTATTGCTGGTTTAGCCAGCTTGTACCTGCTGCACACCCTCAGCACAGTTGGAATAGCTGTCCATGACCTGGATTGAGGTGACACAGTGATCTGAATCAGGAACGTGACCTGAAACTTTTTGATTTTTTTTGCTGGACTGTTTTTACATGGGAAGGCAGGAAGAGTATAAGCTGAAATATGGCAGCTTATTCTTCCACTGCCCCAATGGTGAGGTGAATGAGCAAGCTCAGACTATTTAAAGCTTATCCCTTTTTCAAATATCAGCTTTAAATGACACACTCCACACATTTAAACCCTCACAGCCACAGTGAGTAGTGCCCCAGATGATAAATGAGACCAAGGACAAAATTCATACAACATCTCTTGCATATCTACATTAGAATGAATTTCAATTACCATATTGGTCATATCACCACTGACTATAAAGAAGTTTGGGAAAATTAGTTCAGAAGCAGCCATCTTCACTAGTTTGAACCCCCCCTTATGTCTGTCCACTTTGTTTGTGTATAGAAAAAGTTAAATAATTTATAAACTGATAGCCCATGTATTGGTATTAACCTTTAAACACATTGGTTAAATCTTTAGGCGATTTCTCAGGATGACTTTCCAAGTGATCTCAGCCATCCTAGGTGAACCAAGGTAGACATCATGAAAGACGTGCAATTTTTCTTCACTTACCACACTTGTCCCAAGAGACTTCCTAAAAAACTTGCTCAGCAATTTGGCATGAGGTCTAATCTTCAATAAATAAAAATACATTTCAAGATAGCTACAGCAATCCCAATGGTAGCTGTTTACCTGCAACTGTTTGATCAGCATTTGAAAACAGTAACCAGAAGTGTTAAGTAATAAAGAAAAATGTAGAGCTTTGGGTTTTTTTCCTTCCCTTGTTCAAAATCAGTTAGTGAAAGCTAAAAAATTTATGAACTACTGAAAACAAAGAAGTGGGATGGAAAACATTATACAAAATTAATTATAGTGATCACTGTTGCCATGATTGTGATTTACAACACATATCTCTCCTTGCAGTAAGAAAGACATAAAACAGGATATGAAATTATTTGGAGAGCAGTACTTCTTCTCTGTATGTTTTCCTGAGTGCCAGGTTTCTAAAAATTCCCTCACTGTGACAAGTTTCCTCTTGCACCACAATCACATTGTGGGTAGCTTTATTTCCAAATGTGAAAAGCATTAGTGTGTCCAACTACAAGGTTAGCTAATATTCCTTAAGGCAAGCAAAGGAAGCAGAACATGATGCTGAAAAGCGGTATAACCTTAAAGCTGTGGGACATCTGGCTGCCCTGTACGAGACGGAATCAAGCAGCTGCTAAAGTGTCACAGGAATGCTCCACAAAGGCACACAGGAATTATCATTCCAGATCAAACTAATGGTACCAGTACCAGATGCTTCAGAGGAAGATGTAAAACTTCCATAATAGGCAATTATGCAACAACATGTTGGTGAGAGAAGTCTCCCCTTTAAGTCTCAGCCATTTAGTGTATGATTTATATCCCGAAGAATGTGGATTGATTTATGTCCTGGAGAAACCACAGTTACCCTTATAATTCATATAAGGGCTAATCCTTTCTCTTGAAATATCTACATTCTTTTTCTACATGCTGTGGTAGTTGTGTATAGTTAGGAACCAAATATGAAGAAATGCTGTAACCAGCTGAAACTTAAGGAAGAGTATAGAGGGAAAATGAAATGATGTAAACTAGAATATGTCCAAGAGGCCAGGAATAATCTCACAAAAGTGCAACACACGTTTTCTCTTTTAACCACATGACAGCATTAAGAATGGTAGAAGTATAGCTAACAAAGAGCAGGTTGAAGCATTCAGGTGTGAGGGTGTGGGGCTGGGGGCAGGTGGAAATGAGCACCCAGTTGACTGGGTGAGGCCCCCTTCTTCTCCTTCCCTATGTCAGTGCTGCTTATAGCCCTGCCACCACACAGAAGCATCAACAAGGACGATCTCAAACCTGTTGCCTTAATCACTAACATGCATAGAGAATTCTGTTACTGTGACTAAAATAGACCCTTAAGTCTATTTTACGTCTATATACCCTACCCTATTCTTCTCTGAGACAGAGATTGCATACTCTTATCACATGGTGCGCAGTTTGGTATTACCTTTGGGCAGCTTGTACTCCAGATTGTGACCAGGCCACTGAGCTGCTTCTGAGTGGTGTTAAATACTAGACCAAGCCAGTAGACTTGTGTTATTGAGATGGCTTCTCTAAGGAGGGCATTAAATCCCCATTGGTCAGGGCTGCTGCAGTAGACTGAGCAATTTTTTTGTCTCTCAGAGTGTGAGCATGTACTCTAAACTATGTTATGAAAATGCATGCCAGGATCTGAATGTTTGCTAGGGGTATGACATGACAGGCATACATGCTACAGCTGTGTACATTCTGCTGCTGCCAGAGACTGTATTTCATTTTGAACTACATAAAGAAGTAGTTTAAGTTTTATGGCAGCCCACAAAGTGCACCAGCATATAAACAGGTTCTCATCTGAGAGAGGAGTTTTGGTCCACGCTACCAGTTTTGAGCCAGCACAACATAGTGAAGTTAAAATTGGGAAATATCCTTTTAAACACAGGCAGACTGAACAGTGGAGTCACTGAAGTATTTCTTAGGATATAAAACTGTGAGGGAGTATTGTGCTAATCTACCCTAATCTTTCTAAAAGATATCCTGTTCCAAGTTAGAGATTTCCAGAGAAGTTCTACCATAATCCTTGTTAAATTGTTCCAGAGGTTAATCATCATCTTTATAAAACTAATGCCTTTAAACTGGAATTTTTCCAACTTCAGCATCCATCTACCACATTTTGTTATGTCTTTGTCTGTTGAACTGAAGAACCCCTGATTATCAAATGTATTTTCTCCATGGAGATACTTATAAACTGTGATTATGTCATCTCTTAACCTTTCTTTTGATAAACTAAACAGATTGAACTCATTGAATTTACAATCCTTGTTTTCTTGTCCTCTAACCATTCCTGTACTTCTCCCCCTGATTAGTGCTCTCCACTCACAAGTTTGTAGGCAATTTCATAAGATGGTGAATCCCAGACCGGAGCATAATACTGTTGTCATAATAATAGATATACAAAATATAAAGAAGATATAAGAACTCAAGTTGTCCTCACCATTCCAAGCATCACAAAACCATATTTGTTCAGTTAAGATTCCCTGTATGTATTTTGAGACCTAACAGTTATCCAGTTCTAATAAACTCAATGTGTGCTGTGTGGCTTTTTAGTCATTCGAGTTTCTTAAAGAAATATTTGCTAGGTACTCAGATGAATGCCTGACAGAAATTTGTGTATATTGTATCAATGTTATTTACCTTTATTAAGCCAGCTTGTAGTCCCATCAGAGAAAGACATCTGGTTGGTTTGACATGAACTATTTTCATAAACTCATGTTGATTGACATTTAATATATTATGCTCTTTTGGAAGCTGCACTATCCCAAATGGTATCATTTCATAAGGAATTATTCCGTCAGCTTCTGAAAGAGTAGGTTCTGTCCCTGTGGAAACTGTGGGTCATTTTGTATTAACTTGATTTTAACTTATATTAAACCTATCTCAGACTTTTGTCATATACTATAATGTAACCATCACTGAAAAGAGGCTGCCTTACACAAGTGAAATGAATGGGATAAGAGTGCCAACACTTCACTACAAATTAAACTAAGCAGGTAGTCATATTTAAGCCTTAGGCTTCCAGAAAACCAATTTAGTCATTCAAGAAAAGCTCATTGATTTACAGCCTATATGAGTGTGTTAATTTAAAAAATATACTAAATACATTATGATAAGATAGGTCAGCATATAAAAGGATGCCTTAAACCCAAAACACCTAAATTTCACCTAAACCTGTGTTCCAGTGTTAATACTGTACTAATAGATACAGAAAATTCCCATCATTTGTTATAAAACACTTTACTCCCAAAACTTCATAAAGGCAACAGGCATTATAATCAATATTGCAGACCTGAGCTGCCATGGACAGACATGCAGTCATGTAGGCAAAATGCTTAAGGTTCACATAAACACCAGTAGTGGATTCTAGGGCATGTCAACTTAGACCATAGGATCAAATTCAAAATCAGCTGATGTAAATTTACCCCCTTGATTTTGCCAGTGTTCTATAATCCTAAGATTATGTCAATAAGAGCATTGCACTTTAAACCACTGTAGCATCTAGTCTTTAATTTATGCATCCAGGTTTACTGAATACCCAGAGCATTGAGATGGATAAACCTGTAAGAAGTTCTACATAAAGCAACAGGGTCTGCTGAATTGGAGGTTTTTAAATTTGTTGTAAGAAATTACAATAAAACCTGAGTTTCTTATCCTTCCTTCATGATCCCCAGGATATCGGCACAAATTGCTCCCATTGCTGTGCTGATTTCTCTCCAAAAACTAGGTAAAAACCTATTTCTATTATGGGTTCATTTAAAAAAGTATCTGCAGAAGGAAATGCTATTATTCCTCACCCCTCTTTTCCAGAACTTCCAGGGGCTGGAGCACTCAACTAGAGTATGGGTTCTGAGTTTAATTCCCTTCTCTGTCTAATTAATTTAAACCCTGTTCTCTTGACTGCCTAAGGCACCATATTCATTAAGTAGAACTTCAGAGGGCTTGTGAAGCGTTGTTCTTGTTCATGGTAGAGTACTTCTATTTTATGTGACCCATTTAAACAACTAAATGGAAAAGAGCAAGATGACTTTAAATCCCGGAGTTTAAATTGCTCACAGGAATGTGTTATAGTAAAACATTATAATAAATCAGAGAGTTCCCTAGCCCAAATTCTGTTACTTAGTACTTGCTCTCTCTCATTCTCAGTGAATGTTTAAATTGGTCATGAAAAACAGAAGAGCCTTGGGATGGAAGAATGAGGGTGTCCACACCTTCCCACTCAGGTTAGTGGTAAAGACACACTGCAGGAGGCAGGAGATGAAGGTTCAGATCCACTAGACCGAGGGGCAAGCTGAACTTCTGTCATGGATTGGTGTCCTATCTATTGATGAGAGAAGTCACTTGCCATACTCCTGCTTCCAGGCTTTATTACTCCTAGCAGCAGATCAGCTGCTATGTTTGCTCTAGAAGATGCTGATACTTGTAGGAGAATTCATGTGGGTTATTGGCAAGATTTATGCCAGGGACAGATCTTGAACTGTTTTGTGAGTCTCCATAGAGTGTGAATTTAAGAGACCCAAGAAGGTTTTATCTCCCCAAACTTGAAATTGCTAACATGCAACATGTTTAATCCAAGTTGTCTAGAATCTGTAATGGACGTGAAGAAATAGATTCTGTGAGAGCAAATCACTCCAGATATCATATAAACAACACCTTGCATGCATACCGGGTTTGCCCCAGGGATGATTGAAGGAGGCTAAACAATCCACTCAGATTAGAGTTCTCATTTTTAATGGCTCAGGTAAGGCAAAATGATACTACTCTTGAAATCATAGATGTACTTCCAGTTTAAGGGACAACTACTGAAAGAGTTGTGGAGCTAATTTGTAGTCTGAGTATCTGCAACAACCAATCACATCTAACACTCCTTATTATGACCCAATCTCCTGTGGTTGGACTGAAGGAAAAGAAACAAACAAAAAACCAACCAAACAAACAAAAAAAAAACCCAACTTGCTAATTTCTTTCACAGAAATGTGAAATCACCCCTTTAGAATTCACCTTGCAAGTCCAGTAAGATATATAAAATGTGGCTCCTCGTCTCTGTCACACATGCCTTCCCTGTACTTTTCCTGTTGATGGCACCAGCATAACCCCATGAAAATGTTCTTTTCAGGAATTAACTTCACTGATGAGGTGTGCTTATTTGTGCCAGATGTAATGTACTTTACTAAGCTCCAATTCAGTTATCAATATCGTTGACCCAAAACTGACCTGAAGGCATAAGGTCCAAGACTAGCTGGCTAGAAGCAATCAAAATTTCTTTGTATTAAAGTAAAGATAACTGTGTATTAACTGAATTTTCTGTATCCTTGTGTTATCTCAGTGATCATCAGAAATGTAACTGCTCTGATTGCTGGCCACTGACTGGGAAATTGATTCCTTTCCTGGCCTGTGACAAGTGACCACAGAGAGTGACTGCAAAGATGAGAGATATTTGGAATTTCCATTCCCCGGATCTCCTGCATTCTGAGAGAATCCCTTTTTTTTTTTAGGGGAGGGGAATAAAACTGAAATGAATTTTTGATTTTGTTGAACTTGAATTTTCTATTCCATAAATTATTCCAACAAAATATTTATTCCCAAACAATGTCTATTTATCTAGTTCAAGAGATGATTTTTGTGTTCTGTAATAATGACACTGTGTGTCCAAGGCTATCAAAAAGGTAAAATCTGGAGCAGAAAGGACTCACATACATATTTCACCATGTTGTTGACCTTTGTTCTGAGATGGTAAAAATTACCTGAGTAGTCTATAGCAGCAGTTTATTGTTGCTCTCAATAGCTACAAGACTGTCCAGTAAATACCATACATGCATGGCCAGAGCTAGGGATAAAGAGAAACAAATAGGGTGGGATCTCGTGCTGGAAAACTCAGTGGTTGTGATGAGACCTTACAGCAGCCTTGCAGGACATAAAGGGAGCTTACAAGAGGGCTGGAGAGGGACTATTCACAGAGGCATGCAGACATAAGACAAGGAGGAATGGTTTTAAGATCAAGGAGGGTAGGTTTAAATTAGATATTAAGAAGAAATTCTTTACTGTGGTGAGGCACTGGAACAGGTGGTCCAGAGAGGCTGTGGACTCACCATCCCTAAAAGTGTTCAAGTCCAAGTTGGATGGGGCTCTGAGTTACCTCGTCTGGTGCAACTTGTCCCTGCCTATGGCAGGGGGTTGGAACTAGAGGATCTTTAAGGCCCCTTCCAACCCAACCATTCTATGATTCTTTCAGGCCTTTGTGTTTCTAAGCATGGTTGCCAAGGCCTATAATTATAGACATTACAATGTTGCACCTGGTTTAATGGCACTACTACTTCTGACGGCCAAGTCAAAATTGTCATGTTGCATAGACTTGGTTGCAAATCACACATTCCCTGAATCAAGTGGTTTCAAGAACTTTCTCTGCAAATAATCCAGGAGGCTAGTTTGATCCCATCAACATTACGTTATAGTTAAAAACTTAGAAATCAAGATCTTGAAATTAAATGTACAATGAACTGATTCAGCTGTCATTTCTGATTCTGAGAAAATCAGACACAGTACATAGAAAATGCTTCATCTTCTTTCTTCCACTCCTTCAATTTTTAAGAAAAGCAAGTCTTGTTTTCCCCTATACAGGAAAAAAAAGGCGACTCATTTTCCAACTAAAACAAATATTTTCTTAAAGCAACTTTTATTTTCCCAAATATTTGACAGGAGCAGACTTTACAGTTCTGAAGAAGTTTAGTCAGCTGTGCAGATTGACTTTTGAAGTGTAAAATAAACCTTTACTTAACAGATGTCAAGAATATGACTTTGTGAGATAATGACAGGTTTTGTAATAAGTTGGTGGTAGTTCTTTCTAAATGGAATGAATGAAGTTTGGGTGCCAACTCTTTAAAAAAATGACAACATGATTATTAACAATTGACTGGAATCGGAAAAGAAATATCAACAACAAAACTGACTGTACTTCTTTTTTTGTGTGTTTGGAAGACACAAGTTGTTCATTAAATTGCATGGGAGTAAAATTATTTTTAATGAGTACACTTTTCCTTCTTTTAGAAGCAGCAATGGAACTTAAATCCAGCACCCAGAAAAATAACCTTAGGCCTAGTCTTGAGACATCAATCAAAGTTGACCTTTTCCTTAGGTCAGTCTTCCTCTACAGGACCTGGATATCCTGATTCTACACTAATTTTATGACAATTCCAAGAGATACTTCATCCCTCATCCAACTGAAAACAGTTCACTCCCCCACCAGTTCACACCACTTCTGTGTTTGGGGACAGAAGGGGGGATCCGCTACATCAATCACAGCTTCTACCATCTTCCCAGGAAACAGGGCTGCTCCTCCTGTCAGCACAGAAACAGTACGAGATGAGCTCTCTAAATATTTCACACGGAGAGAACCCTTTGCTGTTCTAAACATTAGCAGTGAAGTCTTGGAAAAGTTGACGCACCTGAGGTGAGTGGCACTAAATTTCCCTGCTGGCTGAACCCATTGGTATTTGGCATAGATTCCAGCAAACTTTCCCACCCTCCAAAAATATCCCTGTGGACTGTCATGGTGCCATCTGGTTGGCTGCAATTGTTCAGCACTGTCAAACAGAGTATATAATCCTGAGCTGGAAACAGAAGTGTGGGCTTATTGCAGGATTTGGAGAAAAGATGGGGGACACTTTTATCTCTGGTGGCCTCACACTGAACTTGGTTGATGGCAGTCAGGAGCTGCTCTAGGCAGACCTGAGAGTAGGAGTTTTCACAGAGGTTGGTCTCCATTAAAAGACAGTACTAACATGGACCTGTGTACTGACTCTCTCCTCACTTGCTGGCCTTGTGCCTGAGAGCCAGACCTGCTTCTATATATATCAAAACTTTTGAAGTCCCTTGGGAACAGCTATCCTTTGCCAGTGAAACCATGTGTTGCTCATCCCCCTGTCAGTGTTATATTGCCAGCTCCCAGCCCTGCCAGCTGACATGCTGCTGAAGCCAGGAGTGGAGAGGATGGCCAGCCAATCCCACCTGCCTGTTGGGTCACCCAGGGACCAGTGCTCATCACTTCTCCTGATTTTTCATCACTGTCCTTCAGACAGGTCCCTCCAAAACTTCTTCTGCCACTTCAGATCATCTCTATTTCTGCCCATTTTTATTCAAGATCATCTCTTTTCCTGACAGCTCCTCACTGCTTTGTTGAAATAGCATATTTTCTTTCTTCTCATCTTCTCTTTGTTGCAATTTTTTCAATTTTTTATCCTATTCTGCTTCCAAACTTCAGGTTCCCATGAAACTTCTGCATCAAGTTTACAGCTCTCCTCCACACATTACTTTACCTTTCCTTCTATCCTATCAATACACACTTGACAGTCTTCTCCACTCTGTTGCTTGTTTTCCCAGTCTACTATATCCCTGAAATATTCTGCACAATGAAATAAGGAAGAGAAGGATGAGATAGAATCCCCCTAAACCTTTGTATATTAATACAAATGCCATTGTAAGTCTGAGGCTTGAGAGGTCAGATTATTAAAAAGTGACCATTAATATCCAGGCCAACTCGTTTTTCAAAGCATCTCCTTTCCTCCCTCTGCTGTATTGTTTCCACCAGAAGCTAGTAAAGAAGAAGAAAATACTTTACTCTGTGGAGGGAATTAATGCATCAGGCCTGCAGTGGATCTTCTGGAGCCCTCCCCATCTACAGTGAAAATCCATGTAAGTCCCCTGTAAATACACACCCTCAGCATTTCTGCTAAATGCCGCTATTTACACAATAGCCCATTACAACAGCCCATCTGTCAACCCTCTTTTCATGGCCACAGGTGGAAAATGAAAAATTCTTTTGAGCAGAGCTCTGAGGGTCTTTGGAGGAAAGCTTGTTTGCTGCTGTATAGCCAGGCCTCCCACAGAGCCAAGATCTGCAACCTTCTGGGGCTCCCAGCCATGGCTGGCCTTTAGTCAAACAGTGCCCAGGGCAAGCCAGAATTTCATGCCTTTCTAAAAAGCTAATTGATTGGGGATAAACATTAACCTAGAATTTCAGTTGTGCACTCCAGTCTTAAGCATGCCAAGCAGCCACCCCTCAGGCTAACCCTACTTCAAGGGTCTTTGCAAAGGACCCAGAAGGTCACACAAGTTTCATTCATTCATTTTATGGTACAGACAACTACAAAGCATCTAAACGTTTTTATTTTTAAGAGCTTCCCTTTAATGCAGAAAATCATTGTGAAACTGTGGTGGACAGAAGCAAGGCATGTCCCAAGTTCTTGAGATGGACTCTCTGGTTCAGAGATCAGAGCAATGAACCAGCACCTCAGCCCAGACTGCAAACTGAAGTCAGGCAATTATTTAAATCATGTACACACTTACAGTGACAGATAGTCTATCTGTTCCCTGAACTCTGAGAGACATCTTGCCCTTCCAAAAATGTCGTCACAGGTTCTCAGCAGATCTGGCAAAGAGTAAGTGCAATTTAAATACCGTTGGAGAGAGTCCAACACAGAGCATAGAAGTCCTGGGCTCTCACCCCATCACCAGTGTGGGAATAAAGTTTCTAAGAGGCGGCTAGAAATCAAAGAAAGAATGACAGAGATTTCTGTGACACTCTAAAACTATTTGCTGAGAGCTGTAAAGTTTCTAGACTCCCTATTTTGTTTCCAGAATGATTCAATTAGCCAGTTAAAAAAAGAAACAACCCACACTGATGCGCAATTCAAGATTAAAGAAAGCCGTCACGCTGCAGACTGTCCTTAAAGCCAGGTTGCCACTTGCCTTGGCCATATGGAATGCATTTATTGCATTACTTTCCCCATTTTTTTTTGTTTGTTTGGGGTTGGTTTGTTGTTTTTTTTTTTGGTTGGTTTTTGTTTGGTTGGTTTTTTTGTTTGTTTGGGGTTTTTTGTTTTTGTTTGTTTGTTTGTTTTGTTTTGTTTTGTTTGTTTTGTTTTTTGTCTCAGCCTACTCATCATGGAATCTCTCAGGTTGGGAAAGACCTCCAAGATCATTGAGTCCAAATATTAACCTAGCACAATAGACCATACCCCCAAGTGCCACATTCACATGCCTTTTGAACACTTCCAGGGATGGTGATTCCACCAGTTCCCTGGGCAGCCTGTTCCAGTGCCTGACCGCCCTTCCAAAGAATGTTTTTCTCCTAATATCCAAACTAAATATCCTCTTGTTACAAACTGAGGTAATTTCCTCTTGTCCTATCACTTATTACCTGGGAGAAGAGACTTACTCCCACCTTCCCACAACCTCCTTTCAGGTAGCTGTAGGATCTCAGGTTGAATCTCTTCAGGGAACTGTAGAAGCATCTCGAAGCTTGTTCATAATTCTGCAGCATCATTACTCATCCCTTCTTTCTTTTTATTTTCTTTTCTTTTAACTGGAAATTATTCTTTCCAAGCCTTCTGCTCTGGTTTCATCCTGGTAGAACATGAAACCAGTAACACTGAAAGTGAACTTTTGAACCCAAAGTGTTTCCGTTACTTTAAAATTAGGTAAAACCATCTGTACACCAAAGGTACTCCTTATGTTAAAAGAAGAAATGGGAAGATAAGACATGGAGAAAGTGATGCAGATAAACCTTTCATTCCCTGCAGCATCACCAGCTGAGGACATGCCCATACCTTCAAGTGCTGTTGCTCAAATCCATTGTAAGCAAAAGAACCCTTACACTGATATCCTAGTTCAGGTGCTTGAGGCAGAACTACATGTACATAGCACAGGATCCTAATAAAATAACTCTGCCTCTCAGCTAATTATCAAAGATACAACATTATCCTGAAAACAGATGAGAAGCTGGCTTGGGAATATCTATAGTGTGCTATATGATTCAATATAGATATGCCAAATCCAAGCTACTGTTCAGTACAATTCTTCCTGTGAATGCTACTCCCACAAATGTCAGTCAGAATCATATTTCTGACATGAAGCGCCCAGTGACAGCAACTGTGAAGTGTTTAGGAGTCTGCTGCCTTCCAACTTTTAAGTTTTTTTAATGTATTTAAGATGCATATCTGTCAAAAATTGAATTTTTTTTCCATTATTCTTTGTCCTTCCCATCTTTTATCTTGCAACTAGGCATATTTGCTCCTACTGGTAGTTAAGCTTTCTGCCTGTGGTGCATAAATGCAAAGTACTGGGTTATGTGGACTGGGTCCATTAGACATCAGAAATTCAATGTAATTCTGCAACCCTAGAATATTTATTTTCATCAATCTAATTGCCCCATCAGAGTCCTAAGTGGCCTGTCAATGGTCCAGTTTGAACACCAGAAGTGTTGAGACCTAAGCAGTCAGAGAGAAGTGTTCTAAAATCTGCCCCAGTAATAACTTTTAGGGGACATACAACACATCTACATGCTTTTCCCAGCAGATTTCCCTCAGAGGAATAGTTATAGCTCATGGAAAGTACGTCCTGGCTGTTTCACATGATTTTGACTATGGATCAGTTCTAACTATACATACAATTTTGCCTGGGTACTGCTCAGAGCAGGCTGGTAAGCCATGGTATAGAATGCAAAATTTGTTTACTCTGGGTCTGCAGTGCCTGCCTGCTTTATTTGTAGCTGATGACTAAATTTCTCTCTGTTACAACTGCTGAAATAGTCTTGAAATGGGAACTGCCTTTACCTGATGTAGTGATGTCTACCAGCATTTGCAGAATCTAAATGACAAGCTCCAAACACTAGCCTCATCTGGACTAGCATGTCCAGTTCTGTCTATTCCCATTCCAAAAAGACATATTAAAATTGGTGTAGGCCAGGAAAATTATTCCCAGCTTGGCACGGAGAAAAGATTTCATTTTAGAAGGGACTGAGAGCAAGACAAAGTGAGAGGACAGAGAGACTTAAGTTCTCCTCAGAGTATAATAGATCGCAGCACTGCACTTCCACACCATAGCTGGGTCTCATCTGTCCTGTTCAGAGCATGGCAAGGGTGATTTTTGTTTGTATCCACACAGATGCATGTGACCTGTTTAGCTTAAGAAAGCAGAAAGTGTGTTGACATCAATATTTGGATTCAGATCAATTTTGAAGCAGATCTTATGATCTTATTGCTTCACCTTGCAAAATGGTTTTAGAGGGCATCAGATGGATCTCCTTCAAATTAAATTAATCTAGGATTTGTTATAAAAGCTCATCTGGTGAGCTCCAGCCACTAATGGGGGGGGTCAATGAGAGATTCCTCATGAGGGAAGTAGTGGGGCTGGCACTGACCCCTTCTCTCTGGTAATCAGTAACAGGACCCAAGGGAATGGCATGATGCTATGTCACGGAAGGTTTGGGTTGGGTATTAGGAAAAGCAAACTAAGAGACCACTTGCTGAGCACTGCTGCCCAGCTAGATTGTTTCAAAGACTCCTTGTTTAAAATTAGCTCAAGCATTTTCACAGTGCTCAAAGTTAGTAACAGTGATTGCAGTGAAGAAATTAAAGAGAACCATTAAAGTTACGAGGTCCTGGATCATCATTTTAGCCAGACAAAAAAAAATAAAAAAGAAAAAGAATATTAAAAAAAAATTAACTTTGTGGAAAGGATTACATGATCTGACTGCTTGTGTTAAACAGGGGATGGAGAGGACTTTGTTTATTTTATGAACTGATTCCCAGGGGGCCACATCCTTTGTGATTTGTCAAAACATACATCAGCTCTGGCACTTCCGTAATCACTGGAGTGCACACAGTCTAGCTGGTATCTACGCCCAGCTAGAAAAATAGTGCAAGTGTCCAGGACCCACAGCCATAACAGATCTTTACTTCTCCCAGGTACATGGCCTGGGCTGTTGCAAAAGAGAAGGAGACCTGCAGCTGTGACAAGTACCTGTCAGAGACCCACCCAGCAGGAACCTACTCTTGACTTTCCTAAGGACACTTTATGGCAGGAATTCAATTCCAGCCTTTCCCTGTTCCTCTTAAAAACTTTGTTAGATTATACTTGCTGCACAGGGAATTTTGATGAAGAATCAAGTACACAGATGCATCAGAACAGTCCATTCCTCAGCAACAATGGGAACATCTCTGACGCAGGCAGAAGACATGCGGTTTTGTGATTAGTGAGAAAGACGGAAAGGTCAGGAACTCTGGGCTTCTTGTCTCTCTCACTGTCTTCCTTTGTATCCTTGGGAATATCATTTAAACTTCTTTGCCTCAGAACCCACATGTCTGAAACTGATATCATGAAACCTACCTACTCATGATCTGATCATATTTGTTAAGTCACTTCACATCTTCAAATGGAAGGACTTTTTGGGTCCTAAGAGCCGTTAGTGTGGGCTGAAAGATACACAAAGAAAATAGCTAGAGTTCCACTATCAGAGTTATTTAAGGAAAGTGTGGGTGCAAGACTAATATAAGTCATGTTCAAGAAACACACTTTCTTTGTTTCATTATTCATTTCCCACTTGACATTCAAAATATTTAGAGACTAATCATTTTTAATATTTGTGTGTGTTTTTTCCTGTCACTGAAGATGCAGTAGTTCATAAAAGTTGGACAACTTTTAAATAAGGAAAGTAAAATCTACAAACTTTGGAAATTTGAGCACAAATTAATATATTCTTTAAGGGGAAATTTTTTTATTTACTTACTGGCTGTGTGATGAATTTAAAATAGCATGACAACTTGTTTTTCAAGAAATGAGAAATTCCAAAAATATCAGTATGATTGTTACTTAATTTTGTACAGTTTTTAAACCAGTTTTGTTTAGAATGACCTTCTTAAAGTAAATGACACTATATATCAATCGCAATCTTAGGGAATTACATCAAACACCATGTGTTGGCTCTGCCTGCTGTGTCTGCCCATCTCTTTCAGTGCCACAGCTGTTTAGTGCTTGTTCATAATCAGAATGTATATCCAATTCCAACAACAAGCAGTAAATTAAGTATCATAATAAGATGTATATTGAAAGTCTAGCAGCAGTTACCAAACCCTCTGCTCTGCTTCCTGGATTTATCCCACATGTATGAAGGTCAAAGGATGAGGTTAAATAATGGTTGTTCAGATCATGTCCAAACTGGAATGGATATGGAGAAAAGATCTGAGGCTAAAACCAAGACTTGTCTGGTTCTGGGATTATTATTTTAGGACAGAACTATAAAACATTCTGGGTAAATTTTAATTTCATAGATATATGACCTGTTAAGCAATGGTATGAGGAGAATATCTCACTCTGAACTGGTGTGATCTCACCCCGACCACTCTGTGCAGTTTTGAGCACCAAAATATAAGAAAGATACAAAGCTATTAGAAAGCATCCAGAAGAGAGCTACAAAGATGGTGAAAGGTCTAGAGGGGAAGCAGTATGAGTAGTGACTGAGGTGACTTGGCTTGTTCGGCCTGAAGAAGACACTGAAGGGAGACCTCATTACTCTCTGGATCTTCCTCACGAGGAGCTCACATGGATTTCTTCTCTCTTGTGACCAGGGAGAGGACCCTATGGAATGGTATGAAGCTGTTTCAGGGGGATTTAGGTTAGACAGAAGGAGAAGTTTCTTCACTCAGAGAGTGGTTGGGCACTGAAACAGGCTCCCCAGGGATTTGATCACAGCACCAAGCCTTATAGAGCATTTGGACAATACTCTGAGGCACATAGTGCGACTCTTGGGGTTGTCCTCTTCAGGGCCAGGAGCTGAACTTCAGCGATCCTGATGATGATGAAGGCTGTGTTTATGTGGACTTCAGTAAAGCCCTTGATACTCCCTCAGCATTCTTCTGGAGAAGCTAGCTGCTTGTGGCTTGGACTGGTGCACTCTTCACTGGGTTAAAGACTGACTGGATGGCCAAGCCCAGGGAGTGGTGATGAATGGCGCCATATCCAGCTGATGCCCAGTCACCAGTGGTGCTCCCCAAGGCTCATTATTTGGGCCAGTCCTGTTTGATAGCTTTACTAATGATCTGGTTGGGGGATTAAATTCATGCTCTGTAAGTTTGCAGACAGCACTAAGTTGGGCAGGAGTGTTGATCTGCTAGAGGGCAGGAAGGGTCCACAGAGGGATCTGGACAGGCTGGATTGATCAGCTGAGGCCAGCGGGATGAGGTTCAACAAGGCAAAGTGCTGGGTCCTGCACTTGGGCCACAACAAACCCATACAGCACTACAGGCTGGGTGAAGAGTGTCTGGAAAGAAGCCTGGCAGAAAAGGACTTGGTGGTGCTGGTTGGCAGATGCTGAACATGAGCCAGAATGTGCCCAGGCAGCCAAGAAGGCCAATGGCACCCAGGTGTGTACCAACAATAGCGTGGCCAGCAGGACCAGGATAGTGATTGTACCCCTGCAGTCAGCACTGATGAGGTTGTGCCTCAAGTTCTGTGTCCAGTTTCAGGCCCTTCACATCAAGAAAGATCCTGAGGTGCTGGCATGTGTCCAGAGAAGGGCAATGAAGCTGGTGAAGGGTCTAGAGAGCAAGTCATATGAGGTGCAGTTCAGGGAGCTGGAATTGTTTAGCCTGGTGAAGAAGATGACAAGGAAAGACCTTATCTCTTTCTACAACTACCTGAAAGAAAGCTGCATCAAGGTGGAGGTCAACCTTTTCTCCCAGACAACTAGAGACAGGACAAGAGGAAATGGCTTTTTAAGCTGTACCAAAGCAGGTTCAGGTTAGGCATCAGGAAGAATTTCTTCACTGAAGACTTGATCAGGTGTAATCGCCATCCCTGGAAATGTTCAAGAAACCAGTGGACATAATAATACTTAGCGTTAGGCTGTAAGGAAGGTGGTAATCAGTCAAAGATGACACAAAATGATCCTGGAGGTCTGTTCCAACTTTAATTATTCTATTCTATGATCCTTGTGAGCTCCTTCCAATTCAGGATATTCTATGATTTTATGAATGTAAGAAAACACACAAATATGCAAATATACCTGTCATTTCATATGCCCTCCAAGTCAGTACCAGGCAGAATTCATACCGCTGTAGGCTGCTTGCTTCTGCCTTTATGTCACCATTTATTTAAAAGATCTGTAGATGCAGCACTTAGGGACATGGTTTAGTGGTGGACTTGACAGTGGTGGGTTAATGGTTGGAATCATTGTTAGAGGTCTTTACATAGAATTCTAGAAGGGTTTGGGTTGGAAGGGGCATAAATGATTATCTAGTTCCAACTGCCCCACCATAGGCAGGGATGCCACTCACTATATCAGGCTGCTCAGTGTACCCATCCAACTTCGCCTTGAAGACTTCCAGGGATGCAGCATCCACCCAGTGCCTCACTACACTGTGAGTAAAGAATTTCTTTCTAATATCTAATCTAAATCTCTCTTCTTTAGTTTAAAACTATTTCCCCTTGTCCTATCACTCTCTGACCCTGTGAAAATTTACTCTCTCAACTTTAAGTACTGGAAGGCCACAATAAGGTCTCCCTGAAACCTTCTCTTCTCCAGGCTGAACAAGACCAACCCCCTGAACCTGACTTCATAGTAGAGATGCTCCAGTCCTCTGATCCTCTTTGTGGCCCTCCTCTGAACTCACTCTAGCAGGTCTGTTTCTTTCCTGTGCCAAGGACTCCAGGGCTAGACACAGTACTTCAGGTGGGGTTTCATGAGAGCAGAGGGAAAGAATCCCATCCCTCAACCTGTTGCCCACACTTCTTTGAATGCAGCCCAGGATGGGGTTGTCCTTCTAGGCTGAAAGTACACATTGCTGGATCATGTCCAGCTTTTCATCCATGAGAACCCACAAGTCCTCCTCTGCAGTCCTGCTCTCAATGAGTTTTTCTTCCAGTCTTTACTTATGCCTGGGATTGCCCTGACCCAGGTGCAACACCTTACACCTTACACCTGAATTTTTTGAACATCATGAGGTTCTCATGGGCCCATTTCTCAAGCTTGTCCAGGTTCCTCAGGATGACACGCTGTCTTTCTGTTGTGTAAGCTGCACTGTTCAGCTTCGTGTCACCCATGAATTTGCTGAGGGAGCACTTGACCTCACTGTCTCTGTTGTTGATAAAAGTACTAGAGAGCACTGGTTCAAGATGGATTCCTGGCGGACACAACTAGGCATTGGCCTCCCCCTGCACATAGAGCCAGGGACTGCAACTATCCAGCTGCATCCATCCATCCAACTCCTTATCTAGCGAATTGTCCAACCTTCATATCCATGTCTCTCCAATTTGGAGATAAGGATGTTGTGTGGGACCAAGTCAAAGGCCTTACAGAAATCTAATCTAAGTGGTTCTACTATTCTGTGGTTTCTCTGATTAAATTCATAAGAGTTCACCTGAGTGGTTTTGCCAGCCTTACAGAAAGAGCAGTGGAAGGATAGCGATGAACAGCAGATTCAGAAGGATGTTGGGACCTCTTAGTGACAGCACTCATCCAGGTCAGTGCAAAAATGCAGCCTGTCTGCCACAAGAAAAAAGCACTATTTTCAAGAACATGTCACTTTGTATGACTTGTATTACTACAAGACACATCCTTCTATTAGTTCCTATATGTTTTGTGACTGGGGAAAAACCAGCAATTATTTCCCAACCATAGAGTGGCTTGACACCAATTTAGAGTTTTCAATGTAATTTTTATAATGGCTTTGGTTTTGTCTTGAAAAGAACTGGAAGGGAAATAGACTTTCTTTTACATTTTTTAAACCAGAGGAGGTTTCAGTTGTATTGGCCTGGTACAAATCTCATATGTAAGACAAAGCCAATTTTGTATTTCAGATGTCCTTGTGGAAATTCAGCTATTCTTTACAGCACCTGACTTTGATCCAAAAAATATGCTCCTTCTGGTTTGAATTCAAAACCCAAAGTTAAACCACAGGGAAAGCTGAGGTCCAGACTTGGAATAAAATACCACTAAAAGGGCACAAGTGCCATTGCTGAGGAATTTCTTTGACAAGTTACATTTGGTTACATCACAGTAAAATGCCAGATCAAATGCCAGTCACTGTGCAAGTTAGATTCAAAACAATATTCTGGTCACTTTGAGGTAAGATCAAACAAGGACAAGTTAGGGAAGATTGTGTAGGAGAGGCAAGGATCATACACTGAGGGCAAATCCCATACACTCAGTTCCCAAAATGTACACAGGCAAACAGACCCCTTCCATCCACACAGTGCTCCAAAGCCACTCCTCTGTTATGTGAGCCAAGAGCTAAAAAGGACCAGCAGGACAGAGAAATCTACCATCATTTCTGTTCAGAACAAGGGTGGGACAGGCAAACAGAAAGGGCAAACTTCCTAGCTGAGTCCTACACCACAGTGTGTGGCTGACTACTCACAAGACCCAAAGTTCTGCATTTCACTGACTGGCAGAGAAATTCTGCAGAACTCTGTCTTCAAATCCCTTTCTCATGAATGTATCTGCAGTGGGCACTGAATCATGCCCAAAGTGAGGCAACCCAGCTGAGACAGACACAAGGAGGTATTCATGGAGGACCAATATTTTTTCTGAAAAAGTGGAAACTCTGTACTTCCCTGCTTGCCGTGAGGCTGTGAAAAGGATGGTGCTACCTCCAGCACAGTCACTGCTCGGGACATCCCTTGAGCAGCCTTCTGTGACTCCCAATGTCTCTTCCCTCATTTTACAGAGACACTTAATAAAGTTGTTGTCCATGCCAATGCATTGACCTAATTTTGTTTGTGACATTTGTGAAATTGCCTCAAAGGATTTTAGTGTATTCAGTCAGGATTTATGAATGGGCTCTAAAGCAGAAAACTCGCTGTTAAATATACATGCTCAGTCACACATTGATAACCAGCCATTTAGAGGGTTAAAATATAACTTCTGTGACATGGGTTTCCTCTCACTTGTGCAAATTACTACAAAAATAGTTTGCAGACAGGGTCATATCACAACAGAGCTCTTCTTCCTGCTTCTCTGGCTTCATAAATCTCTGCTTGTGACATCATAATCTGTTGCTGTGGGAATCCTGCTGGTATCACAAACAGAGGATTACAACCTTCTAGTAGGAACAAACAGAAAGAAGAGATGGGTTCTGTGAGAAACAAAACATCCTCAGGGAAGATGAATAGATCATTCTCCCAAACCATTCAAGATCAGGTTACCCATGTCCTGGAAACCTGAGATCAGATTCCAGATTTCTGTGTCTTAGTAACCTCATCTGCAGTGTCAAAAACCTACTGAAGATTCCCTTCACATCCTCCACCCCCTCCCTCCCATCCTACCCAAAAGAAAAAAAAAAAGGCTGAAGAGGGATGCAAATGACAAAGGCTTTTACAACAAGTTCTTAAGCAAAACATAGAAAAATACTTCTTTTGGGTTGACAGTGTAACACATGCTCCTACCAGACAGGGTAAACTAGCAATAATCCAATACATGTACAAAATCAGTTTACACAGAGAAAGTTCAATTCAGACTCTATTATCTTCCCATTTAATAACTTCATGATTTCATCTTTGAAGAATATACCACAGAGTTTTGGTAATATCACTGTGGACACCTATGAGAAGGATCCCCTACAGCAAGAGCTGCAGAAGACACTCTTGTCTGAGCGGGGCTCAACATCTGAGCAGCTCAGAGACCCAGTGGGTCACAAGCAGGTAGGTGTAGGTGGTATCCTGCACTTTACAGTTGCCTCAGTAAGAGGGATAAGAGCAAATCAAGATGTTCAGTGTGCCCATGCTGTGGCTGCCTGGGGACCCTGAGAGTTACGGTAGCCTTGGAGCTGATGCTGGGGCTCACAGGAGTACTGCAGATAGAAAATGAGGAGGGGTTTGCTGCTCTTCTTCTTGATTTCCACACAGGGCTCTTCTAATGTTTATCCTTTATTGCTAATCTATTCGAATAGAATTTAAAGGAAATGCAAGATCAGTAAAGGCATATGCAAATATAACTTTTTCTTGTAGGTCATTGCCATAGAAACTACTGATAAAGGATCTACAGAGACATGGCCAGATCATAAGGCCACAGAAATGAGGGTCTCAGCCTTTTGGGTCCAGTAACATTAATTTTTATGATGCTTTACTCCCTTTTTAGGCAAATTATTTATGTCCTTTTTCTTAGTTTTGCTACCTGCTAAATGGGAATAAAAATCCCAATTGATCTCACTGGAGTTCTAGGAGGAAGCCTCATTTTATGTGGACAAACACCTGAAGAAGAACACCCTAGTGCTTTTAGGAGTGGCTTTTAAACGAGGTTTAATCTCTGTTTCAGACTCAGGCCTACAGAGTCTTTGCATACCCCCAGCCTAGGGACTTTTCTGGTTCATGTCTTAGGGCAATAACTGAGTTCCACTCAGCAGACCCTAACTCTTCATTAGAGTCAGTCAGTCCACAAAACTCTGTATTCTATCCTACCTCATGTGCAATACCTCTGCACCAGGGCAGCATATGGGGACAGCAGGAAGGTCCCTGGAACTGGTCTTGCAGGACTGCTACTCTCAGCTGTTATGTCAGGCCCCCTCTAGGCTCAGATTGCCTGTTTAGTAAAATGAAGAAGTCGTTTCATCAAAATAACCACTCTAGCTGAGGATGTAGTTTCTCGGTGAACAATCTTTGACCTCACTGTAGCCTAGAGCAGTCTTTCCCACACACGTCCTGCCTTATGTTCTTGAAGCACCTCTTGTGCTGGCAGTAGCAATTGCACAGCATCTCAACACAGAAAACTAATCCCTTTTTTTTTTTTTTTATGTTTTTCAGACAAATCAGCTTATTCACATGGTCGATGATATGACAGCTAGTCCTGAGGGAAGGGACTGTGTGGTCAGAGCATGGAGGAAAAGCCGAACTGCTGCTTTTGACTGAAGCCAGCTATCAGATTAGGCTAAACTGTTGAAATAGTTTCCTTACCTACCTATTCGGTCACCATCCTATTGCCTTCGTTTACCACGAGTCTCATTCCTCTGGGTAGGTACTGAAGGACTCCAACTGTTTTTCATTAAAACTGCTTCCCAAATTTTCCTGAGCAGGTGAACATACATGTAGTGTGGAAGTCTATATTAGATCTTGAGAGAGCACTGGAGTGGAGGGTACTTGGAAAGGCTAAAATAGTTGTTGAAAGCTATTTGCTGTCTGGTTTCTAGGAGACAGCATGACTCATTGCATCTTTCCTTGTAGTCTGTGCCTCTCAACCATTTATCAACTAACACATTTGATCAAGACTGATAAAAAATCTTTTAGAAAAATCATAGAGAGCTGCACTATAGAATGGGAACATTGAAGTGTGGAAATAAAATCATTGCTGAAGATAAGGTCTGTTCTACTAGCATTGAAGAATGTAGGCTCACATTTATCCCAAGGGATTTTTTTGGTTGAATTCTCACAGTGCAAGTAATAAACGCATACATAAATGCCTTTGTATCTTCACAATTTCCCCCTAACCATTCTCTGACCAAACTTCACAGTCAACAACCTTTCTGTGTTTGGGGGTGTGTCTGTCTTAAAATTGTTATTGCCATTATTTCATTCAACACTGCCTAAATATGTCAAAACTAGAAGAGTCTTAATTTTAGTTGAAAAGTATAATTTACACTATTTATAAGAACAATAAATAACAGGAGGAGCTATAATAACAGTAATGGTCCAAAACATAATTTCAGAATCACAAAAAAAAGCAGATGTGGTGCAATAATCATAAATAAGTAATAGCTGGCAATTAACACATTGCATTTCAAGCTCTGAAAGGAAAATTACACTAGTGTGATAAAGGCTGTTTTCTGCAGCTCATTTAGAATAAAGGTGTAAATGGCATACATGACATTGCACCACTGTATATGCCCAGAGATTAGAATGCAGGAAGGAAGGCAGAGCCATCATATGTAGGTTACAAAGAAAAGTTCAGCTGCTGCTGTAAAATGTACAGATTTAGTCTTATAAAAACAGTGCTCTGAATGCCTTTTCTGACAAGCAAGAAAATGTTGTCAAACATTTGATTCATCAAATGTTATCTTCACTATACAAGAAAAGTATTCTAAGCCTTGACAAAGCCCAGGAAGCAGAAAATGAAATAAAACAGAACAAGTTTGCTGCACATCCAGAAAACAAATCAATAAAAATGACCACTGAAAATGAGAAAATTCCTTTTTATAAAAATACAGGGCTTTCATTTTGAGGTTGATGAGGTAAAAGGCTCTGTTCATGTCAAATTTTAAAAGGCAAAGCTGAAGAAAGTGGGTGACATTTTCCATAGTGTGTACCTACTTCAGAACTGTAAATCTTGTTTTTAAGTGGTTTAGATGCCTATGAGTGACATGTTTAGAATGGAGATGCTAAAAATTGTGTCTGTGCACCAGAGGGTGCAATTTCAGATCACGTAGAACTCCTCCTGAACCCAGGTGAAATCCATGTAAACAGGGTTTTTATGAATGGAAAAAAGTAAGAACGAAACTCTGGCTGAGGTCACTGCCTTCAGCAGCCTGCTGCACCTCGAGTGCAGGGACAGCTGCTCTTTGTAAATCAGGACTAGACACTACAGTGCTGCTAAGCAAACTGGAACTGGAGACAGCTTCCTCCTGACCATGGGCTCCACTCTGCTGTGGACAGGCAGCTGACTCCAAAAAGGAGCAGCCATCCATTTAGGGCAGCCTGGCAGAGAGCTGATGGCAGCAGCAGCCCGCTCTGACCCGTGCCCTCCACACTTGGACTTGTCACTGGTGACTCATGGTGAAGCTTGGTCTTCTTTCCCGAATGTGTTTTTCTTTCACTAGAAAGGCTGAAGAATCAAATACTTTATCCAGCTCAAAACTTTAGTTTTGTTTTGGTAGAATTTGTATATGCATGCACACAAAATGTACACAGAAGTATACTAAAATAAGCCTTCATTTAAGCAGAAAAATTACAATTTTCCTTAACTACACAGCCTGTCTCCTAAATACCTCTGCCACTCCACTGGTGTTAGATTTATTTGGATATTTTAAGTTTACATAATTTCAAATTAGTGCATGGCCCATTCTTACGGTTGTACCTTAAATTCCTGTGCATCTCTATCAAGACTATTTATTGCTACAGAAGGAAATATACTGGAGTGAAGGGGGAAAAAAGGCTGGCGCCTGAATGATTTGTTCCCTACTAGCATGTGGGAGAAACAGGTTCTCTTCCAACCCTCTTGTTCCCCAGGCTGTCATGGGCACTGAGTGCTGCAGAGATAGCAGCAGCAGCTTCTCCAGCTGATTAACCAGAGACAGTGACAGACTTTAACAGGAGTGCTACCCAGCACTCCAGAGCCAGAGGAATAGTTGCCTCAAAATAGAAGCAGATGGATCTGCGCAAAACGATGGGACTTTGGAATTCAAAAAAGTGTGTTAGTGGGGAGGGAAAGAGGGAATTGTGTATCTCATTTTAAAAGGAATATGTACACTCTGTCTCTTACTATCTTTTCCAGCAGGAAGAGAAGGAGGTCAGGGTGTACTGAAATATAATGAGCTGTGATAAAACCATGGTTTTAAAATACATTGAAATCTTTAATCGCAACAGTAGAAGATATTTATGAAAGTACCATGTATAGATCATTTATACAGGCCTAATTATCCTGGTAATAAATAGGAGTAAACATGGGGGTTTTTTTCATATTTTGGACAAGTGGTCTACGTGGAAAACTGAGAAATCTTCTAAATATGGTCCAAGTATGGAGCCAAATTTGAAATTTGTCACTGAGATTTCCTGAGTCTGAAAGACATTTTTGGTATAAGGATCAAACCCAAAAGTCAGTAGGCCTGAGTCTCCAGGGTAACTCCTTGGACCTTGGTGAAATTGCTCTAGATACATGCTCTAGTAACTGAAAACAGAATTATCCTCAAAGAATAGCTTCCAATCACTTTATTGATCCAATCTCAATATAGTAAATCTGCATCCTAAGGGCATGTTGCAGGGCTTTAGGATTGCTTTATAATGCTCTGAGAGGAAGTCACTTTTTCTCCCACTATATCTCAAGTATGCTGCAGTATCCTCCAAAGCACTGAAAATTATACTTACCACAGGATTCAGCTCGTCTTTTGTTACTGACTGCTAAAGATTCACACCATATTAGAAAATTACATGGGACTGGACTTATTCTCCAGCTCTGGACTACCTTTTTTACATCCACATGATTAAACTCTCTTAGTCTGTATAGCAGACTAACTGCATTTACCATGCTTACTGAGGATGTGTCAGGCCCATGCTGAGCCCTGAACTGTGTGTGGGCACTGTCTGGGAGAGCACTGGGCTGCCGCTGACAGTGCTCTCAATTTGACCATATGGATGGTCATGCACCAGTGCACAGGGCTGTGTGATAGCCTGGCTCAGTTTTGTAGTGTAAAAATAATCTTACTGTCTAAGTCTGTCTGCTGCCTCTTATATGCCCTTCCTAGAAAAATTGACACCAAGAGGTGCCCGTTTCTCCTCATTGAGTTTAGAAAACATCTACATTGACTAACTCAGACCCAGACTTTGACTTTGTCATGGCTAAAGTGAAGTGTCTGTTAACCAGAGTGTTTCAGGGACACCATGTATCTCGATGAAGAAAGAAAAATGGGAGCAGATTCTTACTGCATGTGCCTGGATTTAGTATCTGGTAAGGCTGAATCTTTGAGTAAGGAAATAAAGAGTGAAAATAAGGCAGTCTCTGACACATGTAAATCAATGCAGAAACAAGCACTCACTGAGACAGGCCAGATGCTGACACCATGTTTTTCTCCTGTCTGCTCTGTAAGCAATATAAACAGTAATAGACTTTGTATAATTTTAAATTGCCTCATAGAATGTAATGCTGATTTCAGGCTGTTTTGAACTTCCTAGTTACCATGGAGCATAGAATATTTACTCTCATCTTAGAAGATTTTACCTGGCAAGACAGAGCAAACAGCAGTCAATACCATTAGGGTGAGCAAGACCCTCCTGCACTCCCAGCAATTCTTCAGGGCACAGTCCCTGCAGAGCCCTGAGGGATCTCAGACTCAAGTGGAAAAACAGTAATGGGCATGTCAGCAGAGTGATTAATCATCAGTCAAGTTAAAGTTTGGGGGACACACGGACACTTACCCTAATGTAAGGAGTGTATGCTCCCACTTACTGCCCTTGCTACCTAATGCTTGAGATGGCCTCAGTGCTCAGTTAGATCTGGCAAAGATCCAGAGAAAGATGCTGATATTCAAAGCTGCTGATTCTTTGAGTGTCCCCTGATGCATCTGATTAAAGCAAATGATCGATACTAAACTTTGAGAAAAACTAGTGTGGGGATGTTACGGATGACAGCCCATGAATAAATAACTCTGATAATGGCATTTGTCTTACTATAAAGCTCATTCATAATTTAGCAAGAATAATGCCCATTAAAGAACACCTAGAATGGTCACTGCCAAAATAAAGAGTTAATTGGTTTCTATCTTCTGGGAACTCTCTCATAATAAGCTCAATATGGAAAACTGGCTATGAACTCTACATAGTGATTATAAAAGTATCTACTCTCCAGGTTACCTCCTCCTCATTTAGTCTTTCTGCAGCACTTTTTGGACATCTGCTTTTGATATATGTTCTCTAAGTTGGAAAGGAAAATTGTTGAGAGAGGTCCTATCTCTTTTTCACAAAAGTAAGGAAGAATTTGACCCAATCACCACTGAAGTCATCAGAAACTGATTTGTGTCCCAAAGTAAATATCATGGGAACCTTAGAGTAAATACTGCTCCTTATTAAGCAAATAAGTGTTGCTGTATGCTAAATTTAGACTAAGAAATAACCCAGTTATGTCAGAGAAGTTATGTACTTTAATAAAATGTAGCTTGAATATTCATACTGTACGGTCATGTAATGCCTATAAAATGTTTCCTGCCCCACTACCACAGAAACAGTTTGCAGATGTCTTTTAATCTAGAAATACTGTCTGTTTAAGGTAAGGGGAGAATGCCAATACCAGAGCCTTGCTCTAACAAAATACAAGTGGTTTGTATTTTCACATAAGGATTGTGCATATGCACTGGCACATCTGTTCACTATGCAGTCCCACAGCCTGGAATGAGTACCACTGACTTTGGGGATTAATGCCAGCCTCACTTGAATAAGAAACACTTGTACTCTCACAGTCTTTGCAGCACTCAAACAGGATACACTTTTTTGGATGTCGTGTCAAAATGCAAAGTAGCATCTGATCCTGCCCTCACTGGGCAATCACCTGTTTCTATTTAATGTTTTCTATTTAACAAGTATAGTACAATGCTGCTAAAGCCAGAGTATTTCAGAAGCATCCTGGAACAATACTCCATGTGGAAAATTATGGTGTCCTGTAGTGCTTCACATCTACCTCAACTATATTAAACACTACATAAAACAATCTGAATTCCAGACGCTCTCTCTAGATATTGTAAGTATGCTACACCAGTATTTATGAGAACAAAAACATGCCAAGGTTTTAAATCCATGATTCTGAATAGAAACTGTGTTTCATGCAAGACTGAACTCTCAGCATACTGCTGCCCTCCGCTCAACGTGCCACAGCCTCAACCTTGAGTGGGACCCCACATGCCACCACTGTCACTCCTCTTGAGCCCAAAGATAGAAAAGCAGGAGGGTATATGACAGTGTACTCCGGAGGTCTACTTTTAGAGACCAAGCAGTTCAGCTATTGACTCCCTACAATTCATCTGATGCCTCTGTACCCAGATCTGGTAGTGCCTCTTCTGACTCGCATCTGTGTTAGTCAACATCAGAAAACAGCCATTGCTAATTAGCACTATTTAGCAATCATGGCAGTAAGAGAAACAGTTTCACAGGCCTGAAGAAAGAGGGCAGGGAAACGTGTGAGAGGGTAGGAGGGGCAACCCAGATCCCCTGAGACTCACTAGCAGCAAGCCTTACCATGATCTTAAGCAATGCCCAGGGTTTGCCCTGTTAGTCCCTTGCACTGTAATCCCTTATATTGCTGAGATTTCTCCTTCCCCTTCCAGGCCATTTCAGTCTCTTTTACCTGCTTAGGTCTGTAGGAGTGCAAAGAGCAGGGGCCTGAGGTGCCAGGATCGGTGCATAGAGCAAAAGAGGAGCCAGGGCCAAGGGTGAAAGGTGTTTGTTCTCAATGCAAAAGTGTTCCCACAGTTTTGCCCCATCGGACAGAGGTATCCCAGGACAGGAAACCACCTGGCACAATGCGAGGGGAACCATCACGAGGCACCTGCACTTACACAAACACACACAGAGACACACAGAGGTAGCTGTTCTGAGGGGAAATGATGCAGATTGGAGTCCCTTGAGCTCAGGGAATTTCACCTCAGGTCAAGGGACTATGTCATATGGGCAGTTTTATGGTGGTTTTTCTTTTCCCCAGGGGCAGGTGAGGATTTCCTAGAATAATCTGTATGCACTTCCATGTGCTGAATTATACTTTTCTCCTGTGGCTGTCCAGAGTGAGTTGTGGAGGGCTGAAGCATGCTAATGTGTAGAGCTTGCACTGTGTATACCACACGAGCTGTTCCAGGGAGATTTTAGTCTCCAAGGATAGCAACCCAACATACTTAATGAACACCGGTATCTTCTATTATTTCCTGTAAGAGAAAGTGGAGAGAGACGATTCACTAAGGAAATCTGCATAATTAGGGTCCATCATTTCCTACAGATGGGAACATCACAGGCAAAGCAGAACACTCCCCCCACTCCTTTTAGCAATTCTTCTCAAGTAGTTGTTAGCTCCTCCACCTCTGGGAAGGGAGAAGGAAGAGCTAATGCCAAAGAAACCTTTAGGAGAACTGCTTCCCCCTTGCTGCAGCTGTCACTGCTCCCCAGCTTTCTAACTCCACATACTTTCTGCTTATGAAATGTTCAGTTCAATTTAATTTTTCCTTATGATACGTGGCTTTTATGTTGATTTATAAATCATATACTTAACCACAAGCTGAATTTTGGTCTGGCAGCTCAGGAATAGCATGTCAGTCTGCTGAGGCCTGGTCTTTGCCAGGATCTGCCCAACGCCATGGGAATGGTACAGATTGCTGTCAGAACAGTCCTTGAAGAAGAGCAGTCTCAAATTCCTGCTTTGGCCAGCTTCACATTTAGCTCTGCCTCTGTCCCAGCAGACAGGGTGACCCAGTGTGAAGTTCACGTGGAAGGGATTATTTAGCCAGTGGTCACCAAGTGGGGAAGACAGACAAAATGGGGATGCTGAAGTTCAAAATGGTGAGAAATGTAGAATCACAATTTATTCATATTGTATTACTTTACAAAAAGCGAATGGCAAGCATTTCTTAATACTAAATTTCTAGATAGTAGTATGAGGTAAAATTCACTGCTACCACTAGAGATAGACCCCCCTCTACTCCACCCTTGCTAGATGTGAAACACTACCTCCTGTTTAGGGCTAGGTTTGCACAGCCCTCCTCCCTTCCCTGTGCTGGTTTAATTCACTTCTTGGGCAGAAAACTAATTCAAGGAGGGTGAGGAAAGGTAAGGGAGAGGGTTAGGAGAGTGTTATATTTCTGTTGGCTCAGTGAGTTAAAGCAGCCCAGGGACACATCTGGAAAAGGACAGAGCAAGTGTAAAGGAGAAAGTAGGGCCATAGGGCTAGGAACAGGGTAGGGGAGGAAATTGGAGAGGAGATCAGTATTTCAATAACAGCCAAAATTTTTACAGTGTTCTTAGAAGAGCACCCTTTCTGTCAGCATGAAAGTACTAAATACCTCTATAGGACAGCTATAAGGTAGGTATCATCACAGTGGGTTTGCTTTTAAGACCACTTCAATGTAAAAATCACCTATAAGCAAAGGTTAGTGGGGGCAGACTTAAAATGTGCAAACCAGGCCTGAGTTTACCTTCATTCAGAAGCTCTGAGCAGGTTAGCAGCAACAGAGCTGGAATGTCATGCTTGAGACTATCTACTGACGTGCTGTACCTTCAAAACTTTTCCCGTTTTTCCCTCAGTTGAGTGTTCACACTTATATCTTATTCTCTTATTCTGCTATTCTTTTTCTTATTCTGCAAACTAATAGGAGAGGTTTTTACAAGTTGTTTTATAACAAGTGAACAACATGAAACTCTTCAAAAGAAAATCCTCAGAATAATACACTTTATGTCGAGTTGATCAAATTAAGATATCAAACAGATTTGCTAAAAAGTGTTCTTGTGACAAGAGATCATCATAACCTCAATTTTCTGGTAAAGCACTTGGGCTGTATACATTTCAGTTTGGTTTTCTTTTTTCTCTCTCGTTTGTTAATCTATTAAATTATTTTATTTCCAGTGTTAATTCACCTTTCTCTGATTAGTAGCTCAAAATGTTATCTAAAGAGTAATTTTGCACAGTTTCACACTCAATTCCAGCAAAAGTGGGACGTTTCATGGATCATGTGAGAAAGCCTTTCCTTGTAAGGCTCTAAGACTTAATCACTCTGGCTAGGTTTTGTATACAGCCATAGGCACCTCATTTTTTGTGATAAACCTTCAAAGGTTAAAAATTAGCCCTTCTGCCTTCCACCTTTTAAAATTAGGATAATTACCCACAGGTCTACAGTAGCTGGAAACCTTCAAGCTACATCTAAACCCTGTGCTGCATCTAAAGACAGATTGAAATCTTTTGTGCCTTTTTTTTTTCTTCCAGTACTGTTAATATTGCTACTGCTTTGTAGATCAATGGTAGCTTTTCCTAAACGATAGTGTACTTCATAAATCAGGGTGCTCTTTTGGGCAATAATAAAAGTTCAGCTTATGTTACCTATTTCTGTGATGTGATTGTTATAAAGTGTTCACCAGCACACCTCTGTGGGGAGGAGTGAACTGTGAACAGGGCTAACAAATGGCAGTCTGCCACTCGCAGAGACTGCAGACCTCACTGATTTGCCCAAAAAGCAACCGCCTGAGGTTTCTTATCTCTTCTAAAGTTTCACACTAAATCGAAGACTTCGACAAGAACTTCCTGTTGCCTTGTAAAAGCCCCTCACCTAAAACTTGTGACCTTCAAAGGTGAGATCTGAATATCAGCTCTCGGCTTGTGCCGCTTTGCAATACAAAGGAACCTCTGAGCTTTAATTGTCAGACAAAAGACTCTCTCTTATCCTACACAGTCTCTTTAATTAGGGTCTGCATGTGTATACATCAGTGACCTTTAATGGCAGGCCATTAGCACCTTTAAACATTACACCCTGATTGGTTCAGTGTCTGTGTGCAGAGAGTGTTTTCGGTATTAAAGGTCTCTTTAATCTAAGGGAAAGGATAGTAAGAGGCATTGCTTGGAAACAAAAGTCTGCAGAATTTCGTACCTGCTCGTTCTACATTGAAAGCACCTTAACGGCGAAAACCCTTCTCCAGGTGTGATCTTACTTGGAAGTTAAAGCCCCTTAGTGTTGAAAAAGTTAAACGAGTAAATAGTGGTAAACAGCAGGAAGGCAGTGTAAACTGTGACGGGGGAATACATCTGGCCACAGAGCTGTTTATTACTCGGTTAACAGAGCTCAGCTGAATCACTGTAACCAGCTCTCCCCTGGGGCTCCATTACGCTCCGTAGGGCTGGATTCTTTCTCCAACCCTTAGCCCGGTGTTACCACCACTGTTTGTGCTGCTACAGAGTGCACTAAGCAAAGGAAATAATTCGGGGCGGGGGGAGGAGCGGGAAGACAAGAAAAAAGCCCAGCCTAGGCTTTTTCTGAGTTGGACCAAACTAGTTTAATTCATTGATTTGCTTCGTGGAAAGACCTCAACAATCACTGAACCCACAGAAGCTGGGAGAGCATCCTGTGGTACAGGGTGAGAAATCAGTGCTGTGGGCTGAGTACCACAATATTGCTGCCAAGCATTTAACTTTGTCTTTAATATGTTGCCTTGCAAGGTGAAGTAGTCTAAACATTTAAATTATCAGCTTAGTTATATGGCAGAACTGCAGAACAAAACCAGCAAATGCCTAAAAGGTTAACCTTCGTTTTCTGGCCAGGCCTCCTGCTACAGGATTTTCATCACCTGCAGCTTTCCAGTAAGAAACCCCTTCCTCTGGTTACTGACAAACTCTAGCCGGCACTGTCTTCCATGGTCCCAGTAATCATGCCTGTTATGGTGATGCTTTTTCAGGCCTTCGACTAGGAAGTTGTTATGGTCCATTTAAAAGGAAGTGATCTCAAACACACACACAAACAAACAAACAAAAAAAGGTGTGAATAAGTTCTACAAAGCCATAGTAGCAAACTTACTCCCAGCTGGATCAGGAACAAATTTACCACTTCAAAATGGAGTAATTTTTTTATGCTTATACATGGTCCTCTTCTAATTCATCTAATGATTTCTATGATAATTTCTCCTCTCCTTTACAATCTTTCAGGACAGACCTATCTGGTCACTTTCTGCTCTCCAACACTCTGATGGCCCAGAGACTGTAATGTCCCACTTCATATCCTGGCACAGAAGCACATTTTCCACCTCCACAAACATTCTGGTGACAGGTACTCTGGAATACCACCTGTTCTTTTACCCCTCTGGTCACTGTGACTCTCTCATCTATCCCTTCAGGGCACCCAGTAAAGATTTTCAAACTTACTACTCAGGAGAAAAGCAAAGGCCCAACAGGCCAAAAATACATGGAGTTTGCCAACCCTATTTGCACTCCAGGTAGATGACAGAAGTCCCTGGCTAAGGACTTCAAGGATTTCTGAGGTGAATAAGAGGTACACTAAATATCATTTCAGTGCTGAAGGTGCCACCACTTTCAAATGGGAAGTTGGTACAGACTGCAAAGACATCATCTAAAGTCCTAGTTTGCTGCAGACTATGCACCTGACTTGGACAAGACTGGGGGAAACTCTGTGTGTGTTTATCCTCAGGAACCAGGACTCTGCCAGCCAGGAGTCTTTGTAGTATCCTGATCCTGCACAACCATTAGATGCTCCTTCTTGCCAACATACAAACAGCTGGAACCACTTAGATTACTGCTGTTGGATGCAAGAAAATGTTCCTTTACTTCTCTTTGGCTTCTTATTTTCTTTTCAACTAGTATCCTCCTCACAAAGAAACTGTTGGCCAAACCTGAATACAAAACTCTCCTCTCTTTTCTAACATTTTTTTATCTGGCTTAGGCAGACAGCCAAGTCCCTCCAGACTTCTAAGTTTTCAGCAGGCAAGCCAAGAACCAGCCATGTTTTGTGCACTCCTTCTCTCAGCCACTCCCTGACATCCCCAGGCTGTAAAACTCCAAAACAGAGTTTTCAGTTATCCAGAGTTCAACTGTTTATCACAGCAATACCCACCAGGGTTCCTGGAGGAGTCATGACACCATGAGGACCAGCATTCCCATTTACAACTGTAAGCATTGGAGAGAGCAAACATAAGCTCCCTCTTTGAGAGAATGCCCGTGTGATGCTGACCCTTACCCTGCCAAAGCCCAAAATAACTTTTTTAGGAGAGTAAAAACAGTTAGTCAGCAGTCCTTGTAGATAAGCTCTTGTAATCTGACAGTGCTGGGTCATGTTTGCTGAGGAGATAAGTTGGAGGCTGAGGCACAGGAAATGCTTTGGCTAAACTGTAATGTTCTGTGGGGATGCCTGGCCTGTCCTCAGTTCCTGAATTAGCAACATCCCTTTTTCATCCCTGCAAGGGGTCTGGTGGCACCAAGCTAACCAACACAGGGCAAATCTTTGCAAAAAATTTGTTCAGCTGACATAGTAAAGCACAATATGGTGGATATAGAAATCAAATGGATACTCTTCACATAATTAGAGGGTGCAGGTTAAAAGAAAAAATTATACATTTTACACTGTGTGGTGAAGAAAGTTGTACTACCTTCAGTAAATAAAATGTTCTCACCTTGTGTACAACCTCTTGAGGTCATTTCAGCCATATTGTGTGCTACACCACTGGTGCAACCACAGCTCCTCTGTGGCAGGCAGGGACAATAGTAGTCCCTGGCTGTCTCACTTCTAAACATGTTTGAAGAATTCCTTTTTCAGCATTCAGGGCACTTGCAGCGGCTGAAGAGGGTTTTTCTTTTCATGCTTTCACCAGTGAAACATCCCAAAGCCAACTGGTTGGGACTAGCAGCTACTTCGCATTTGAGCTAAATTGCACCCACCTTTCTTTGCTCTTGAATGGGCGTTTAAATCCTCCTTTGGTATCTGTGTTACACTTCTGTTTTAAAGCCCTGCACAAATATTTTAGTTTTGTTCAAGACAAAAGTGCTAAAGTACTTTGCTTGTGATTCAGAAGGTTTACTGCTCATTTCACACAGTACCTACAGAACTCAGTTGATGAATGGGGTTTCCATGCAGTGGTCTGTCTGTCTGTGGCAGACCAACCAAATGCACTTGGATTGCTGACAAATAAAGGAGTTCACTTACAGCAGCCACAAATTTCACATGGGGAAAGGTCGATAATTAAAAATTAATTGAGTAATGAGGAAGATAGAATAACAAAATACATCCACAACCAGTAAGGATATGCGCCAAGATCTTTACAATTCATTGGCCATTTTTTTGACCAGCGAGGACACTACTTTATTATTATGGCAACTTACATTTTGGAAGTATCGTGGCTTTCCAAAAGCTTGTGCTGCTTGGCACTTGTTGCCAGCCAGTCTGTGGGGCTTCAGCCTCAACTTCATAGATAAAGGAGCTCTTCTTAACCATGATGCTCACCAACATTGTCAGTGACTGTAAGGAGGATTTGCCTGCTAAAGGTGTTAACAGCAAAAGTTTATAGTGACTGTTACCCAGGTTATCCTTAATATCTGGTATCTGGTTAGTATATCTAGTTCTTGTGGAAGCTGGGGTAAACAATATGAATGCAGATGTCTGCTCTGTGGGCGACTACGATTAAGTGAGATGAAACTGAACTTGTTTGCTTGCAGTACAATCTCTTCCAGCAAATCCACCTTTATTTTCTGTATCCTGAACAGACTAGAGAGAATATCAATGCAAGCCATCTTCATTAAGTGTCTGTTCACATTCCCATCTTTGGGCAGATTGCTATATCATCCTCCTGGAAAAGGAGGCAAATGTCTGGTAAATTGTTCCAGAAATCTCCATCTTGGCCCCTTAATCTTGGAGATTTCTTTTTAGGCACCTTCAAATGTCCTAAAAACACTTAGGAAAATATCCCATATTACTGTGAAGCAGATAAAGCATAGTTCATGGGAATTGTTCCTTCAACATGAACAGATTTTAGTTCACATCCAATGCTTTCAAATGGAATTGCAATTGGACAGCTATCCATTTCCATGACATTTGCTAGTCTGGGACATAACTGGAAAGGATCTTAGATATTTGATTTAGTGGGTAAGTACTCCTTTGACTAATTTGGCTATTTGAACTCACCAGATGCAAATGTGGACATTTCAGAAAGCACCTGCTGTCTCCAGGGATATTTGTGAAAATGAGGTGCTGTCTCTCTTGAGGCTTATCTTGGCAAACAAAACTCAGTAAAACCAAAGCCCAATATTGCAAAACATGTCTTACTCTTTTACTTTTGTTGGTGGTTGTTTTTTCTTTTGCTTTTTGTTTTTGCTTTTTGTTGGTTTTTTTGGTACTTTTTTTTTCAAAGTCTATGAGAGCAAATAGATCCTAATTAAGTTAAATCAATTGAGGAGGGCAGAGAGAGAAAAGGAGAGAAGAATATTTCAAACAAGCTATTTTTGGTTTTGCCTTCACAAAACTCTTTTTCTTTTTCTCTCTTTGTTTATATGGCTGGGCTCAGATTCAGCTAAAACAGCTGATTCCAATAAAGAAGTACTGGCAGCTTTCAGACCTGCTTTCCCCCTTGAACCTGAGAGAAAAACAGAAAAGAGTTTGCAGACTTTTCCAAGTGGACCTGGAGGGGCTCACTTTCTAGAATTTGAATGTCTGGCAAAAGAACGCATGCTAATTATAACATCTCAGTGCTCTCAGCTTCCCAGACCCTTTCCTGGTCTTTCCCCAGAGCAGAAGAAGGAATGTGCAAGACTTGTATTGCCAGTGAATGGTAAAATCAGAAGCCCCCATTTCTTCTCTTTCTCCAGCTGAACCCACACCTGCCTTGGACAGGTCCATCCATAACAGATGTGAATTGCATGTGTCATCCTTGTAGCTTGGAATTGCTAAGATGTGAGACCACAGCAAATTGAAAGCCTGTATCCTGCTAAGACAATTTGTCAGTCTTCATTTATAGCAAGCTGTGTGGTGATGCCACTGCTAGTTAAAGGGTCAGTATGACTTTCATTTCAGATTACCTGTTCTGTTTGAGGGCCTCTATGCATCCTCTTGTGGGATATAGAATTCCTTTTGCAACAAGCCATGGATCTGCCTTGAAAAGCTAAGCTCATAACAGAGTGTTTGAGAATGCATCCAAGGATGACTTGATGACCTGCAGCTTATTAGGGACTCTATCTTCCCTATGGCTGCATCACAGCAGAGAAGAACAGCTGGAAATCCACTGTACATTTTCAGATCAAACCTTTCCTTTGCACAGGCAGGCTGGTTATGAGCAAATAGCTAAATGGTTTTGGCTCCTTAAATATTCTCCATAACAATGCGTTATAAAGGACATGATTTTTGAATCTGGCCAAACAGCACATGGGTTCATTGTGAGAGGAGAATGAGAAGTCCTGCTATATATATATATGTTTTGGGAACGCTGGGTACAACAGGGATATAATATGATTCTGGGAACAGATGAGCATCTCCCCAGGGACTCTGGTTTGGTCTGGGACTAGATGTCCTGAGGAAGAACTACACAGCTGGTCTCACTTCCTTTTCCAAATGTAACTGTAGCACATCATCCAGTGCAGTCTCTTGGATGTCATGATGTACCCCTATGCCAAGAGAATCTGCAACTGCCCTTCCAGGGATGCTTTTTACAGTTTTTTAGTACAGCAGAATAGTGGGTGCCACAACTTGACCCAGAATGCTTATCTCGTAAAAGAGTCTATTGTTCAAGCAGGAACTGTACAGTTTTTTGGTTGGTTTTTTGTTGTTGTTGTTTGTTTGTTTGTTTTTTATACTATTATTTTAATTTAAATATTATGCCTTCTGTCAAGACCTAGTAGTTTATTTTTCATGTTATGTTTCACCTCTGAACATTGTTTTCTGTCCATCTATTTCTCAAGTTTCTCTTTTTTTCCCATGGTTTTGTATGTGTAATACATATATTTAATTTAAAAAATAAACACAAACAAAAAACCAAACCAAACAAACAAACAAAAAAACAAACACAAAACAAAACAAAACAAAAAGCACGGTAAATTTATATATAGCAATAATGTTTCCGCTGCCTTCTCAGAGGGAAAACTGAGAAATCAAATAAGATGGTATTATCTTCTGAGCCCTATAATGTCCATATATATTTGTATGCAATCTTCATCTTCTTTTGTTGTTCCTACCTTCTGATATTTGTTTGTAATTTGTGTCTTGGACTCCTAATACATTATTCAAACAATGATTATCTCCTAATTTCCACTATCTTCTCTGATAACCTTGAGCCTCTTTTTATCTCAAAAACTAAGCAAATGAACCTGACTTATTTTTTATAAGCTGTTTGCTGAGCCTAAGCTAAGCTTTGGGTTTGAAGTACTCAGACTTAATGGAACCACAGGTTTGAATACAAGGAAGTTAATCTTTCCAACACAAAAAACTGAAATGGAACATTGTTCCTCAATGAACAAATTCTTTCTGAAAATCACACCCAAAATTACAGGCTTTAAATGAACACCTGGAAATTGGGCTTTCTTAGAGGTCTTCTCAGAGAAGATGAGTAAGTTCTGAAGACAGAGCCTCTCTTGAACCATGAGCTTCCATTAGCCAGTTCCTGGTTTATAGAGCTCAGAAGACAAAATGAGGGTCTGCACAGATTTCTGCTGCAGCAGTGCAGCACAAAGAAACAAGTTGTTTCAAGGGATAAATTCAACTAGTTAGTATATTATAAATCCAAACCAACATACTAAACTCCACCCAAAAATCAATAAGCAATTAATGTAAATCACAGGGTACCCAAAATACAATAATCTCAGCATCAGAAGTTCATACAAATCATTATAGTGTGAGCTTGCACCTATGCATGAAGATTGTATTTGTCTGCATACAAAGGTAAAAGAGCTCTTCCAGCTGCTTCTGTGGCAATCATGGGATAATTGAGAATCAAACCAGACTATTCACCTGTAAATACAGTAAAAAAAATAAAATAATTTAAAAAAAGACACATTCCTCATAATAATCCCATTTTTAAAAAATTTTATCTGTTTTGAACATAGTGACAGGATGCTACCTCCCTACAGTGGAACTGGGTCAGGACCACTGCTCTATAAAGATCCTCAAAGATCAAATACAAAACAAAGGAGTTTTATTTGGGGAAAAATTAGCAATGCAGCTTTTCAAATAGGGAAAATTAAATAACCAAGAACCTAGGAATAGGATTGTTTCTTATACAGAACCTCCTTCCTCATCAACTACATCTTTGTTTCCAGGCAATTCCTTTACTATCCAGTAGAAACACTCTTCCCTGTACACTTTGGGTCCTAGGAAAGTTATTTTCATTATCTCTAAGGTCTGGATGGCTTCTCCCAGCACCATGCAAAAAGCATCCATCTCCCTGTTCCTGTGCTAGATTCATCCTGCACTCTCTTCATCACGTTGTGTTCTAATGTGCTTATAGTCCTGATGAGGAGAAACTACGACCCCTTCCCCAAATTCCCACATCTCCTAGCCACTCTGTTAAGGGAAGACATGTATAATTGTGAAGATACCAGTAAGCAAATGTCACCCAACACAAGGCTCAATTAACTTTCATGTATCCACGTAACAGTACCAGCCAGACCCAGGAACAAGCATTTAACTGTGTCACCTGGAGCCGATGGGTGTCTGTTCACTTCAGGCAGCCTAACCAGGACTGCACACTATCACCTTAAAAAGCTTGTTTTCAAGCTGGGCAAGAGAAATGGAGCAGGATAAACTCTTGCAAAATAGTAGTTCTCTGAGGTGAGAAACCAGCTGTCTGATGTGACTCACAAAGACTTTCTCTGGGAAAAGAATAAGAGCAGACCAGTGCACACTGCTTAGGTTTATAGGCATTTTAACAGTATCCCACAAATAGCCAAAAGGATATGCATGACTCCTCTGACTTCATCCATCAGTAGAGGAAAAGTCATCTCCCAGCTCAACAAAGTCAGTCTTCACATTTTGCCCTGACAAACTTTGATTACACATATATGTGTACATTATATTTGTATATGTGAGAGTATACAGATATAAAACCTGTAATTTTTGTGACCTTGCCAATAAGCTTCAATGTCCAAATAAGCTTCATAAGCCTTATCACTGCTATTCTAAGCAAACCTCCTGGCCTGGGCTCTTGGAGCAACTGTTTCATTTACACAAGACCTGGTGCCTCCTGCTAGGATTTAATAGCTGTGAAACTCATGGTTTCAGCCCCCACATCATGACCCAAATGTCGCCAATCTCTACTACACAGAGCATGACAAGGACAAAATTTAAGCAGAAATACTGTAGCACTTCTGCTGGGAAGTTATTGCACTAACTCCACAGCAGCAATGTTCATCTGAGAGGGGTCAGATTTTTCTCACAAGTATCTCATGTCAGTCATGGAGTAGAGCCAAGTAGAATTTTCCTCCTAGATACCTGCAACTTAAAGCAACTTGGGCGTTTGGTAAATCCTATGGGAAAGAAACTTCTTCTTTGCTTCCAGTGTTGTGGGAGTATTAGAATTTTTACCACATTTTTGCTACAGTCAGGTAGCTTTTGCTTGATAATCCTCCAGTCAGGGCACTGCCTGCTTTCTGGGCCTCTGGAACTGCTCTGGATGATTCTAATCACTGTGGTCTCCAAGGGAAAAGTCACTGAGTGGGATATCTTGGAGATAGCTCTGAGTCCAAATCTATCAATAGGCTGCCAAGAAAAGGAGAAATTACCTTCCTCAGGGTCCAAACAAGAGTTTTATCTGTATTTTAGAAAGAGCCAAGAAAACAGGAGTTCAATGTTGACTGAACTTCTGATTACCAGCCCAGTCAGTGTCCAAACCTGATCTCAGATCTAACAGCTTCAGACTCCAAACATCAGGTAACTTGCACCACGGGCTGCCAGAAAGCCTTGCACTGTAGTGGAGCAATGAAACTGAAAGCTTCCCAACTTGTATCCCCTTTCTCCTGTGGCTCTCAAAGTGTAGAGCCTGAATGAATCCACAGCCACCTGTCAGGTCATACCTTACCTCCTGTACTCTTGGCATCTTGCTCTTTTCTTCCTGTCACATGTGTGCCAGCAGAGCTGGCCATCCAACACCACCTTCTGTGAGTCATCCCCTGAAAAATACAGCAGAAGATCCTCAATTCTTCTGGTCATTTTAAACAGTCCTTCAATAGTTTTCGCAGCTGGTGGTAATTTTTTAAGAGCCATGTTTTGTTGTGTTGTTTTGTTTTTGTTTTTTTTGGTGTCAGTTACTAATCTGTAAAGAAGGTCAAACGCTCTGTGAATATATACACTGTTGAAAGCTCTATTGCTGGTGTATGTTTAAGTTATCATAAAGACCTGCGAGAGGGGAAAGTGTCTTAATTTCTAATTGCAAAAGCAAAAATCTTCAGAAGGGAAGAAGCAGAGAAGATCAAGGAATTTGGCAGTGTATATATTCTGGAAACAAATGATTTTCATTTCTTTCAAGGGTGAATAAAAAGGGAGAAACACCCCCACTCCCCATTTTACAATAACTTTAAAGGCTACACCTCATCCTATTGTTTCAGTAATCAAATGCTTTATCAAGAAAAAAGGGATTTTAATTTGCTATTTTAAAAGTTCCCCAGCTGGAAATAGTCTAATCTCTAAAGGAAAGAGTGCCAGATGCATAGGACAAGAACAGTAAACACTCTAACCCAGCAGTCTTCCTCTTATCTTCACTGGTAAAAGGAAATGAATGAGTCAGCAGATCAGAGGGGCAGAAATGGAGTGTGTCGCTCCAGCAGTTCTAAAACATGAACCCAAAAAATGTCTGAGTTATCAAGCAAACTTTTAATATTAATAAATAATTTCATTGGAAGTCAATGGAGGGATTTCAAGTTTAACAGCATAATAAGCCAGAGTTTCTTTGTACCAGTCATTATTTTGGGCCTTGGTTCAGTAATAATGCCAACTTCTCGCATAGCATTTTCCATCCTTTAATCAGAGACTGCTTTACCAAGGAATTCAATATTTTCCTGTTGTTAAACTGTAGTAAAAATAATCTTAAAAAAAAAAAAAAGTTTCAAGACCTACAGGGCAGTGTGATGTGATCTACACTAAAGGAAAAAGACAAAAACAAAAGGCACCAAAAAAAAAAACCAAAAAACAACCACAAACAAATTTCCATATTTGCCTTGAATTGATTAGACTCTGCTGTTCTTCCAATGGTAAGCATGTTAACTAAGATTGTAGCATGTTTCTTAAATGGAAGAAAACTGTCAAAGACTCTAAAAAGTCTTTGACTAAATTAGTATTGAAAAAGTCTTTAGAAAGAAACACATTTTAGAAGAAAAATAACCAGTTATTTTATATAACGAAGTTTAAAGTAAACTTCCAAATGTTTCAGAAAATTTTAGATAAATATTGCATACATTAGAGGCCAATCCATTTCTTTTAACCATAAGTCTGATTGCAAAGCTGCAAATCTCACAAATTCTCAGAAGTTTGCAAATACTTGTTGCTTTCAGACAATCTGGAATGTTCTCAAAATACAAATCTCTTTCAAAGAACTTTGTTATTTTCACTTGTGGTCATAGATGTATGTGTTAATTAAAAAAAAATTCCTCCATTTTGGATTGAAGATATCAACTAAACCACATCAAACCTGCTAAGCTAGTTGAATTTATAAACCCCCTTCTATTTATTTAACTATGCATGGGAAGAATCTATGCAACATATTTCAGATGACCTGAATATCATAGGTACCTAGAACGAACTCAAAGGCTATTACCATTTTCCCATATTCCCAAGTAAGCAACTTGAAAGATTATTACTAGCTGACCAACTGCCATGGACTAAATATCGTAGGAGGTTCTTACAATTTTAAATTCCATATTTTAAATAGCACTCACTAGAAGAAAAAAATATTACAGAAAATAAAAAATTAGGAATCCAAATTGAGATGGTGACTTCATGAGACATGCTGAACTTTTAGCTTGCTTTGTTAACCCAGCAGAAATTAGACTCCAGTAGTTTTCATTTTGCTGTGGATTGGTTAGAAAAGTGTGCCACTAGTGATTAGAACATGTGGATTGCTTTTTTTGAGGTGCTCTGACATTCTTTGCACATGTGAGGGCACATCCCAGCCCCTGTTGTTACACAACCAGGTCTCAGAGATGTCGGGTGAAATTCTCCCGCTTTGCAAAGGGTTATCAGGCAAAACCCACCAGCTTTTCCAGGACACTCTTTTCAAGTGTTTCTAGAGGAATCTGTTACCTACAAAAAATAAAAGCATTTATATCCCAGCTTGTTTCAACCTTTTGCCCGAGATCTGGTAGAGATCATGGTATTATGCATGGTGATTGCATTGACATTGTGCTCTCTGTGCATGGGTTGCTGTGTAGTTTCACTGGAATCACACTGAGCAGATACATTTCCTTTTTTAATGAAAATATATAGCACCCCTCCACCATGGTGCCCACCAGGAAGTAAGGCTGGCTGTCACTGAGAGAGGATGCTGTGTCCCCACTCCCCCTACTCCTTCCTTAGCTTCAGGACTTGACTTTCACTGGCAAAGTCACAGTGGAAAGTGTGGAACCATTAACAGATTACTCTCAAATTCTTAGAATGAGAGTCTAATAAGCATTAGACTGGAGAACCATTTTAAAACAGCAGCTCCTGGACACACCATCGCCAGTAGCTAATTTTCATTCAAATCAAACAACCTGAATGAGAGTCTGGACTGCTTTATTAGGAGTAGAATCACTCAGGCATGGCATTAAACTTTGGTCCAAAACGAGTTTCTCTAACCAAATGGCTTGCTTAGCAGGGTAAACAGTGACCACCTGCTATTCCTTGAGCTGCAACCAAAGCACAAGGAGCAATTTTTTATTTTAACTAGCTTGTGGCCTGAGTTGCATATCCCCGTGGATATTAATCAGCAAATTTAGATCGGTAGTGCTATCAAAAAATGTAACATTTTATATTTATTTTTGTAAACTACAGGGCCAAAGTGAATGCTAATCTTTAACAGGATGAAAATATGTCATTTCCTTGTGGGAATTAAAAGTAGACATAATCTATAACTGACTTATAAAGTAGACAATAAGGCAGTCAGCTTTATTCCAGGAATAAAGTATTTGGCATTTTAGAGGAGTATTTTCTATGAATTATTCAAAACACAGATAGAACTATGCCTCGGCTGTGAAATTATTTCCTGGCATTCGTCAAAGCTCTTTTCCACTAATTAACTAAATATCTTCAATCAGTGATTTCTGTGTTTATTTATTAAATAGGGCACAATACATTGTAAACCACATTGCCAAGTTGTCTTTTATTTTAAAGAAATAATATTTAGATACCAAATCTGGAATTAGAATACATGCCTCTGAATTTCAGGGTGCCATTCAGGTATTAGCAGAAATGTCTTATCTCAGTGTTTATGTCTTACTCTTCTGCTACCTGAAGATTCCTGCTTTGGAATTCAGCATATTGTCTCTTAGATGACCTATTTACAAAACATGAAAATTATTTACAAAATGTAACACTTAAGTACCTTAAACAACTATTTGATTGGTCATTGTTTTTCCATAGTTTGATCTTCTTAAAGTGAAATAGGCAGGGAAGTTTGAGGATCTGTATTTCCTGTAAAGAAAGAAAGCATCAGTCCTGACATGCACTAGGGAAACTTTTTAACTTTAATTGTATTATGCAAATATAAAACTGGAGTGGTAATGCCAGCTACTTTTCCTTGGTTTAATTATGGTTTAGGAGGAATGATTGATTCAGGATTTGCTAGTGAGATGAAATGTTTATGAATTGTTATTTATTAAGAATACTTCAGAAGTTTGAAATGCTGCATAAAAATACACACTTCTGCACAGGAATTAGTGTCCTTTCTGAAAAATAATAGCCCTTTTTGTGTAAAGACAAAGCTACTGTTTAACAAGGAGAATGCCCCTTCACAGCAGAATAAGAAAACTGAGGACCCAACTCCTGCTCTTACAAACAATAACCTACTTTCATGCCCGTTTTGATCTGCCCATTTGCCTTCATCTAAAGAAGGTTCAGTTTCAGATATTCACAGGCCACCACTGCTTGGGACTTCTGGTTGGACTTAGGCTGGAGAATGCGATTTTTTTTTGTTTTCCTCATGGTAGTAACAGGATCCACACTTTCTCTGATGGTCTTTGCTTTGTATATATGGTTGAGAAATTCAGTGTAGGTACTGGGGAGCTGTGGCATGCCTGGAGAGGGGCTGGGGTCTGCAGGGCACCCCCAGGGGTAGGCAGGGAAGGACCTGGCAACTGGGGCCCATCCACCAGCCCAGACAGCAAGCATAGGGATGGGGATTGGGATGGGCATGCGGATAGGGATGGCCAAGGCTGGGCAGGACATCAGCCATAGGGGCTTCCTGGGAGGAGAGGCCAGGCAGGACAAAGCTGTGGCAGGACTGGAGACAGTATCCCATGGATGGGGCAGGACTTGATTCATTGGGTCGGGCCCACGGCGGGCCAGGGAGAAGATGTGAAGGCCCATGGAAGCCCTCAGGGCCCTGATGATATAGAAGTTTGTTGTGAAAGAAAAAGGAAATTAAAATTATAATTGTGTTTAGATGTCTTTAGAACAAATATTTCTAGGTGATGCATCAGCAGAAAAGAGACATAGGGGTGGGTCTTGCCTACCCAAGGGCCAATGCTCTACTTTGTGTTAGCTTTCAGACAGTGAGGACCATTTACAGACAACCCATTCCACAGGCAGGAGTCATGGGCTGGAGAGACTTTCATATGTTAACTGGCTTCAGCCAGAATTGGGAAAAACACTTTGGAAAACAGATAAAGACCCTTAGTGCACATTAGAAAGGATGCATCTCCAAGCCTGGGAATGACTGGGTGGGCAGAAATCTTTTGAAAGCAACAGCATACCTATCTCAGTTCAGTGAGTACATTTCCATCATTATGTGGTATTATCAATGAATTATGGCATCTGTTCTGCCAAACCTTTTTCTTTTTGAATAAGCAGTATGTTTTTCCAGCTTAGGGTTATGATCCTAAGAGACCTGAAGTGTCCTTGATATTTTTCATCCTTTTTTAAAAAATATGTAAATTGGTCAACTTATAAAGACTTTTTTTGCACAGATTTTATTTTGCTCAATCTTCTGTTTACCTTTGTTACTGGGTATTAGGTTGATGTATTCAGAACTTCACACAATTATTATATCTCATAAAAATATGTTTATAGACCATGACAGTGTACCTGTAGCAAGACTTTCGTGCACTCTTCCCTGCTTTCACTGACACTGAATTTTATATGGATATGATAGGTTATTCTCTAGTTGTCCATGACTTTGAGATCCTTCTGTAACTCTTTAGAGTTGACTTCAAAACAGACTATGCCAAAAATGTCTATACAATGTAGAGACTTAACTGTGACTGACAATAAATTCATCCTCATTTTCAGATCCGTACTAAGTTGAACTGATACATATCCCACGATGATCTTAAGAAGATTTTGCAAATTTTTGGATACCTAACTCTTCTCCATTTTCCTATTGTATAAACATGTCATTTGTTTCTAACCTTCTTTGATCACTTATTAATCCATAAGCAAAATTCCTCTGCTATCTCAGGAGTGTTGTTACTTTAAAAGAAAGGATGTCAAATGCTTTTTGAAAATCCACATACATTGTACCCTTTTGATCAGCCATATTCACATGTTCATTTATTCTTTTCTCAACTATAATAAAACTATGAGTTTCACCAAAAACCTATTCTCAAATATATCATATTCCTTACTGCATTACTAAATTTATTTGTTGTCAGATTATTTAATTTCTACTTTTTTTAAATTTTAAATCAGATTTACTAATTTATATTTCCCAGAGTCAGGAGTGGAGTTTTACTCAGGAGTTCAATGCCATGTTTCCTATTTGCTTTTCTCTGACAATAAGACAGGCATAAACAATAATTGGAAGTGTCTATTAGCAGTTCAACACTTTTCTATTTACTTTTTTTTTTAGAATTTTAGAGACAATGCTACTAAGTTTTAGTTATTTGCTACTCATAAGTGTATTAACTTATTTAAAACTCTTTCACTGACAGATCTGAAACATTTCCTCAGGCTCATTCCCTTTAAAGAATGAGTGCGATATGGGAGTGATTCAGTCAGCCTTTCTGCAATCACTGTATGTGACATAAATATTCTTTCTTAACCATATCTTGGAACTAGGCTAGCTTTCTTTTTCTGATATATTTGTATAAGAAGCAGCTTCTCTATCTCTAAAGATTAGTTTCTCCAAATATTTTGGTGTGATTTTTGTGATTTTGGTTTGTTAAGGAATATGGTCCTTTCTATCCTTCTTTCCTGGACATCTTTTTCACATTTTGACTTTAAGATTTATTCCATAATTTGTCCATATGCCTCTACTTTTTTTTTTTTTTTTAATCTTTAGCTTTCTTCTTTATTTTTAAATGAATTTTTAAAACATTTCCTTTGGTTGCCTTTTTTTAAAACTTACACATTATTTAAAAATGTAGGAGGTGAGGCAGAACTCTTTTTCTGTCACATGTGAAATTTGGATACACAGAATTTCTCAAAGAGAAAGGAGCTCCTTAAGGGTTTGTACCTGAGCAGAGATCACACTCTCAACAGGCTTATTCTTTATGTCTTCAGGTATAAATGGAGTACCTTTAAGCAAGGTTTTAATACATTTATGGAAATGAATTAACATTAGGTGGCCTTAAAGTCTCACTAACAAAACTCAAATAGCTGAAACTTAAGAGTCAAACCTCTTCTAATGTCACATGATTTTTAGATTTAAGAAGGTGGAACCTTACTCATTCCAAGTTTTCCCATTCACTTAAGCCTACTTAAATAATCAGGTTTTTATAGCTTTCTGTATAATTTACAGCCTGATAGCTCACATGTGATAAAACTGTAGAATTAACATAACTAACAGATATAATGGATTCTTTGATTAATAGATTTCCTGTATCTCTGGCAATATTTAGCATGCAGCAATTAATATACTGCTTTTTAATTAGCACCTACTAAGGAAAATTTTTTCCACTTCATAAAATTATGGTTATAATTCATATAAGTTTTTGGGATGAAAACTTAAAAATGTTCAGCAGTCTTGTTTTGCAGAAACTGTAAGATTACCTGAGTGTCCAAGTGTTTTTTTTAGTTCTTCTAATAACTGTTCTCTTCTGTTATACATGTCTCTCAAGGCAGGTTGCCTTTGTCCTGTCAAGATTCTCTATCTCTGCCTTTGCGCACTAACCTCTGTATTTTGTCATATTTTTGACATTGTTATTGACCTTGCAACCAGCTGTGTCTATTGGTGGAATTCTAAATTCAATAAGCATTTTGGCTGACTGATGCAGGGTCTTCCAGTCACTTTCTACCCTCTTTCAAGGCTTTTGTTTTACTCTTAACCACCTTTGCCTTCAAACAAACCCCACTGAGCTTCTCATTTCTGTCCCACCACACTGCACGACTGCAAGAGACGTAGCCTAATAATATTGAACCTGTATATTTTTTTGCTCTAGAACATGGTGCACATGACACTGGACATCAGCATCCAGGCAAGAGCTGATTCCCTTTATGGCTAAGGCCCTTCAGCAGAGCGGGGCTCAAATATAAAGAGAAATGTCTGGGTCGCAGGGTAAGTCAGTTGTGGGAGGTGGAGTCTGAAAACGATTCCTATCCAGGCAGATAAAGAAGCAGAAGGTTAAAATTTCTTCTTCAACTTGCACTTGTGATTTTTCCAAGCTAATTTGTTCCTCCCTAATTAATGCTAGTCATGAGTAACATTATAGAGTGCCACCACTTATGATAATGCCAGTATCCCCTTACTACACATCTATAAAAATTCCCTCTGGGCCAGAGGTTCTTAGCTTTTTGTGCTGCAAAATACAACATTTGCCACTCTGACAGCCTAAGGGTTGTGTTTAATTTGCATTTACATCCAAATATATTTACATCCATGTGTCCTTCAAATAAACAATAAAACCCAATACTTGTTATTAAGACAACTGAAAATAGTAAGTAAAGGTTGCATTTCATGTCAAAAGAGAGAAGACAAAACAGAGAAAAAGTTATGCTTCTATAAAACTTATGTAATATTCTTTCACAAAATATTTTATTTACAAATTAGTTCTGGCTATGCTGAGGATGTTTCCATAAGGAACATTCATAAATACATTCCAGATCAAATAATTTATGGCTTAAAATGGTCTAAAATGTACCTGGCATGTTACTAGAAGTTGAAGGATTTCCAATACTATTCACCAAATTCAAAGCAAAGTTTTGTGAATTAAGTGAATATTCTTTCCAGGAAAATACAACAAACAAACAAACCAAAACAAGCATAGACATGAAAATACATACAACTTATTTTTTCTCTTTCTTTTTTTCTTTCTCATTTTCTTCCTTTTGTTTCATTCTCACTCCTTTATTTGAAACAGTCCTTATGGTGTTGTTGCAGTTTCAGCATGAGAACATGTTGACATTCCTGGGTAACCACAAGAATAGTGAAAAGAGAATGGGGCAACTCAGAAAAGCAAAGCTCATTACAGCAGTATAGTGAGAGCTGGCAGGATCGTGCTCTAAGAGCTGCATTTGAATGGCTCTTCAAAGCACAATTTTTATCATCTTGCAGGAAAAGGCCACTTGCCAGAAAGATGCCCACAAAACAGATTTGAACCAGGAGCTTAGGCTGCAAGCAACAGAACCAAAAGAATGTGCACTGATGGTTTATGAGTTTTGGGATAGAAATGTAATACAAATGGATAATGTAATACAGTGCCCCAATAACTCACACTTTATACCTTTGGTGATCCCATAACAAAGGTGAACATATTGACCTTCTAAAGGAATCCTGGAGTTTCTTTGAAGAAGATTAGTTTTACTTGATAATCAGTGATTGATGCTTGCTATAGCATAGATATTCCTGTCAGACAAGCCTCTTTCCTTAAGATTTTAAATGGATCACTCAGATGTTCCCTGAAAATAGGGATGGGACCTGCTTTTCCAGTGGAACAGTTTTTCTTATCAGTTTCCATAGATTTCTTTACGGGAAAAGACAGTCAAAAAATGTACTGTGTCTTCAGATTTCATATTCTTAATATCTCTTTGCTTTGCTTTACATACAATTTTAAAACTTAGATGTATATTTACTTTCACATAGTCTTGCAAAGATGCTCATAAGAACAGTATTGTTTTCTCTGTTTCAGCCTATGAATTTAGTCATGGTCTTTATTGTCTTTAGCTGATAAATCACCTCCTCCATAAGTATTGCTTTCATATACGTCAAGAATCCAAGTCATACCTGTAACATTGGCATCGTCATACAGAAGAGAGATATTTCACTTTTAGCAAACAACAAAGTTATTCATTTTGTTGGCAGGACTAATTAATTTTTTTGCTCTATTTATGCTGCAATTGAGGTGTCATGATTTGTAGATAATTTCTGGAGCCAATCAGTTTTATTTAATGTTCTTTAAACACAGTCAAGGGCATTGAGACTTTGAGACTAGCATTTATTTTGTATGGGTAGAAAGCTAAGTAAGCTAAATTCTCTTCTCATATCAGAGTAAATCTGGACTAATTCTACTGAAAGCAAAGTGAGTCAGAATTGTGTAACCACAGTAAAGGTAAATTCAAATCTCATAATTTCTTTATTGCTACCTCCAATGCCATGCTAAGAACTTGGAAAAGGCACATGGATCTCTGTTTTCCTCAGTGATAGCTGACAGAACCTCCAGCAAGCATGTGCACCTCCATGAAGATTCTCATACTTGAGGTCAGATGATGTCCACATTAGCACTGGAACTTGAAATCACCACAGAGTGTTATATTTTCTCTCTAAAATATTTAATAATTGTAATAGTTGCAAAAAGTTTTGCAAGGGAAAAATTACAATTCTTCAAAATTTTTGTAAGAGTCTTTAAGCTTTTTAATCTACATTTTGGCAGATACAGGAACTGTTCTAACCCACATATATACTTTATTTTTGCAGGCAGAAATTTTGCTCAAATGGAATTTGAGGACTGTGCACATGATCATATTAGAAACAAGATTTCCGATGCCCAGCAATGAAATCAGAGAAGCAACAGAGCAGTACAGAAATTCTGGCTATGTCCACAGCACGTATGGCAATCAAGAGTGCAGCACATTCATAGTAAGAATGGCTTGTCCAGACAGTACTACTCCTCTTGCAAACATACTGAATGGTGGGGGAGCTTGTGAGTATAAATCACATAGATCAGCAGCTGCCAGGACCAGCTGGGCTTGTGAACTTCATCCTGTCTGAGGAAACCTATAAAAGAATATGCCAGTGAGTTCTCACCTCCATTCTTTTCACCAATGAGCCAAAGCAATGGGTTCTCTTTGGGAACTGCTTCTGTCCTCACTTCTACTACAAAGCACATGCAGTTGCCAAAAGGTACAACCTTTTGCATCTGAATTGTCAGAGAGTGGAGCACATGATATGGAGGACTTTTTTCAGTGTCTTTCTCAGAGGAAGATCATCCAGGCTTTTAATTTGCACCTCACAGAAGGCTGTCCTAACCATAGACCTAGAAATTAGGAACATACGAGCTCCTTAATGCAGCTCCCAGCCATGCTGGGCTGAATTAAAGCAAGCCCACAACTGTCTCCATGAACAGCAACCACTGTGATCAGATTATTCATCACAGTTTGACAAGGTGCCCATATTTTAAGATTTAGATTTACAAGTACCTTCTCAGATTTTCTGTGCTTCCAAGGCACCAAGGGGACTGAGTCCATTAGGTCCCTGGATATCAGTAAGTATCCAGTTCCCTGCACCAGCTGATGTAGCTGCCTATGTGCATGTGTCAGTCTTGTATGTCTGCACAGCTTACCCTGTTCTGGAGAGTGAGATGGGGTCTGGTATTGAATATGTATCAGGGACACATGGATCTGAGCCCATGGCAACCTTCACAGGAGTCCTGTGGAGCAGGCAGAGAGGCTGTCAGGCTGACGCAGCCAAGTGCATTGCATATTATTATCTGTTTCTTCCAGTCTCCAGCTGCCTCTTACTGATGTTGTTTGCCACTGGGGTTTAGATTTGTGACCAATTGCCCCTACCTCACCCCATCTTAGACTTCAAATCTGTATTTATGCAGTCAGTTTAGTAAAATGGTATTAAATACCACCATGGCACCTAACACTTTCACCATTCCTTTATGTCTACAATAGTTTAACCAGGGTTAATAGCATTTTTAATAGCATTTTTTAAATGACTTGCAGCAAATGTGGTAAATACTTAAACAATAGGCTCCATCAGTTCCAGAGAAGCTGTTTTATTCTACTGCGTCAATTATCAGTAGTTTCAAAAGTCCCTAAATAAGTAGTTGTCTGACAGATCATAATGGCTCCTTCTGTTACTCTATGCCAACTCATATAATGCTGCAGAATAATTTGGCTTACTCTTTTGTTTAGAATTTGAAAAACAATCATGTTGAAAGGAAGCAGAAGAAATATTATAATAGGGGAATAAGAAAACAAAAGCAATTTTGGGAAAAATAAACTTCCTACTCAGAGTATTGCTGGGATCTTTTAGCAATGCATTTTGCCATATGAGCAATGGATTTACCAAAGCTTTCAGTTCTCTGGCAATCACAGTAACATGACACAGTTGCATTGGCTGAAATCATCTGCCCCTTATCCCCATCAGATTGGTATTCACTGCCAGGCCCTCCAGTCCCTTTCACAACTGATGCTTAGCCTTGGGGAAACCACCTGGTTGCTTGTGATGTAAGCAAAAAACCTCACTTCTTGAATATCTTTCATGCGAAAAGCATAGAGACTGGAGGTAANAAAAAAAAAAAAAGGTTGCAGTTTTATTAATGAGCTCCCTTCAGGTGTGCTGTATCCTTTCACTTTCCATAATTGCTTTGGGGACCAAGCTTTGCTGAATGTTGCTTTGGCCAGTCTTCAAGTCAGATGTGCAAATGGCTGTAGTGCTTGATTGTCCAAGGTTAGATTGTGACTGTCCAGTCATGGAGAGAAAGCAATACTATGAGATCAATTGTGCCTACCCAAACCAGGCAGGGTGCACATTAAGAAGACTCTGTATGATCACTTGCCAGACATTCCTTGGTAACGTCTGCAAAGCTACAGGATCCCCACAAATGTCATGCACTGTGGACAGGCAGACAGTGTCAGAGAGCAGTGACTGGAGCTGTCAGCAGCTTCAGGATTGAGGCCAAGGGAGGGAAACACTGAGCAGTGATGAGGCAGGAGCAATGTGCTCTTTATAGCCTAGGACTGAACAAAGGCTCTGAAGTTTTCATGTGCTCTCTCAGATGCAGGAAATTTCCCCAATAATGAATGGTGATGCCTATTACATGCATAGCCAAAGCCAAATTTTAGGTTGGGAAGTAGCCACTTGTAGCAAGAAGACATAGAAGGTAGGAAGTTTTGCCTTCCATTGACCATGCAAAGTATGTGGCACTAATGTGTGAGAGAATCTCAGTCATTTAATGAAGAGAGGCATGTATTCTGGCTTGGCTCTGTATCCAAATCATCTATCCCTTTCAGCCAGCATTATTTCAGTCCTACATGTCTCCTGTTGGAGCCACTGCATCTACACTCAGTAGGCAGACAGCGTGAAAACATTGTAGTAGGACTAGTGCACAGTGCAGTGTCCATTTGGGCGAGGGTCACCATGCTTCTAAATACTGTTTATATGGACTTCTAACATCCACTTTAAGTCTGCAAATACCTGCTAATCCCATAAACTTAGAGGAGGTATAGTAATGACTATAAAGGAAATCATTAAATAAACTGAGATTAACATGTGGAGACCCCTTTCCAAGCAGAAATCCACTTCCGGTAGAATAATAAGACAAACAAAAAAACCAACAAAAAGTAACCACAAGTCTTCAAAGAATACTTTAAGCTGGCTTCACCTGTGCTTTTTGCAGAGCAGAGAAAACCAGTCAAAAATTTGGCCCAGTGTTTTTATTTAGCTTGTACTTCATTTGCAGTTCACATTTGCCTTCATAACATAACATAACATAACATAACATAACATAACATAACATAACATAACATAACATAACATAACATAACATAACATAACATAACATAACATAACATAACTTAACATATCATAACATAACATAACTACAGTCTTTCCCTCTCTGTGTGACATATATTCCTACTGTCCTATGGTTAATTTCTTTACATAAATTCAAACATTTAGCAGCTCCTGGGTCAATTTGTGAAGAAGTTCTTGAAAACCCATAAGCTGGAGTTATAGGTTTGCTTTATTTCTCCTCATCCTAAGAAATTTTCTCTCTTTCTGAGCGTATTGTGATAGGAAGAAACTGGAGGAAATAATGTCTCCTTCATTAGAATTCAAAAACAAAGTTTCTTTGATGCTTTGCTCATTATTTTTATAAATAGCCATAAAATAGTGCATTCTCTATTCATAATTTAACAAATCACTATGTTTATTTCCATGTAAGTTTGTCGTTTGTTTTTTTTTTTCCCCTGCAAACTGCTGATAAGAAGTCACTCATATGTGGCATAAAGTTCTTTTTAAAAAATTTAGTCATGGTCACTAAGAGTTGGAATCTTTCAAACTTCTGGCTAGTCAGCTACTGTATGACTGAGATGCAGGATCAAAGTTTTTAACAAAAAATTACTAACAATGTTTTGCCCAACCAAGAAAAACAAAGGTATATGACATTGTATTATCTCAGGTACAGTCAGATAACAAACAGTGGCATACCCAAAATGAAGGTTTTAAAAGTTTATCTTACAGTACTCGAGGAACATTGCACTTTTTTAAGCCAAAATTATCTGAAATATTAACTCCCTAAAGTTATCTTTCAGGGACAAGAAAAAAAAAAGAGAGAGAGAAAGAGTATATTGTATATTACTGGTATTGAATTTTTAAACACGTTTGACCACAGGCCATTGAAGAAGATGATAATGTGTTTTTTTTAGCATGAGCATGTTTTCCATGCATAATAAGCAATGATCAAAATGCTTAAAAAAAGAGTAGTTCAGTGATATGAGACTAAAGGGTTTCTTACTGTAGTGGGAAATGGACTTTTATTACTTCTCAGAATTGGTAACAGGGAAGACTATTTTTATCTACTTGGTTGTTGCAGTCCAAGTAACCTCTGTGTGAGAGACTGTGCTAATTATCTCCACATACATCTCAAAGTATTGCTCTTTGAAAGAACAAACTGAATTTACCTTAAAAATATCTGAGTGGTCTTTCCAGCCACAATATAGTTGTATATTGCCTATGAGAACTGTTGTCCATTGACAACTAAACAGGCTAAGATCTTAGGAGCTCACCTATCTTTCTGACAAGACTCAAAACATACCTTTTATTCTACGAAAAAATATGCTTCCTGGAAGAACATTTGAACTACTAGCAGGAGATCAGAAGACTTTCTATATTTTCTAAAAGCTTATTTTAATAATTTGGATGTCTTCCATGGAAAGGTGTTGAAATCCTCAGTTATATCTCATCAAGCTAATTTTGTGTCAGAGGAAATAAGAAAACAAAACCCCTCTAAACAATAAAAACTCAAACAAAAAAACAAAACAACAAAAAGCCCTCCAAAACAACAACAACAAACCCCACCCAACAGCATTAGAAGAAACTGCAAACTTACGTTTTGTACTTCACACAAAGCCCTGCAAGACACAATTCTCAGTGGTGCTCCCTGGATTTCCCTGCCTGGAACCTATTTGTACCTGCCTTAGCAACTCCTCTCTGCATCGTGCACAGCTTTTCTCCATCCACCTCACTTCTAAACTTTTGATCACTGCTTCTTCTAGTGGTTCCTCAGTAGCATCATTATTTCTAGATCTGCTTTGAGGACTTAATCTCTCCATCACATTTTCCCCCTTTCCTACTCTCTTTTCTTCAAGGCACTCGTATGACTTTTATTTTTCAGGGCTCCCACCCACTCAAATCTCCCCTACTGTGTGCATGGCCCTTCCTTCTTACACCTACAGCTCCTCATTCAGTCCAGGATTTTAAGAGCATATGTATCATCATTGACTTCTTGTGCATGTCTCTCTCCCCTCACGCTGCTCTGCATACACTGGCTGGGCAGCTGCAGTAAAAATGAAATGGCCATTCACTTCCTTGCCTAGGGACAGAATTTATTAGATGCTCAACCTCAGAAGGCTCGATTCTCTCAAGGCAGTTCAAGATGTAGGGCCAGAATGTCAAGAAATGGGTTTTATGGGCCAGACCACAAGAGCAGCACTCAGGCAGGTGGTGTGGGAGGAACACAGGAGCAGTGTCTCTCACCTCCTCGAGCAGGGTCTGTGCAGTGTGAGACAGAGATTGCATTCTCCTGTTCTCCATCTCAACACACCTCAGAGCAGGGGAGGTACAGGTTTCTCTATGTTAACTGTTAACACTGTTTATGAAGCTGCATCATGCTCCTCCAGAAAATGTAAAAAAGCCTTAGCTTTTTGTGCTAGGACAGTGCAACTTACTGCAATCCCCTGGCAGGCAGTGCTGTAAATACCTCTGACTAACCCAGTCAAAGCATATCCCTGTATGCAAACCAATGTATTAAAGTTCCTCTGGCTAAAAGTCTGTTATCTGAAGTCTATTATCTGTATGGGCACATTATCTGCTTGCAAATATGTCAGGCAGGATGGAGAAAAATGTGAACCTAAACTAATGTTCAAATTTAGATTAATACTTCCCCAAGCACTATTTCCATTAGTGCTAATATAGGAATGCATAGATCGTAAATTGTCCTTTCAGACTCAGACAATTCTAAATTTAGTGCCAGTGTTAATTAAGCAAGAGAAAATTAGGCAATGCAACAGATTTGGGGAGCAGGCAGTGGAAGGGGAGGGATAGGTCATGAGTTTGAGGTTTTGAGGAAATAATAATTTAGTGAACTAACAATCATGAAGATAAACCTGAATATTTCAGTGCTTTTAATAATTTGTAGCATTTAGGGATAGCAGATTATTTTTTAATTATTTAGATTCCACATAACTAGAGAATAATCTTGATTTGCCATTCTCATGGCCTTTTCTGTGTTGACAGAAAGAGTTCATTTGTTACTCTGACATATGTGCTAATTACTATACCCATATGTACACACAGCACATTTTATTGACTACTGTATGAGAGAGATTTTGAGGGGTTAATAAATGTCAAAAAATCTTATGTAAACATTTTCTTGTCTTTTCTTTCATATAATAGAGGAGTCTGTTCAATAAACCCCAAATCAGTATAAGGTCACAATGTGTTTAGCTTTAAAACTGAAGTTAGGGTAAGTAATTACAAAGGGTCCACTGTATTCCTTATTTAGTTGCATATTACACAGAACTGAATGGGATGATTAATAATCATGTTCTACACTGAAAGAATGTAATTTATAAAAGTTTATGTAAATACAGCAGCAGAATTAGTTGTTCATTTACCATTGCCCTGTTAGCACATATGGGAATTCTAGCATTTTTAGAAAGCAACAAAGCCAAGATCCTCACAGGAGTTCTGTGCTTAAATACCTTGGAGAATGTGGGCCCAAGGTACTAAAATAGCTTAGCATTATTGAATGTTTAGTTAAAATTAGACAGAATACTGGCATGTGTAGCAATGTTTGCTAAGAAGTCTGGGTTTTACTGAGTTATGTTGGCAGTGGAAGAAGACTGGAGAGAATGAAAAGCTTTTACAAGATCACTGAACTATAAAAGAGCAAAATAAATAAAAATTAATCATCAGCATAGAATAAATTGCATATTTTAAAGGAAGAAAACTCAGAAACCAGTTCAGGATGTTCTTTTAATTAATTAATTAATGCAAAAAATTTTATTTCANTTTTTTTTTTTTTTTTTAGTCATCATGATCAATGAGAAGCTTGGGAAAAAATGAGTTCTCTCCACCTTTGTCTGTAGCTCACGGTGCACTCTCATGACATTGGTGAATTGGTACTTACCTGCAGTCAGTACCAGCAGGTACGTACTGATCAGCAATGAAATCTACAGTAGCATTGCTCCACCATGTTTGTAATAGTAAGCTAGGTCATTCATTTAGAGCACACCAGATCCATCCCTTTCATTTTCAGTGAGGCTAGAAAGATTTGAGCTCCTTAGTATCCTAAGTATCTTAGTGGATGCAGCAGTTAGCAAGCATTGTGTGCAAAGTGAATATCATATTTTGAGAGGAGAGTAGAACTTTTTTCACCATGTTCTTATGAAGATCAAGAGCTAAATAGAAAGTATTCTATAATTTTCACTTTGAAACAGAGGATGGCTAGTCTGTTATAAAGATAACCAGATCCTGGGTTGTACTACACTTTAAATTCATTATACATTTTACTGCTATTCACAGAGGTTCATGTTCAGGAAAAGTAGCAGTTTTATATCTATTTATGTTTGAGATCATATTAAACTCCCAAACATGGTTCATAAATAGTGCACTAAATAGGGTTTCTTTCTTGAATGAAAAGCCCTTGGTAACTAATTGACCAGGTAATAAATGGAAAGTGCTTATATTCTGTACTGAAAAGGCTGGATCATGCACTGCCATGGCCAGTGGGAGTTCTGCCACTGACTTCAGTGGGAGTGTTAAGTGAGGCTGTTTTGTTCCTCATTCAGTTCGGTTAATAAGATTTGTGCTCCAAACCCTTTTCACCAAAATGCTGGCAGGCTTCTTATAACATTACTGGAAACTAGACCCTACACAAATTACTAAGGCCTTTTGTATTTTAATGTCTTTTTTGTAATGATATTCAGTCCTTCAGGGCAGCTGCCTAAGAGAGACATTTGTCAACTTCACTTTGTTTTTAGGACAGATGAGCTAGAGCCAAAACCACAGACCTGAATAACTTGAAAATCCAGAGGAGTCTGGATCCAGATTTGAGCCCCACATTGTGAGGTGCTTGCTTATTAGTGGGCCCAAGTTTCAATGTCTCATGGTATGTCGTGCTTTAACAAACTGGGCTTGTGCTTAGAAAGGGACTCAATATTTGCTGCCTGCATTATCAGAGTTGAAATGCAGGGCTCCTAGCACAGTGTCCTGCCTCTGACACTGTCCTAAAGACATTGCCTATAAAAGAGTACAGAAACAGGGCCAGCACATAGCAATACTTCCCCAGCACAGCCTCCCCATTTTCTGCAGCACACTGGAATGAAGTCTGTGTTGGCAGAGAGAGTTTTCTTTGTTAGCACCAGCCGCTCCTTTCTGAATTACCTACCATTGTTTCTGATCCTCTTGCTCCCAAGGCAAAGAGTTAGAAGAGAGAGCTTGTAAAATCCCAGAGGGCTGAGAAGGGCAGGTCGGAAAAATGGATCATGAGGAAGAACATAGAGAGGGAAGGGGAATGGCTGAAGATAGTCTGTGCTTGGAAAGATATGAATCTTAGGCTCTGGGATACCCCCGATAGCTTTTTGCAAAAGCATAGCATTGTCCAGTTAGAGAATGGTTGGAGTCAAATCAGTACAGCATTCTTACTTAGATAAAGATGTCATTTTTAAGTGTGGTTATGCCTTTTTAGACAAATTACATGCACACTGACCAAAAAATGCAGTGATAGTAAGGGCAAAGTGTTTGAAACTATGTCTGTGAAATACATATGCAAAACTAATTAACTTATAGATGGCGTTTGTCCATGTGATGCACTGAGAGTCTCTGTGGCATTGTAGAATTCAAATGCTTTGAAAAGAAATTGCCCGAGGGATTGAATGTCTTTCCTTTACATTGTTTTTAAAAGGAAGAGTTTCTCACACTGTGTTTATTTGCTGCTAAGATACTGTTACACTAGCACCATCACAGCCTGTTTCTCACTGCAGTATCCCATAAATTAGATGGTTGCAGGGACTATTAAGAATGTGAATACACTGCCTGACTAGAGCAATTTTATCTGAATAATGTTTCATGACCTTTCTTGCAACAAGGTCCTGACTAGAAAAGCATAGATTTACCAGGCATCCTGCAGTACTGAAAGATTGTAATTACCATTCTATTTTATCAGTATTAGTAGAGAGAGTTCCTGCCCTGACACCTCCTCTCCAAATACAAATGAAAAGTTGGGAAGCTGTATGACTCAAGTAATGAAGTACATTAAATCCAGGTACTATTTCAAATTCAACAATTGTGGAAATGATGGAAGAGTCATTGCCATCATGATGACTTTCCAACAGGCTCAGTGAGATGTATTTGTGGACTCAGTCCAATTCTTAATGGACATAAGTCCACATTACAAAAAGCAACACACAACTGGCAGTAATTGATACTCTTTTGGCACTCAAGAGAGAAGTGAAGTATTGAATGAGCATGAAGAATGGACTAACCTTTCACCTCACCCTCCCCATTCCAGGTCAGGGATGAGACATCTGATAGAGCTACATAGGAAACTTGGACTGCTCTCCACACTGCCCCATGTCATACCCAAACAAAGAACTTCCTCCTTAACAAGCATTGGTCTGACACTTTTCATGAACTCTACATTTATATAAAATACTTGGAAGCTTTGGGAGTTAGTGTATAACCTCAGGATTTTGCCTAAAGAGTACAAGCCATTCCACATAAAGCTGTGTCTTTCTGATTGCCAGCTGCATTAAAAACTATTACACTAATTCCCTTCTATACATATACATATAAAATGTGTATGCACATGCATAGCAGGAGTAAATGCATTAGTTATTCATATATGTGTATACATAATAGAAGAAGTAAAGCCCTTAGCTAAGACTGCCTAATGCTCATTTATAAGAACTTACTTTCAATTACTTATACAGTTTGCCAAAATTGAACTGTTACAGCTTAGATTTTCCATGGTGGGTGTCTGTATCCAACTGAATTGGGTTTGGAAAGTCTTGACTAAAATGGCTCAGATAATTCCAAGAACATAGTTAGTAAAAATACATCCTTTTAGTCATGTTAAGAACTCCTGCAACCATCATGTTGAGAGCATGTCTGAGTTTTGGAGTTGAAGTTTGAAACTCTGTAAGAAAATTGCTTTGATGTCAAGACTTATCTTCTGTCACTCCTCTGGAAATCTGATCCAGCTGTAATCTTCTAAAAAGCTAAATTCTCACACGCTCATGTCCTGTTAAAATGTTAATTCTCCAAAGACTCTATTTGCAGTAAGCATGCTGTCTTTTCATACAACTACGACATCTGGGGCACAGTGTATCTTTGCCTTCTTTGTGGAGAATATCCACATATATACATGTATACAAATACATAGTCCAAGGGCTCTCCCTGTCATTCACACACATTGCATATATCATAGAGTTCAGCTCTCCTCAGGGACTATGTAGATGATTTTAGTTACAGCCATGAGGGCAGTAGCACTTGCAAGAAGGACCAGGAAACACCTGTATCATGGATTAGTGTGCAGTGAACCCATTAGATATCAAATGCCTATTGTCTCAAAGAGGCCAGGCCCAAAGACAGCTGAGGGCTGCTCTGATTAGTCTGTATGACTGCAGTAGTCAACTGCTTGACCTGAACTTTGCTGAACCCTCTGGGTGAATTGGATATTGCTCACAAGGTGCTTTACAAAAAAGTTTAAGGAACCTATAGGAAAAAGGATGAGCAGTAAACATATAGAAGGGTCATTAACTTCTGAAGGATTCAGAAGTCAGGAAGGGCTTGAATTAACATTGCCTTTTCAAGAACTCCAGTGTGAGCGAGAAAGGTAGAAATCTACACTTCTGTAAGCAGCGAGAACGAGGACTAGAAGCCTTAATGAGCTCTCACCCTCTGATCATGATATAAACACACAGGAGGACGTGTAATGATTTTTGTTGGTGATAAAGGTTTGAGTAGAGTGTATTAAAAACAAAGGCTTAGAGACATCACAAAGTGAAATGAGTCAGGTTGAAAAAACATCAGCATCTAATTTCTCTTCTGTGATCTCTCTGAATCGGGTGCACTAAATACTATGAGGGCCAAATGGAAAAAATAAGTTCAACCCATGTGATCAAAGTTCTGTTTAAATGCATACTCGGGGGAAAAACAAATTAAGATTATGCAGACCACTTGAAAACTAGTATTTCCTCACTTTTAAATTCTTGTCTTTGTTAAAAGGGTTGGACAAGATGACCTCCAGAGGTCCCACTCAATTAAACTTCAACCATTCTATAATCCTAATGATCTCTTAATATAGTTTTTTATATAACAGAGGTATATACTTAATTTCTAGATGCTCCCTCCAACAATACCCATCTAAAAAAAAAATTTTAAAATGGCCCTTTAGAGAGACTACATATAAAAACCTAATGTTTTCTTCCCTTTCTGTGACGTATTTTGAATTGTCTTTATTTTGGAAGCTAACCCTCAGGTTGTAAGCACTTTCCCACTTTGCCAGCCAACTGAATATGATGAAAGGAGACCTGTAGGCATATACAGAAGCCAAGAACATTCTGTACATCAATTATTTATTTAGTTTTCTTCTTTAGGTCTTTCATATTAAGAAAAAAACCCAGGTAGAAACAGGAAAAAAGTTAATCTACTACATAGTTACAGTAAGAAAAAGCATAGAAAGAACTGATTTAGTTACCTTGGCAAGTAAAATAATAATGTTCTCCATTGTGCACTCAGTTCCCAGAGGAACTATGCAAGCACATTCTCATTATGGCAGTTATGATTTAGATTGCATTACAAAAGTAAAAACAATCATTCAAATAGGCTTGGGTGCAGTGACTTAGAGAGAAGCTGCCACTCAGCCAAATAGAAAAGAAAGGGAAGAGATGGGGGCAATGGAAGAAACAAATCCTGCCAAAGTGAACTCATGCAAAGGTGAAGCCAAAATGCCAAGAGGTATAGATTAAATGCTCTTATGAATGTCCCAAATGTGTGCCAGCAAACTGCCCAAATAAGGTTTTGAACTGAAAGCTCAGGCTTCTGCTGGGAACAACCAGAACACACAGATTAGACACTGTTTGGGAAAAAGGGATTCTGACTTGATTGTCTTGAATGAGTGTTTGAAATCACACATCTTCTCACCAGATCACATTTTAATGGAATGGAAATGTTTCCCAGACTTTTCATGAACTGAAAAACAGTCCTTTATTAATTCTGAGAGGTAAAGTACCACAGAATTTGTTTCCTCTTAGTACCACTTGTTCTCCATTTGGTTTTTTGGTTTGGTTTGGTTGGGGTTTTTTTAGTTTAAGGACTGGAATGGCCATTTTAAGAAATAGAATCATTCAGATAATTCTTTATTGGCCTCTGACTTAATGAAAAATTCACAGGAGAAAAAAGTTCTTATCTTAAACATAGCTACCAACTTCCAATATCTCATTTTTCTCACACAATAATCCCAGTGTTCAAAGTAGGTATTGTATTTATCATCTTTGTATGGAGCTGAATTTCACTTCACTTTTCTTTATGGTCTTATCACATCGTTTACAAACACTTTATCTCTGTAACTGAAAATAAATGAAATCCTGGGCTTTCGATGAAATGCCATGATGAAATGGATGGTCCAAAAATCTATATTTAGATGACTGACTCCTGTTTGTGGAAGACATGATAAATGCTTCATGCATATAAACTGAAGGATGATGGATTTAATGATCGTAGTCTAACAGGGAAATGTTATTTTAGAATAATTAAGTGTTCGATCATTTGCAAGTCTAAATAGCCTGTTGTTAGATTGTGCTTTTGTCTGTCAACAAACCATTCCATTTTGTGAGGGTTATTTATCATTAAAACAATTGATACAATGGAAACACACCACCAGTATGTGTTGTTAACAACATATTTTTTGAGACCTTGATGTGGATCCATATTTTATGGATAGTTAATTGATATATGTTTCTATCTTACAAAAGAAAGATATGACAAGAACCTTTGAAGGATTGGAGGTTGCTTTCTCATGTGCAGTGTTATGTGTGAATTGTATTTATTACCCTTCCTAGAAATACTTTCAAAGTAAAAAATGCCTTGGTTTTAAGTCTCACATGTAAAAGGAGTTTACACTGAAGTACATTGCCCAGTTTCCAGTTGTAGCTCCAAGGGGGTATAAGTATCTGCAGATCATGGTTTGTATCCGCTGGCTCTTATAGCTACCCTGGATACCTTGGATGGTATCTCAAACAGACATCTTTGTTTAGACAGGTTAAATCGCTCCATGAGGAATATCTCAATGGGAAGTACAGTGTACCTATGCTATTTTTTGTTTTTAATATCTACATCAACAACTGCAATAAAGACAGTTACAGTATTCTGATTTCCCCTGTTGTGCACACAATATTTTATTGACTCTGTATATAGAACTGAATGTGAGTGCTTTTCTTTCCTGACATTCAAAAGAAAAGAAAATAATTAGAAATATAAGTGCTGGAAAGTAATATGAAAAAGGGAAAAAAGGGAATTATTTTGACAAAAAAAAAAAAAAAAGTGGCTATACATTTGGCTGTGTGAGAATGGTGTATGATATTTAATATCTGAATGATCATCACAGTATGAGAAAGTATAAAGTAGAGATTAATTTTTATTTTAATCACAAATACTATTTCCTGGTTTGCATGATATTTATAAATATTTGAACACTTCATGTATCTTCTGGTCTCCCGATACATATACTTTTTACCGCTCAGTCCAAAACCATATTTAAAAGCATCTTCTATCTTTTCTTTATGTTATAGTTCAAGGACTGAAGCGTATGAAGGTGAGGTGATTTGCTCAGGATCACTGATAAAGTTTAACCAAAGGCCTCAATCTCCTGATTCCCCACTCCGCTCTGCTGAGCAGTGGCTCTGTGAAATGTCTTGTCACACCAGTTTCTACACTTTGCCAGATACAGAAGCCTTTTATCACAGCTCTGAGAAGCAACAGTTTTCTCCTTTTTACAGGCCAGTTCATTACCCTCTCATGAGTCTCTACTCTCCGCTTTTGTACATCCACAAGACTAGTGAGACCTACTAGTCAAGCAGAAATCCAAGTGTGCACGCATGTGGAAGCTGTGGAACAGATATATCTGATCATCAATGATTTTCTCTGTGCTGTGGGCAGAAGAACAGAAAGTATTCCCAGATGTATAGAGCTGGGATTCATGGTTCAGATCTTGACAAAACTGGCTGATATGCTGTGGCATATATGTTTAAGACTCAGAACACTTTAGAGATTCTTCTTGCACTTTTCCTCATGAGAGAATCTTCTGTGTCACTGCTTTCCAGGTCGTTTTCTTAATCCTGGGTGTAGACAGTAAGGAATGTCTTCAGCAGACCCTTGAGAAAAGGAAAAGGGGAGGCAAGGAGGTGGACATCTATTCCAAGAGAACACTGAATAGAAGAGTATTGAAGGGATTCTCTTTTAAGAGAAAAACTTTTTTGGAATTTGTGCACTGAAGGGCTTTTCCCTAGTCTTAAAGTATACTCGATGCTGATATTAGTCATAAGTCTTGGTTTAATAAATGCATGGAATTTGTCAGGTGTAGGATATATTTTGTTTCTTGAAAAACATTTTGTCACAATTTTTTTTTCAATTGTTCCAAAAACATATGTGAGGTTAGCAATTATTTAGATGCATTGTATTAATGATACAAATACCCTGGAGCTGCATTCAGCACACTATTTTGTTATAATATAATTCTCCATTTATATCTTCTGCCATAAGATCCATTTCTTGTTAAAATCAATTCTTTATTTATGGGAATAATCTATTCAATTCTATGCTCTATAGCCTAATTAACTAACAAAGATAAACTTTGTTCCTTTTGGAGCAGACTTCCCTGAGGGCCAGGATTTCAAGTCCATAAGCAGGGACAGTTCCAAAGAAATCAGACATGCCTTAGGGGGGGCATCACCATGAATTTGGAGCCCTTGTCTTGAAATTGAAGCCAGTAAGGCAGGGTACTTCAATTGGCAACAAACACAACTCCTTAACGACTACAGTGTAGGATAAAGAACCAGTGGGGCAATGTCTCACCCTGTTTATGCTGAGGCTCCTTCTGGGGATGCACAGGGCTCTGGGCAGAAGCTGATTGCTGCCAGGGCATTGCACCGTTCCTAGACAGTCCCAGAAGAGGGGCCTTTGTGCCAATCTTCCAGCTAATGGGAGAAATTGCCACTTGCAAGGGAAACATAATTTCTAGTCTCTCAAGTAAAAACTAGTGAAGTATTGTCATTATTTCACTGATTGCTAGTACTCCAGAGACAATCACAACTTAGCTAGAGCAGAAGAGACCCAGAACATCCCTGATGACCTTGGTCTGTACAGGCATCGTCCCGTAAACATTGAGGCAAACAAATAACCTTTGAGTTCCATTAGTCACAGAAATTAAGAGGCTGAAATGGACAAGCATGTGCAGAATCAGACATTTTGTTTGTAGCACCTCTAAATATGACATAAAGAGTGGGCCTGGTGAAGTGATTTCAGTATTGACTATTTTTCCACTACTAAAGCAGTGAAAGTCTTACTGGCAAATCCATTAAAATTATTTTCATGGCATGCAGTGAGAATTATGAATATATCAAGTCAAGGTTTCAGTTAAATATGTTCATATGGTGTCAAGCTTAGCAATTTATTAGAGAAACTTTACCTAATTTTAAGTAATTGATGTTAAAACCTTTTCTCCTAATACTGTGTTTGTGTATTCCTTTTAAATAGTCATAAGAAGAAATGGACTTGTGGAAGATGTTTTTAATTGATTCCAGAGGGAATAGCTACCATGGAATCTGCTGATGAGTTCTGTGGGGGTCTAGACTCCAATCATTCAGCATCTATATTTCTAATGACAAGATGCTGCAATGCAAAAAATGAATTTAAATTATGGACACAGATAATTAATGTCTGTTCTCTCCTAACGTCTTATCAATGACCACCAAACCTCCAGTTAGGGCAGGGACTTTCATGTTGGCTTAGAGACTCAAATCGCATAAAACCCCAGTGGGAGTAAAGTTACCTACTATCAAGGTCTTTGAAAGGTTCAGTCAGACACTGTGTGTTAAAGCCTTGATTTTCAGTTAGAGAGCAGAGATATCAGCACAACACATAAAACATGCTGCATAATTTGCCACTGCTAGTTGTTTTGGCATTTGTTCATCCTCAGTTTTCACACAGGTTAATATGTTCAGAATGAAATAGTCTTAACCCTTTGGCCACCTTCATGGTAGTCATCATCTCTGTTCTCTCAACTAGGAGAACTAACTGTGTGACTGTAGGTTGCTCAGTTAATAGTGATCAGGGTCACCATTAAGGCTACCTTTGGGCAATAAGAAGCAAGACTCATGGGATGCTGCTGATGTTGCTGTACTGTGTAACAACTGAGTAAGATGTTTAGCAACCTAACTTTAAAACAGAAGCAGCAATGCTGTTAGCGGTACATGGCTGCAGCATGATTTAATGAACATTCCACATTGAATTGTGTAGGTTCATCTGTACAAACTGTATGTATTTTGCTAGGATATGAATGTGTAAGCAGGAATGTAGCCTATAGGATACACCAAGTAATCTGTCACTTCTCTTCAGCAATGACAGAGACTTGGAAGAAATATTTCTACTACTCTTGGCTACTAAAAGAGTTCTGGACTACGTGTAGAAAGCCCTGAGGAGTGGAACAAAAACAATCAGAGGTACAAAAAATATAAGCTATCAAGTAAAATTGACAGAAGAGGTGATGTACAGCCTAAAGCAGAGAAATCTGTGGTGCCACACAGTAACAGCCTCTAGGGGAAAGTGAAACGGCGACTGAAGCTACATGTGCATAAACACTATTCTAGTGATACACAAACAGGTAAATGCAACAGATTTCTTGGGGATAATGTGTTTCACTGGACTGCTTGAAGGATAAGGCACCTGCCAGGAATGGCAAGTATAGTCAATATGGCCTTTGAGCAGGGGCAGTTTAAATGAAAAGTTGACACTGTTTTTTCTACAACTCTGTGACTGAGAGATGTTACATAAATGTAAATGGCTTTCGTATTACTCCATTTTCACTGCTACTTACTAGGCAGATAAAATTACTGAAGGTATAAGTATCGTCTGTACAGACAATCTATGAAAAAAGTCCTACACGCCAGGACCCCACCTATCACTGCAAAGATTTACTGTGGCTAAAGAGTATCCAGAAAAAGACACAGCTTAGAAAGTAGGGCAAAGTGCTGTGCTACTTCCAACTCAGCAAGGACAGATGGAGATGCTCATACAGGCATGAGTAGAATAGAAGTGACCTGGAGCAGAAGGCCTGTTCAGACGGTCTGGCTGTGAGGTCCCAGTGAAAAAAGTCCACTTCTTATTTAACTCCTTATCTTCAAAATGTTTTCAAGGCCTCAGGTATTAGTCAGGTAAAGATCAAAGAGTATGACTTTAAAGGTGGAGCAGATGGGCACATCTGTTTGTTTGACAGGAAAACGTATGTGTTGCTTGACATAGCAAACTTTTCTTGGTGCAGTGAAAGCACTGCACAAAATACCTCAGACAAAGGCTTAAAAGGATCTCTTGGAAACAGATCAATGATTGGGATATGATGGTACAAAGCCCACAAGAAAATGAATTAGACAGTTCTAGCTCAGTTAAAGAAGCTTTGTTCAGCTTGATGACTCTGAAATTAGCTACCTGTGCTAATGACTCTGTCTTGCTCTGTTACTCCTGAGAGCTGTTCCTCTATTTTTTTTCTTTATAGTGGAACAAGTTGTATAAGGATCTGCTCTGACAGAAACAACCAGAGCTAGTACTTTCAGAAAGGTATTCTACCCATCAGGGATTTGTTCCTTTTCTCTCTCTCTGAGGTTGATTTTAATAGGTAATCAGGAACTTTTCTTGCCCAAGTAATATTGCAGAAGTTAGTTATTACAGACTCAGGCCTAGCGACATGTCTCTAGTCTTATCTTTTAAAATCATATAATGAAGTTAGTTTCAACCTAACCCTATTTAAAAAAAAAAAAAAATTTCTGTCCCATATCTAACACTTTCAGTGAGATCTGTTGATGGCCTCAATATGACTAGCATAATTGTCTAGCATCAGGTCTTGGCAGAGACAAGGAAGATATCTAGCCCTATGTCCACCAGAAAAGATAATCTTTATCGTCTCTCACAGAGAGCTCCTTGAGCTAGTACTGGGCAATCTGGTATATCACAACTATGATTTCTGTTGGAAGTATTAGCTCTAGTCCTAAAAACTGCATAATTACATTAGTGTTGTTCCGTGCCTGAGGTAATAAGCTCTGCCTCACTGCTGCATGACCAGCCAGAGCTCAGTGCTGCTCCAAATACCGCACCCAAAGTGGCACTGGCTCAGCCGTAAAACCCTTACCCAGAAGAGTTTTTACAGTTTTCTTTTGTGCCACATTTTGACCCACAAAAGAAGTAGACTGGGTTTTTGGAAGTCCAGACTCTCCAAGTCCCCAGATCGCCCTGTAAAATCAGTAGAAACTTTAATATTGCTGAAAACCAGATGCAGTGCCCATATCATGAGGGCATCTGGAATGCTAGTCACATGTCTTGCTTACTCACAGCACTGTCTCTGGGTATTTTTATAAAATCTACATTCTCAGCAATAAAATATGTGTTGCCATGGGGCATCTGTTTATGTTTATATGTGAACTGATAATTACACTGGAGTTCCTTCTGTCTATAAAAATGGCAGAGCTTTACAGCGAGCCCACAGACAATTATCATTTAAATGTGAGGCCAGTCTTGAATTTATACGAGAAAAAACAAATATATAGGATGAGTGCAAGCAGTTATCCAGGTAACTGCAAGTATGAATCCTAACTTTTACACATGAGACAAAGTACAGTTTTGTCCCTTTATAACCTTGTAAGCTCAGCTCTCCTCTGAGCCCAGGACACACATTAATGAATTCACCCAGACGTCACAGCAAACTATCCTAGGCTGGGTAGATCTCATCCTGCATTTCTCTGAGCAACAAATGCCAGGCAACTGATAGAAATATGCCATCATTCAACACAGATGGGAAGATAGGTAGATTTTATATGTTTGAGACAATTCTATTATGGCACTCATAAACTTCAAACACTGCAGAAATACCACACTTACTATCAATAAGACTGCAAAAGAAAAGTAAAATGAAGTAAATTGTGGTTGCACCTAACTCACATACTGCAAACATTAACCCTGTGAGGCAAAATCCACAAGAACAGAGAGTCTCTTTTGGTCCATCTTCTTAATTTGTGTTTGATTTTTTGGCCCCAAATACACCTCAGCACTACCACAGATGCTGTTTGTTAACTGTCCCCTCACATTCCTTTTACAGAGTCATGCTTCTTTGTATGAAATTTGTCTGCCTCCAGCAGCTCACCCCTCAAAGGCACTCACATAGAAGTTCTCTGAAAATGCTACCAAGAGCCTCACAGTTATGAGAAGTTTGTGATCCTAGATTTTTGTTCCTGTGTCACAGGCCTCTGAGTGAGGAAAAAGTCTTTTCTTCAGAGCTGGCTTCCACATTATATTTCTATCTGCCTCAGGTACCTACCCTAAAAAATAAAATAAAAAAAAAAATCAAGGATTTACAACCTGCTTATTCTGATTAGAGGTTTCAGTTTGTGTCCAGTTCATTCTTCCTTTAAAAAAGATAGGGTTCATGTTTTCTTACAGCTTCCCAACTTTGTTCTGTTCTGTGTCCAATGTAATTGATGACAGATTAATGCCCATCTGTCGCAGTCCCACACTGTTCATTTTTAGTGAAAATATTCTACACTTACTCTTCTGGGTGTTACAACCTGAAAAGAACCAAATCCAATTCTGTAATAATAACATCACCAGAATTAGACATCAATGACAAGTCAAGGAAGCATTGCATATGCATATACGTATGTGCTTTGCAACACCATGGTCAGATAGAGAAAATTACCAGTGGCTCTAGGATAAGGTTGTACGCAACAGGAAGCAACCGCAAAGCTGGGGAGCAAAGAGGAGGGGATCAGAGATCCATCAGACAGACACATGGATAATCATGAAAACAGGCAGGAGTTGTTGCCCCTGAGGAGAGCATAGGTAGAGTATCTTTAATATTTATTTAAACAGCAAGGAAAGGCATTTGTTGCCATTATGCTGTACTTCAGAACCAGGTGTGCACAGCACATGGCTCAGATCCTATCCTGAACTCCTGCCTCAGTGCCGCGGTAGTAGCGTGGTAGTAGCACGGTAGTGCCTAGTACTGTGGTTTTACTGTCCTACTACTGTAAACATAATTTTTTTTTGGTACCTGGTTATGCATGACTGATCTGATCACCTCCTCTTGAGGACTGACTTAATTCTGCATGCAGCAATTGATGGAGGATGTAGGTAACCTGGGAAACTGAGTAATACTGAAAATATGCCAAGAGGATGGAAACATCCACTGTCTTGCTGGGGTGATCTATCTGCAGTTCAGTCCCACGGCCTAAGTACCTTACTGAAACATTTATTTTTTCACCTTCACCATTTGGTACTAACAGTTTTAAGTATCCCAACATCCTATGTGATGAGGAATCAGTTAGCTAAGAGGTAGTAACTAGACATATAACAGAAAACATAGAGCAGTGGATTGAAAGGATCACAAACTTTGTCTCATCATCTCTGAGACACTGAAAGATGAATTCCCAACTTGAATCATGGATCTAACAAATATGTGATATAGGATATTTTCCATAGGCCATTAGAAGATGCACAATGAATTCTTGATGTCTAATATGAAATGAGAAATTCAGTTACAAGAATCCAAAGTGTTCAAAAGATGAGCCATTTGTGTATTGCAGCATATAGGAGAAGAAGCCAGAGGTAGGACACTGAAATTAAAACCAAAAAGACAAGGAAAAAAAATAAGGATAAAAGAATCCCAACAAAGTAGAACAAAGAAGCTGAAGATTAAACTAAAGATTTAAAAACAATTTAGAACCAAGGACCAGAAGGTGAACTTTGGGAATTGAAACAGAAGGTGTAAGAAAACGAATGTAGATAATGCAACACAAAGGGATTCTGAGAGGCAGTAATGCTGAGGCTTCTAGAAAAAGGAATATAGCATATTAAAAATGAGTAACCAATCCCTGTAAGAGGAAGCAAGAGCTAAAACAAAGTTAAGTACAGCCCACACTACTTTTCAAGTTGTGCTGGAAGATAAAAAGCAGAATCAGAAGATAACTCTGATCACATGCTGTGTTACCAGGAAATATGACAATTTGAAAACATTTTATAAAACACCCACTTAAAAGCATAAGCATCAAAAGTAGGTATTGCAACAGCTGTACAAGTGGGGAATAACAACTTGAATGGAGATCTCTGCTATGACCTATATTTTGTAGAACCTAATGTGAATCCACCAGAATATAATACACTCTCTTCATTAAGAAGAGAATGCAAATAAACAACACTAAAACAAAAAGAGAAAATGGCAAAGCTAGTGATCACCAAATTAATTTCCAAACCAAGGACAAATTAACAAGTCCTTGTTGCAAGAGAATTGGATACTGATCATGTTAAAGCAATCAAAAAAGGACTTACAATTCTTAAACAGGAAAACCATACAAATAGGCTCATAGCACTGGAAGAATATCCAAGACTAAAGAGAGGAGACCAAACTTTAATTGATTGAGCAGCCCCAACAAAATTTGCCTGGGTTTTACTTACTCAAAAATGCAAAGTAATACAACAGAGAAAAGATCTGACCGTTCATTTAAGGTGCTAGTAGTAAATTGTTGGTAAGTCATTTCACATTTCATAACAAAGAGCAAATTTAAATGATCAAGTGATATACACAAGAAAATAAATTAGTGGGTACCAGAGCCAAGATTTAGTGACTGAGAACCCTGGTGAATATTTATAAAGAGGGTTTCACACTAGCCATATATGAAGCACTAAACCAGGCTGAAGAGATGACTAAGCTCAGTAAATCCAGCAACCATGAAAATTGCAGAATTTTGTAGATAACATTTGAAGAGCTGGAGAAATTTTACAAGAATTATGTGAGAGCTAAAATCCTACTAGGTTAATAAGGGAGGGGAAAAAACCCTATTCAAGGGTAGTTTTCTCCAATCAATATCTAAAGGGTCAAAAAAAAATTTCACAGGTAAACAGGATTTGGAATAAGACCGTAATAGATGCAGCTATGTATCCATCAACCATGGCAAAAACGTTAGCCCAGTCCTAGGAGATAACCCAGAGAAAGGCATGGGATGGCAAAGGAAAAAATAAAGGAATAAAGAGAGGAATTCAATGTTTTATTGTTATTCTTGAAGGTATGTAAACTTCATGGAGAGAAGTCTACATATTTGAAGCCACCATGGAAAGATGAAAGATTTTTCAAATTTAAAGACTTGCATATCCCACAAATCAACTTAAATATTCCTTTGAACTCAAATTTCTGACTTACCAGATAGAATATATCTTGATCTAAACCCATGTAGATAAGGGATTAAAAAATACATAAGCACAATGGAAAGAGAGAGACTTAAGTTCTTTATTGAGAAGTATGGGAGTAGTGAGTAGGGCATTAAATAGCATAGATCTTAGATCCTTATCTAATGTATTTGCATTTATCACTGATGGGCACTGATGAAAGCATTTATACAGGGAAATGGAAGTTTTCACATTTCAGTACATAACAAAGGAGGCCCATGTTCTCTCTAATATATTCTTCTTTCTTAGTTTCAAGTGTTATAAAAACAGCAGAAGAATCCATCCAGATTGTTACCTGGCCTATGTGATGAGCTGGTATGCATAGCTTGTCTCAAAATAAGATTTACCAAAGCTTAAAAAAAGTAAACATGAAGAAATGTTGGCTTTAGTAAGTTCTGTTTCAGAAGGCTGCACACCCTTACATGCAGCTCTATAACAATGTTTGTGACAGAGGAAAGTCTGTGAAGTGTTGTACTGGGAATATTTCAAAATAAGTATGTACAAGTTAAAGGCTTCATGTTTGTATTAAGAAAAGACTAATAAATTATAGAGGCCATAAATTCTCTAACTGTGGAGATATACAGATAAACAAAACACTACAAATCTGTGTGTGCAAAGCATGTACTAATTTCGTAGAAAGATTTTTTTTTGTTTTCAAGGAGCTAATCAAGTAGCTTTAGAGATGTCCAACAATTGTTCTCCTGCTTCAGGAAAACAGCAGCAAATATCCATCACCATGAAGAATCTCTCAATGCAAAAGTTATCTTTTTCAGTCTGGAAAAAACACTCAGTCTATGTACTTTGTCATGTGGTATCTTGGCAGTTAGATCACACTTTGTAATTGAAAACCAAACTTTATCCAAACATGTTTGGTGCTCTGTGTACTCAGTCAGATGTCTTCAAGTGCATAATCAAACACAAAATGTTGCCATTGCTGTAATTGAAAATAGCACTCTGGCTTTATGCTCATTTAAATCTACTCCAATAGAATGAACGAATGGAAGAAACTATGGAAAAAATACTTACATCTATAATGAATATTCAACAACAGAATTCCAGCAAAATTAAAGAAAGACTGAACAAATCCAGAAAAATGTCACAAAATGGACATTGCAACTTGAAGCAATTAATAGGTGGGGTTTTTTTAATAGGATTATATATTTTGCAGTTCCACAGCATTGAAACCATTGTATGTATTATTTCCTCTACTATTGTATTGTTAATAATACAAGCTGGGAATCTTCTAGGTATTATTATAATATTAAAATGTTTATTAAAATATTTGCATATTACAGAAAGGTTATTTGCAAATAATGACCAGAAATTCAGAATCTGATGAGGCAAGACCAAAGCCCTCAAAACATCTAAGAAGGAAGCACACAAAAATAATCCATCAATGCAAGTCAGACAGTGTATGGTTTAGGTAACTGAATTGCAACTCCACAGTCACCTGAATATGTCCCTGTGATGGAAGAGGGGTTTGTAACCTGAACAGAACCAAATTCAAACCCCTTAATGTTGCAATAATGAGACAAATACCTATAAATAAAAATAGCATGTTGTTGTATGTATATGCTTTGAAACACCATGGCTGGGCAGAGCAAATTACTGGTGGCTCTAGAACAAGGACATACGCAGGAGAAAGCAAGAAGAGCCTCAAGAAAACCAGGGACCAGAGCTACTGGAAAGCAGGAAGAGGAGGGGACCACAGACCCAGCACACAGACAATGTGGCTACTCACTGATACAGATGTATATCAGCATAACGAAGCTGCCTGTAACAGGTACCACACATCGGCTGTTTTCAAAGGGTGTTTATCATATGACTGCTACAAAAGTAACTGGTTGCCCTTACTCTGTACTTCAGAGCCACACATGCCCACTACACAGTAAATACTGTCTGTATCTTACCTTTAAAGAGACCTTTGAAGTGTTTGGGTGCTTGGCCTAACATTTTGTTAATTGTATTTGGCTGGTTTGGTTGTACACTTTTGAGGAGTAGTTATTAAATTTAGACGCATGGAAGATGGCTGGCTGAGAAAAGAGATTAAAAGTCTGCTATTTTGTCCTTCATCTTTGAGGTTTGCTTTTTTTGTGTCTGTGTAGATCAAGAATTTCAGAGTCCCAAGTATGAACATTAACCTCAGAAGACTGGTCACCTCAAGACAAGGACGGATTTGAAGGGTTCAGAGGGTGATAAAAATGAAAACACTCTAGGCCATCAGCTTTGGCACTATTCATTTAAGAGTAATTTGTCATCAGTGTTAGGAGCTTTGTGTTGATTCTTGAGCATTTAATGTGATTGCATGGATGTTTTAAAACAACTCCCAGTACAAAATGGAATCAAAGAAGCTTGTGGAGTTCTTCAGCAGAGAAAAATCCCTACTGAGCTGCACAGAAGTGTGTTACAAATGAACATGCAGTGTCTGAGCTGTGACCAAATGTCCATTGCTAACCAAACTTTATTTTGTGGTGAGTTGATCTTTCTTCTTCCAAAGCTCAGGATTCATATGCTGTTCTGGAAAACATCAAAGGTATTTGAAAAGGTCTACAGTAATATAAATTTCTCTATGCAAAATGGCTGTTTAACAAGATTGCCTCCTTGAACTTTTCACATGATTGTGACAGCCGCTTTCATTAACTAATGGAAGTTTTATAGCGGATTTTCCCACTACTGCCACATCTCTGTTTACTATTATTTTATGGAGAATACTTCACAAATTGGGTCTCTGAAACAAAGGAAGAGCCATTTGGAGACACTCCCAGACTGCTATGTGGCTTGTTAGCAGGGCTGCCCAAGAGACAGCAAACAAGAGAACCCCAGCCCACACGGGCTACCAAGCTGGGCTACCCCTAACTGGCCCATGGACATTAATTCAACAGGCATCTTGGTCATTGCTGAGAGCCTCCCTTTGCGTTAGCCCTGCTTAAAGTTAGAGAGAACAGAATGTTCATGAGGAATTATTCTTCATTATTCATGGTGGAGACAGCAGAAGTATGGTCTGTGTGTAGTTAGATTTTACAATAATAGTGGTCAGTTAAGCGCAAAAGGAAGAGAAAGGTTTATGGAGTAAGTGGTTAGCAAGGCATCTGAGACTTCATTAACCCAACATCCATCCTACTGTAGTGAATGAGTTTTGGAACTGGTCAGGAACTGACTATATTCTCAGCTCACCGTGCAGGGAAAGCATTCACTTGATATTTTAGGAAGCATCTCATGTATTCCATCTGGAGAATCCCTGGGTAATTTTATGTTAAATGATTGAATCACCTCATGGAAAGAATTAAAGATGTTTTCAATTGCTTGATGAGAGAGAAGAGAGTAGAAATGAAGAAAAAATATCTGGAGAAAAGAAGAGACAGCTAAGTGTAGAGAAGCATTTAGAGAAGCAGAAAAAGAAGTGTGAGTAACAGAAGTGAAGGAATGATTTATTTATCTTTTATTTTTCCAAGTTATATGTCTTTGTGAAGTCTCTGTTGCAAAAGACAAACCTCGAGTTTGCCTGATTTGCCATTTTTCATTTTGTGAAGGAAAGACAGCAATATTTCTCCTAGCAACTAAAGATTATTTTTTTCTCCAACAAGTTATAAATGGGAAAAAAATAAATAATAAATGTTCTGACTTTGAACTTTGGTGAAAAGTCTCATTTTTACAGTCAAGCATCATCTTTCAGAGCAGTAAAACCCAAAAAGATATTTAGAAATGTCTTTTTTTTTTTTTTTACCAGAAAAAGTAGATTTGTTTTCAGCAAAGTTTCAAAACTTTGCAGAGCTTGAACATTTTTTTATCAGTCCAAAGGAGTATTTTGCCCATTCCTAAATGCCACGTGATGAAGATAGGTCATCCTTCTGAACCGGGGTAATCCAAAGTCAATGCGCTATTCCAAGAAGTGACAATGTGAAGCTTATGATGAATCATTTCTACACATGGGATAAAGGCATTAGGTTGCATTTTTCTTCAAGATACACTCATGAAATTATACAAAAATTAGTGGGGAAAAAACAGTCTTGAGAGATGCAGAATGTCATATCTCTAATTGCAGCGGCTTGTGGTTACCTCAAGATTAAATTTGATATAGTAGTTGCACATTGTTGACTAAAAACTCTTGATTCTGGCTGTGTGGTTTCACAGCAGCAACTTCAATTTAATGCATACTGACATCACTGTAATTAAATTTAATTCATAAAAGAAATCTTAGTTTAAGAACTTTTAATTTCTTTTTGTTTCTATATAAATTCTAACATTGAAAAATTTAAGGACATATAGACACAGCAGGAGCCAAGGAACTAAATATTCTATTCTACCTCCAGACCTCTTAAATTGCCTACTGTTGAGGCACACCATCTACATCAAAAGGACAGAATTCCAGCAGAGTATGTCTTCATTCATTACTGTGGCAAGTGAGGAGATGCATGATCAGATTACAATTACATTATGCAGATGCAAAGGATCAGAATAGGACCTCAAAGACGTATATTCTGGGCTTCTCAAGTCAAAGAGTTCCTAAATGTTATGCAAAATATTATGTGGCATTTAATATTCCAAGAGATTTAAGGAAAATGTCTTCTACTTTATACATTTAAAGGAAAAGTCTTTTGTTCATCACATTGTACAGAACTTTTATCCTTAAACTGTCGAGATGGTAAAGGCATCAGCATACATTTAAATTCCTTACCTTGAAAGATGGTAAATGATGTATGCAAAAGAAAACCAGATTGCACGAGTAATTTCTTTGCACAGGGATTGTACCATGGAAGAAAGTTAATGTAAAAAGTAGGTGTGCTTTTTTAAGCTAATGTTAATGCATGATGAGGTCAAGTGCCAAGCAAATCCAGCCAACTACAGTCTTTTTTTTTTTTTTTTAATAAGAAGACAGCACACTTTTTCTTTTTTCTGATAGGAGAGGGTTTTTTGCTTTGCTTTTCCTTATATTGATGAACTGTGAAAGTCAAGAGGAGATTGATCTGCAGAGGCCAGTAAAAGTTGGAAGTAATTTAATTAGACTTGTCTAAATCTGAAATATCTTCTAATCCGATTATATACTTATTTCTTGAGGGACAGTGTGTGGGCATCTATATTGCTATAGAAAGATCCTTTTTTGTAATCTAAAAGGATTCAGATATCAACTCTTTTTTAAAAAGCAGAATGAGTCAAGAAAATAAAATCCCAAAGTATATTTCCATACATAAAAAATAGAGTATGCTTATATTATTTTTTGTTTCAAATTAACTGTGTGTATGTGTATTTTGCATATTATATCTATACTACATAATATAGTCTCTTGGAGTCCAAGTATGTGGAGACACAGTTGCTTAGATGTGTCATATAAGGATCCATTTTCACACTGTGCTACCTGCCTTAGGTAGTGGTGTTATTCATGGTAACAAAGGACATACTCTGGGACATGAAGAGATGAGTTTTCTCTAACTGTCTTAACAAAAACTAGACAAAATGCTTTCCATGAAGAGCAAGATTGTCATCCATCAAACATTTTCAATCCCTGCTTTGCCACGGTCATCCTTTTAGGGTTTTGAGGGTACAAAATTGTACATTAACTGTACAAAATGTACAAAAACTGAGGTGACTCTTAACAACTGTGAATGCAAATGTGAATATGCTGGAAATGAGAGTAAAGAGGCTGGGAAGTAAACTAGAGTATCCACTGCAGAGCAGCATAATCTGCTTCACAGAGCCCTAAGCCGTAGAGAAAGGTCTTCTTCCCACTGCTCCAAAATACTAATGTAACAGAGAGGTTTCTAAGAATGCATCTCACCCTCAGATAAGCAGGTGTTGCAGCACAGTACAACACATTTGGCTGAAAATTGTTTATCAGAAGTCTTGAGGTAAAGTAGGTTTGGGTATACAGAAAGCACAGGAGAGTAGGTGAGTTCCTTCCTTTACATCTCTATTTCTAGCACTAAAAAAGAAACAAAGGACTTTTTTAATGAGTAAATTGCATTTTTTATAATTCCTCTCCTTTTTTTTTTCCCTTAAATCCAGAGTCAAAAATAGCAGTGTTGAAATTCTGATAGAAAGACCACTCTAGCCCTCCTGGGAAATAGCAACGTTACCTCTACAAAGTCTGTTGCTGTAATATTTGGGGATGTTTTGCTGACTGCAGAGATCTGGATGTTCTTCAGATAAGGAATTGAAAGTCTGTCTCATTACCTGATGCAAATCTCCACTGTAAGTTTCATCCATTAACAGGTTATGCTGTTGAAGTACATTGAAGTATAACTACCATACGAATCTGGTAAGGTGTCCTTGACATGAATGTTTCAAGGGTTTTATAAACATGAATGGACTGGTGGTGGTAGCCAACATGACTAAGATGCTCCCTAAATCAACACTGCCACTGACTTGCCCACAAATGACACAGAAATAATTTTGATTAATAAAACATCAGAGATAGAAATCCCTGTGAACTAAGTGCTGTGCTTTGTGAGCTTTTACTTTTTTTACCTTAGATGAGCAACAGATACAAACAGCAATTAAGGGCTTACTTTAAGCAAGAACTTAAGTTCCATATGCTCAAGTGCTTTGCCAAGCAGAAATGAGGTTACTCATATACTTAAATATTTGTCTTGTTATTAGACAAAGAATTTAAAATTTGAAGTTTATATCCATGCAAATCCATACGTATTTAATAGTTTTGCAAATCAACAAATGTGCTGTATTTTTTGGAGCTTGCTGCATCATGAAAAGTGGAGTATGCATTTTTCTGTCTCACCAGTTATCTCACTGTACAACTGAATTTCTATAAGAGTATTGGGAAGATCATGCATTCCTAATGATTAATATGCCAGCATGATGACAACTGGTTTTACCTTGAACAATTCCATAGATAGTGAATTTTTTCTAAGTTGTTAATAATACAGCTCAGTCTCCCAGAGGGGAAAAAAATACTTTCCTAGGAGCTGTGTTAGTCCATGTTGAATGAGGACTCTAAGACCAATCCCAGTGAGAAGTCACATGAATGTTTTTTCAGACAAAAAAAAAAAAAAAGGCTGGCCTAAAAGAGTTTACACAGCTGTGAGTGATAAAATATAGCAGCCATGGCAACCCACTCTCCAGTATTCTGATAATGCATCAGAAATGAGGCTATTAGAATTATTAATTCACATTAGTGGCTATTAAAATTACTACCTGCAGATTCACAGCCTGAAAATCCTTTTCTATTTCTAAGAGAAGGTTCAATTGCAGAAGAAACCTTTTTGCTAAATAGGTGCACTGTATTGTGTGCTAGACATTATGAGAAGTCCAACAGATAATAAAGCTCACATTGAGCTTTATGTAGCTGCTTTGTAATGCAAGTGTAGCAGATGTAATACTTTATTCTTTTAATGATGGCAAAGAACCAATACAGCCCCAGTGGCAGTAACAATAACTGGACTCTTACTGGTTCCCTGGAAGCTAATACTAGAAATTCAAGTTACTGTAGGGTATTTCATTAAATAGCAAGTGGCATAGAAAATATTCTACACTGGTAGAAAATAAACAAAGCCAACAGAAGCTAGCAGAAAAACTGAGCCAGACCCATAGAAAGGTTTTGTGGAGATGCTGGGGTGAGACTCAGAGAGTCCTGCAGAGATTTGGCTACATCCTTTCCATTCCCCATTAACTTAACTCAAAATGCAATTGCATGCTGTTTTAAGTAAAGGAAGAAACACTATTACACCAAGGCCGCAGCAGGAAATAATCAGGAGGAACAGCAACATGGCAGAGAAAGAACATTTTATTTATGGAAATGAGCAGAAAAAGTAACACACAAGCTAGAAGCCAAATAGGTATCAGTAAAATTAACAAATAAGCAAAGAACATGAGCTTGGATCACAATTAGTTTTTAGGAATTCACATCACAGTCTATCTCCTTTAAGATCCCATGTACCAAAAATGGATATGACATCCAGTGCTCTTTCTAAAAATTATCATCCTCAGAAGGAGAAGAGGAAAACAAGGGTGACTGTAAAATGAAATTTGGCACATCCTGAGAGGCTAGACACAGCAAATGATGTAGGTACACACAGTGGGGCTCAAATAGACTGTACACTAAATGTAATTCTGAATTCTCTTTCCCTGGTCACCACCTAACTCAAGAACAGCCTGAATTCCTTAGGGATTCCTTTATGCTTTTACAAAGTTCCCTCTGTGGCTACAGACACTTGTTTCAACATATGTCCTGCAAAACTCTATCAATATTATCTCTATCAGTAGATAATTACCCACCTAAGCTTCTTTTGGAGTATGGAATGAGGCTCTCAACAAATATGGATACTCCTATTTTCAAGAATGGTGGCAAATAATTTCCTAACAAATATAATGGTGGCAATACTTAAGGTTATTAATTAGAAGACCTAGGGTTGTTTTCCTTCTGGATGTTCATATGGACAGACACTGGATGTTGGCATGGCAGTCTCCCCAAATTCTTGGGGATGTGGCTAGAGAAGTTGTTTAGTTAAGCTGTGCCACCAAAAAACATCACCTGTGAGTGCATTTACAATATTAAGAAGGTGAAAGTAGAAATATGGCTTAGTCCAGTTTGGTGAGCAAAGTCAAAGAAATTAGACATACCAGAAAATGTTATTATACCTCACAAGAGATATTATTAGACCTCACAAGAGATGACCAACTAACACAAATATTTGTCAATGACCTTATTTGTAAAATTTCCAAGGGCTACAATTCTGTGGAATCTGTACCCTGCCCTTTTCCCTCAGACGTTCAGACGTTCAGACAAGCATTGCTAGGTATTAGTCATACAGATAGCAACCCTGCACAACCAAAGGATTTCATGCACGGAAAAAAAGTATTTGTTGCTTCTTTTTCACTACTTGCTGTTCATCGGCTCAAGTTCATGTCAGCAGGATGACTCGTGCTTCTGTTTAGCATGTGCTTCATACTCAGCTGAGTGAAGCAGAGCCCACTGTAGCCTGCAGAGCCCAGTTTGTCAGTGGGGAAGGGAGAGGAGAACAGCTCGTGCTCCACTGGCAGACACTACACCAGCAAATAATTGAGCTGCCATGGAGGCAACTCCAACGCTGCTTCATGCGATGCAGAGGGCTCACCCAGGGACCCTCAGATACAGCCATGCTTTCTAAGGTCATAGAAGTGTCAGGGAAATACTTTTGCCTAAGAACTTGCTGACTTATAAAAAATTAAAGTTCTGGAAGAAGTGGTTTGGTTTCGACAACTCTTCAATTCACAAGGTGGAGACCCCAAAAAGTAGACTGAAGGGGGCAGAGAAACTAGTGGAGGTGATAAAGCATTTCCTTTCCTCAGACACTGTGAGTACATTTGCAGAGATCATCTGTGTGACATGATAAGTCCCTGAAAATACACCAGAGTATGTATCGCAGAAAGCAGCCTTGCACTGGAAGAAGGGGGAAAGTCAAAGTATCCCTGTACATTACTATTCCTTACAAAAGCGTCCACAGTTTAAAGCAAGAGTCAGTTTTATAGTAAAATTTAGTTGGACAAAAGCTGAAGAATACATGATGAAATTCTTCAGTGGGTCAAGGAGGCAGACCCAAGAAATCACAGGTCATTCCAGCCATGACTCCTGGGAGATACTCCCCATGCCCCACACAGGACTGCTCTAGAGTCCCTCTGTGGAGGGAGCAGAGGCTTTCACAGCAGAACAGGCTTTTCCTGGGAAACTGTTTCTGCTAATAATATAATTTGACAAAAGCAGCTTAAAATAATTTTCTTCTTTCTACTTTAACATTTTCTGTGTATTTTCCTTCAGATCCCCATCTTTTAAATCACCACAAAGGCACAGCTTCTATACATTGCCCATTGACTAAATGACTGCTGCTAGTTTTAGTTATTTTGATTTTACCTTGATCTTTTATTGAAATCTAAATGAGGGATGATTTCAATTTTTTCTTGGAGGATGGAAGGAAGAGCAATGTGGGACTGTACCAGCTGCAGCTTTAGAGCTTTATTTGGAAGGCTACAAGGACACACTTTATTTCCTTAAGGATCTCAAAGGCCTGGACTAATTAGTACTTATTAGAAAACAAATTAGAAATGCATTTTATTTCTCCATATGGTGAAAGTAGGAGCTACAGTAAAGGGGTGGGATATGATAAGAGCTGAGATGGTGATTTGTAATGCATAATTTATATAACTATTTTTTCCTTTTCTTTTATGCCTATGCATTGTCTATGAACAGGTAACAACTTCCTTCAATTATCCATTGTTGAAAATAATTTGTCAAATAATTGCTGCTATGTGGCTCATCTGTGAACAACTCATTGCATATATTTGATCACTGCAATTCAAAATTGTAATGGAAAAAAATAATAATTATGGAGGTTATCTTACAGGGTTTTTTATTTAATAACATGGATACCACTGTGACCTTTTTTATGTGAGCCTGCTTGATTTTGTTCTTTGTCAGCATAAATTCCTCAAAATTAAGCTAAAACTTCTTGAACTAGAATTGCTATGGAAGAGAAAACAGGCACTACCAGAATTAAGTGGAATTCACAGGAACTTAGACTTTATTCTCACCGTTTTGTCAATGTTGCTTCCAAGACACACTTCTTGTATGTAAAAGATAATCCTGGCCAGTGTAAATGAATATTCAGGATCAAAAAAAAAAAAAAAAAAAAAAAAAGAAAATAGAAGTTATCTCAGTAGCTTCACATCTGAAGTTATGTCAGAGACACCTCATGGCAATGCTGTCATAACCAACGCATTATATCTGTGTTTGTAAAACACACACTCCTGATATTTTGAGGCTGGAATGAAGAACTTGCAGTTCGTTATGTCTTGAGTACATTAAAAATGGGAATACAGATCACTTTGTTGATCTCCTCTTGACACTGTTGAACAGCAGGGTGACAGCAGCACTAACACCTGCAGAACACCACCACATAGATGGCTATGGTCTGGTGGTGTTGGAGGTCAGAGCATCTCAAATTCACAGCTCTTACCTCTCTTCACTGAGTAGGACACAGTGGTCAACAACCATGCTTCTCAGATCAAGTCCTCCCCTTCTAACCCCAGGAGTAGTTAAGAAATGGAAAGATGGTGTTTTCCACATGCCCAGAGTTCAGGTCTTTAATTTGTGAGTAGACTCCTATTCAACAGGTTTTTAAATGAACTGTTTCTAATAACCTGCCAGCAATTGTTGTGAACTCCATGTGGTGTGGAAGTCAGTATTGCAAATATCTGCTAGATGTGCTTTCAGCCCACCTACAAATCAGAATACCATAGAGAGAACGGGCAGAAATGCCAGATTTGTTCATCCCAAACAATTTCTCACATTTGTCTGCTCTGGGCAATTTCAAAAACTAAAAATTATACACAGGTAGAAGTAATTATGTCTGTATGCATGCTGACCATGCAGTTGTAAGAACAATTGATTCCAGATACTCCTTTTATAGCCCCTACACCTGCCTCACTCTAAACTGTCACCTTTAGATCACAGTACACGGAGGTACATTTAGCCTCATCCCATTAGTAAGACATCTAAAGACTTTGGAAACAACCATGCACTATGAAATAGTCCAAGGAAAGGTATTCCATACATCTACTACTAGAAAGAAATACAAAAAGAATTTATGTATGGATGAAAATTTGTAGGAATTGATTTTATACCTGGATTAAATATTTTTGCTTACTATATGTTGATTCCAGAGAGACAGAATCAATTTATTCCAGTGAGAGGAAAAAAACACAAGAGATCTGTTACATTCCTTAAAATGTTTTTTTTGGCTAGAAAGTGCTTCTAATTTGCATGACGCAATTGTCCATCAGTGTTATAGAACTACCTGCTTAATTTATAAAACTGTAGGATTCCTTGGATCATACACAGTTTTTAAAATTGTGAAAGACTTCTCGTTTTTCTCCATTGGTTCCCTTTACTGACAGGACTGAGCTCACCTTTCAACCACGTCTTTTAACAGCACTTTACTAATCTGTAGGTAGTTTATAAACTCCTTTCTCTCTTTGAAAATGTTTTCTCCAATGTGTTCCATATTCAGAACAATATTTCAAAGTACCACTTTAATCCTTTTTATCTTTCTTATAACTTAGGGATTGGTCATTACTTGGTTATTCTGGTCACATTTCACTGTTCTTCAGTGAAATCTCGATAGAGAAGGAATGCTTTAGGCAAAATAAACTCTGAACTTTTGTGTCATCAAAATCCTAATGTAAGTATATTGAATACAACCTGCACAGCTAAGCCTAAAATCAGAAGAAACACATCACATTATGAAATTTGCACCAGCACAAAAATGGAAGATTTCTGAAAAAGAAATGCAATTTCTCAGTGTTATTTCTTACAACCCGGGGTACTTACTGAACCTAAAAATAAAAGGTTTGAAAATATTTGTATAAAATCCAAGAATGGCAATGCAGAGAAGATAACACTAAGAACCTCATGCTCCCTCCTATACAAAAACATAATGCTTTTAACTCTCCATAAGATATTAAATGATTTGGCTTTCTACAGTTACAAAGTGAGGATGTTGTCTTCATGAGCCACATTGGAATACTTACAGGTCATGATGACACCATAAAAGCTAATGCGCACATTCTTGTTTAAATACCATTACGGCTCCAAGGAAGTAATATTTATCATAAAATTTTGTTTAAATTAGAAAGAGATATTAGCATGAGTTAGAGTGTCCTTTTCTCTTCTTTTAATACTTTATCTCTTGGGGATCCTCAAAAAACTACTTGTTTTCTAAAATAGCCATTTCTGACAAAGGTGCTATGGCACATAGTTTTCATGTATGTCCCCACATCATTATTACATTAAATCACCATTTCTGAAGAGGATTTTGTCTTCTTTGCTTCATGTTCTGCATTAGTTAGCAAACCTGCTGCTTCCTTCTCGTACAGACCAATTTCTAACAGCTTAATACTCAAATTATTATCTTAAAATTCCTAAAATGCAGTTCCATCATGGCTTAGCCATTTCTGCCACTTTTAAAATCACTACTTATTAATGTTAATCATGTTAGAATGCTGGGTTTTCTTAACCAGTATAAGAGCTTAAGTTTTTAATCTGAGTCTTTTTTTTCCCCTCACAAATTTCCACAAAATTGCTAGGATTAAAATACCATGAAGACTTCCTTTCAATCCATGTGAGCCTGTAACCCAGACTGCTTAGAAAAGAACTTTTTATCCCATTCTAAGGGCATATGTGCAGACTGATGTAAACCATGATCTGCAGTACATGTGTGTCCACTGCATCAGGACATTTGCACACCTTGCGGTCTCTGGTTAACATAGAAGTAAGAACCAAGGGAATCTTGTTACAAGCAGCTATTTCTTCCCTTCACCTGCATATTGTATCTATGTCATCACCTATCTTGTGTACACCTTTGAAGTGTCACTCTAGGTGAAATACACAAGGCTTTTAACCTATGCAGACATCAAAAGGTAGTGAAAGCTGGATCTCCATTCAGAAGAAATAAAGGTGACCCTACAGTGGAAGCCAAGCCAACGTACTTCATTGCAACTGATTACCTCGGGTAAAGGAGATAGACAAATGAACCCTTCACCCTCAGTGTTCTCCAAGACAGGCACGGTATCCACCTGTGGTCACACAGCTGGGACTGGAAGAGATATATGTGACCTTTTCTCTGTCAGGAGTTCAAGCAGTAGCTTACAAGTTTTTTGGGAGCGACTTAATTTTGCAACCTGGATTTTGGAACTAAGTTGAGCACAAATGCGTTAGAGCAGATATTTTGATTCTTCATATGAACTAAAGATAACACCTTGGCAAAACTATATAACCATTGGTCATCTTAAGCATGACTTATTCCTTCCAATTCTGTTGCTATCACACTGTTCCACAATTTCCTTTCTGAGGGCCTTTAAGAAAGAAGATGAAGATAAATAAACCAGTCTGGAACATTATTCTGTCCTTCAACATTTTTCTTTCAGGTTAATTTGAGTTAGGAGAATAGCACAGAGACTGTTCTAGTCTCACTGACTGTTGGTTTCTCCTTAGCAATGGACAAAATTTCAGATGTCTGTTGTAATTTCAGGGCACTTTGATACCTGTGGTCCTTGGTTGTGATAAACAGCATAGCTTTTATGCTATCACTCACTTGAGTGATTTTGTTCTTTCCTCTCCAAATGTCAACTCCAGTTCCCACTGAACTCAACAGCAAAACCGCTTCAGGCTTCAACTAAAACAGGTTTGGGCCCCAGGAGATGAAAGAAAATGATTTTGATCAATTGCTCATCTGCCCAAAGAACACTTTTGCACAGGTTCTGCCAGGCTATATTTTAACGGGCCTCCTCTATGTGATGCTGAGAGAGATAATAGCACAACTTGGACTGTTGTGCTTTCAAGATGCAGATGACATGCAGCTCTCTGCCTCATTTTCATCAAACCCAGATGGTGTGGCATCTTTGCTTTGCCTGTGCCTGGCAGAGATTAATACTTAGATAGGGGCATGCCGACAGAAGCTTAATTTGGACAAGACGGAGAAGGTGTTATTGTGTAAGGAAAAATAGGTATGATTTTACTTCTTTTCTACTTCCCATTTGGGAAGATTTTCACCTGAAGTGTGTTTGGATTCCTATTGCTATTTGAAATTTCAGGTGGCTTTGAGGGTCCAAAACAGCTTTTCATATCTGCTTCATTTAGACATCTATCACACTTCTTCTTGGCTTTAGACAGTGCCACCTTCAATCCATGCCTTTGTAAATTCTAGACTTAATTATTGTGATGTGCTCTACATGGGGCTACAGATGAGGACCAACTGGAAACAATAGTGCGTGCTGAAACCAGCTGCTTGCCTGGCTGGCAATGGCAGTCTGTGAGCACATACTAGATAGCTACTCTGGCAAAAATTCTGTCTCCCTCCCCACCAAAGGAATGGTTTCCTCCCTATTGAAACTAGCTCTGACACTGAATTGGCGTTAAATGACCTGGGTCCTATCTTCTTGAGAAAACATCTCCTGCCAAATGAAGTCTCAAAGCAGTTTCTGACAGTATATTAGAGCTCTAGATTTAAACAAATAGGAAGCAGTAGCAGTGCTTTTAAAACAAACAGCTCTCAGCTTTAAAATTGGCTTCCACAACTACTCCAACAGAGCCCAAATGTGTCAAGCTTGGCACAGTAAATGACCCTTCACTTTTCCCTAGCTTTGGATTATCACCACACTCATCACAAAGGACTAGTTCGAGAATCTTGTGGTAATTGCATCTGTATTCATGAGCTTTTTAACATAATCATTAATATTGCACTGGAGTTATGGACTCCTCATGAAATTATACTAAACTGACACCAGGAGCTTGAAATTTGAATTCTTATTTTAAAGATTCCATCCATGACCCATGCCCCTCAAAAGTGTGGTTCAGATAAGCACTCTTGGGATTCAATATTTTTCTGACCTGCCTCTGGGGTCAGCAAAGTGGTTTGGAAAGCTCAAGAGAGTAGCCTTATTTATTACATTTCAGCACTTCTTTTACCATAATTCTAGCCAGGACTAACAGAGAGAAATTCTGAAATTCTTGGGACATTAAAAATCTCCTTTCAAATTCCAGAAAGCCTTTATGTTTAGTCTTAAGATAGAAAAAGCCTGTAGCTTCTTATTGCAGCCAAATTATCCATTGCAGGGGACAGCTTAAGCAGAATACCCTCATCAGAAACTATACGACTATATATTTAATGCAGCATATTGAAAAATTTACTATTAGACAAGTTTTGTTTTCTGTATCTCTATCAGATTCTCCATCAGTGGTGAAACTGCCAAGATGGGGTAAGACACTCAGGACTAAGCTATAACTCTATGAGAGTAACCGTGGCATAATGTGGTTTTGATAGTAGATCAAGAATCAAAATTTTCCAGATAACCAGCTCAGGCCTTGTTATCTGAATACAATATCTCTGTCTCAAACACTCTGAGTGAATGGGATTTATAATTCTTGGAATTTAAAAATTCTAGAATTCTTGGAAGAGAAAATATTTCACTAATTCCCATATAGACTGTGTACATCAGTAATAACTGAAATTCCTAAAGACATGCAGGTGCTTGGATAGAAAAAGTAGGCACTTCAATTCCTTAGTCTCTGCTTTGCTTAATTGGATTTTACCAAGCGTTTTAAATCAGCTGAGACTTTTGATCAACTGTACATCCACTGTCACTTCCAAGAGCTTTCACAACACTACGGACTTGGAATATCTATCTGACAGTCATATTTTTGAATCTACTAACAGTTCCTTACTAAGATATTTTCATCAAAAATGTAAAGCCTTATAAAAAATTCACATGTTTTGGTTCAGTTGAGACCCTCAGTTAGAATAATGTCATCTCATGTCTATATGGCATGGTGTTGTTTTTATTTGGGGGCTTTTAACACTACAGTGATAGTGATTTCAAAGGTTCTAGCTCCTTTTTAAGAGATAACTGCACTATTCTTGATTTTGATCTGTCACCACCTTGCCACAGCACGATATTCAAGGTTTCTTGTTTTGGGTAAATGTGTTTTTTTAACATTGCAGCTTGATAAAACAGAAGCCCGTTTTGAACAATAAAGCATAAGTAATGTATTTCTATTTTTATATGTTTTCTTGGATATGATTGCAATTTATGAGAAAAACCACTATAATTATGAATGCAAATGATTTCACAGTTACTGCAACAGATTTTGTTTATATATGTTAAACTATGCTGAGAAAGAGACGGCTTTGATCTAGGAAACTCATTAATGTCTTTGCAAAACAGCAATCAGAACATGGTATACAGCAGCGATAGTGACCGTGGTTCAGCAGGATGTGAGTCAAACCATGCCAGCTTTGAAATTCAGACACCTTCTTGTGTCAGTACACAGAGGTGGATCATAGGGAACCTAGTAAGACTTTTTAAATTAAATTGTTTTTAAATTGTGTTTCTAGCCTGATAGAAATAATACTGTAATTAATTAAATCAAAAGAATCATGTTTTCTATCAAGGAAAGAAAGAAGTTGCAGGGAAGACCCACAGTGCATAACCACACCCTGTGAAATCAGAGAGTGAGTGATCAAGCTTGAGCACTCAGCCCTCAATGTCTGCTCTGCATTCTCTTTTGTAGTGGTTCGGACTACTCCCCTTACACCTCTTCAACATGAAGCTTGGGTTCATCCTGGGGTTAGCTTCCACCAAGGAGCAGTATAGATGAGGCCATACTGTGTTTAGCTATCTCCATCTGTCACCATACTCCAACATTAACCCAGAAGACCTTGGACTCTCACATGCAACCCAAAATATTCACACAACACTCCAGGGCATGTGTATACTCTCCACATCACACTTATTAAAATCCCACTCTTGAGGCTGTAAGGCAGTTTCCTCATTAGCAGCCTGGACTATGGACCAGGCCTGATGACAAGTGCTGTTAACACCATGTCAACAGATGTCTGAGGAACACTGTGGAGCCAGCCTGGGCCTCACAGAGACAGCAACTCTCCTCTCAGCATGCTAAAAGAAAGCCCAGGAGGGGAGGGCCAGCCAGATGCCCTGAAGGAATCATCAGGGTATTGCACCATCCACAGGCTATACTGGTAGCATCATGCAAGTTCAAAAAACGGTAGTTACCCTGAGAGTAACCCAACAGGTATATTTAAAAGATATTCCTTGACTTCCCCTTACTCAGTTTCCTGATATCTATTCATTCTTCAGTGGCTAAGTCAGTCTTGGTTGGCCCAGGTGAGCTTAGAGGGATCTAGGTATGTCTTACAGAAGGCATAAGAAATATCTGTGGGGATCCAGCGTACGGACACAAGATGGGCACCACACCACACAGGCTCAAGATCTGGAAGAGGAAGGCAGGAGGTATGGCATGAGAAGGGTCATTTACCACTGCATTCAGTGTTTTCCCAGAACTCCCCATCACACAGATGGGCTTCTACAGTTTGGTGGAAACGTATACATGCCCCTCTTACAGGAAATGTGAGATCCATTTTTGGATGTGGTAGGGGAGCACGCTGGCACAGCAATACAGGGTGGTGCCCCTCTGTCCCTCTCAAAGACACCTTCCTCCCTCCAGTAGGGCACTTGAAGTAACAGACATTGGACCCACTCCCCTTTGCCAGAGAGCAAACAGCTCACATTGCAAATGCTGAAACACTTTCCGAATCTGTGAATCAGAGCTGCTGAAAGCCCTGTGCACCCTGGCCCGGCAAGACAGAAATCTAGGCAATCACCTAGTAGATGAATAATAGGAATTTGGATGGGAAAGGGCTGATGAACTCTTTGCATGTCCTCATGCTCAAGACACTCCCAGAAACCATGCCTGGAGGATCTGCAGGGTCTGATCCATAGATATCAGCACAGGGACTGATCTCCCCACTGGGCAGCTGAGCAACAGGTGGCAGTATGTAGGGTCACTTCCATTGCTTTCTCTCCACACCAAAAACATGTTCCTCAAAAAAGTAGCACTTCATTTTGGTTAACTCTCACTTAGATAGTTTTCTAAGTTCTGGACAACACCAGTTTTTGCAAAGATGTAGTAATTGTCTGTGCAGCTACTAAAACTGTGTATACTAGTTGACCAAATGGGTCAAGGACTGTGCTGTGGCCTGATAGCAACTAACCCAGTCTCATCTCTGCAGAACAGCTTTGTTCAGACTAACCCTGTCTGGGTTAGTTATGTTATGCAGAACAGATTTGTTTGGATTTCCTATGGGGAATGGTCCCTGGTCCACGCTGACTTCCCAAGGCACTGCCTGCATGCACTAGCTCACAGTGACCATAACCACACTGAAATCATGATGGCAATTATCAGTAGTGCTCAGGTCCTCAACTGAGCAGGTCCTCAGGTCCTCAGGTCCTCAACACTGCACCCTCAACAGTAAATCAGTCTAACTATGGCCTGCCTCATTGACTAAAATACCAAGTTGATATGAGTAGGGACTGGAATGACTGCAAGTTACAGAACAATACTCTTTCCTTTATCTTACCCTTCAGTGAAAGACACTTTTCTTCAGACTTGAAAATAAGATAACCATTGAACAAAATTATCCTAATCTGTTTTAATACATATGAAATTGAGCTTGATGAAGACAGTATTCCATGGGGCATAGGTAAGCAGCCGTCTCTCAGAAAAACTGAATTAATTCAATGAATGGCTCTGACCACATCTGACGAGTTGCCAAGGAATAGCTTCTTTTCAATGTTTGTAATACCTTGCTTTTCAATGTGAGCTGATTATGGCTGCAGCATTCTCATTCTGGGGCAGTAGGTCAATAGGTTAATATCTTGGCTAAAGAACCTGAGTGTGCTTCACTTGGCAACGCCACAGAGTGCTGCCAGAATTCAGCCGCAGAGGATAATAGTGAGCTTAACTTCCTAACACTCCTCTTCACCAAGGGAGACATTACATACAAATACCCACAGTCTCCTCTAAATACCTGCTGCTCTCCTTTTGCTTAGTGTTCCCATCTACATGCAGTCTTGCCACCATGGCTGGAGATACTAAACTTTTAAGCTACATTTTTATTTTTCATGGCAGTCACTGTGTAAAATGTTCTCATTTCATCTGCAGAAGTATGGGCCTTTGGAAAGATGAGCATCAGAATACCTCTGGTGTTCTTTAGCCATTAAAAAGATAACATTTAAAAGCAGAAATAGTTTGTTAACACTGTCTCACCACAAACTTCAATTTTTTCCCCAGATATCACATTTACATAATTAAGAACCATTCATTCACTTTGGTTTTAAATTCTAATTCACCTAAAACTCTTCAAAATAGAGTATCTATACTTTATTTGAATGGAGATTTGAAGAGATTCTGAACATACTGATGAATGCAAAATGTGTTACATTTATACTGATTGCACTAGGATCATATATGTATGACATAAAATTATCTTGTAAGGCAAAAATCAAGGCAGTAAATATAAAAGAAATATTTTCAATAAACCCAGTAAGTTCTGGTTGTTCTCAAAAATGTTATTTCAATTATATTCAGGGAGTGATACTGCACATGTCAAAAATTCAATTTCATTAATTTTCTAATGTTTCACCCAGATACTGTATCCCAAAGGTCTGGAAGTCCTTTTGTAATTATGGGTAATTGGGTGAAGGAACATTTGAATTTATATTAATATGTGAACTTTCTGCATGAAGGATGCAGAGCTCTCCAGCAAGATGCTCAATATTTTACTAAGGAGCTGAAAAAACATCATCCTCTATTCTGTGTTGTATGGCAGCTGAGGTTACTCACTCTATTATAATATTGCTCAGTATCTGGCAGGATTAATTTGAAGTGGGGTTCTTGGCCATTGGTCACAGCATGCTATTTCTGCCTGGCTGAAATCATCTTCATTCCAGTCAATAAACCCCAAGCACCTTTTGGATTCACTACATGCAATTGCCAAGCCGCTAAAGTGGGTTTTGACCTTTTTCCAGTCTATATGTGGCACCTGGTTTTTGTCTGTTTATTACTCATTAAGATCTTTGTGATGGAAGAACTTTCCTCAAAGGAGAAGAAAATAATTGAAGGTTTTATGATATGCTATGGCATGATGAACAAGCCATGAAGGAAATCTCAAAAACAACAAAACATATAAATGTCAGGGAGTTTGCATTGAAACACAAATCTCACTAGAATAAATCAAGGACTGTTACTAATCAAAGTCTGAAATAGTCTTAAAGAACAAAGGTGTGTGTAAGACTTTAACTACAGGGATGAAAAAGGAGACTATGTCATGTTTATACATTCTGCAATGATGACAAAGAACCTTCAATACCATAAAGCCAACAGAGCAGTTGAGAACAAAAAAAAGCAGTGTCTCTGGAAAGATTTAGAAAAACATTGAATTTAATTTTTTTTTTCACAGCAAACAAGATGTTCTCTGGCAAATGATATGAATCCTTTGTCAAGGCTGTCCAGATGGCCTTTGTGAATAAAATACTGCACACAGCAGTGACATACTTGTTGGACAGATAACACAGATTTGGAAACAGCCTGTTGGAGAGCTTCTTTATTAAATTAATAACATTTCTGGTGATTCGGTTACAAGAAGCCAAAGACCTGGTGACAATTGCACGAAAAGGAAAGTTTTATCTTCTATGACAACCTGGACAACTGTGTTTCTCCTCATGACAACCTGTCTGAATTATAAAAAGTCATGAACCCACAATGAAAAACAGATTCCAGAAAGGTCTCTAAGAAATGTGAGGCTATACCTGGAAGATGACAAAAAATCTAACACAATGATTCTGTTACCCTTTTCATGAAATCAGACTGAGAAGATTGTGAGATGTGTTGAAAACTGCTTTGTTTGTTGCTTAGAAGTTTCTTTTAAATTTTTTCCCCTGTAAAGTAAGTAAAGCTCAAAACAGGAGTTCTTCAGTTGACTTTATTGGCAACTAAGTGGTCCCAATACAGGTGAAAATAGAGTAGAAGAGATGGGATGGAGAAAAAAAGGTAAACACAACAAATTTCTAAGAAAGGTGAGGCCTTTTAAAACATAATTTCTTATCTCTTTTTCAGGCTCTCTTTTAATTTCCTTTTCTAGTTTTCTGCTATGGAGTTTACCTGTCCAATTTTCTAACACACTCATTGGCTTCCTCTGACATCCCTCTGCTGTCCCCTACAAATTCATTTTTTAAAAATTTCCCACCTGTATTCCAAAGCCAATTCTGTTTTAACTGCAACTTCCTGATAAAGTAACAAAAGAATATATTACTCTGGTGGATTTTATTTAAAAAAATTTCAAAACAATTTTATGAAACACAACACATCAGAGCACTTTTTCTACAAGCATTACAATAAGGAGGAGATACTGACAGAAACCAACATTCTGAAAATTAATCCTGTAGATCAGAGCAGTATATTTCTTGGTTTCCAGTTTCAAACCCCAACTTGAAACAAAATTTACCCATATAGAGCCTAAGAGCTCCTTTCAGATCTCAGTCCACATTCTTAAGCTGCAAGACCAACAGCAGACATATAAACTAATTATATTTAATTTATTTGAATGGTACTCCTACCATTACATGTAATCACCTGAAAAAAGATCTGTGTGTTAGGGGCTGCTTCCATCCGACCAGAGGTAATCCATTGCCTAAGAGTTAATCCCTTTGAATATGATTCCCTGCATTTCTAGTTAATCCACTATAGTCTACAAATGGGTTCTCCACTGCATGTATAACATCAAAGTCTGCCAATGTAAATGTTCTCTAGTTAATAAATAACCCAAACAAGCATTTAGCTGAAAAGCCATTTAACATCAGCTGTAATAAGTGACAAAGAAAATTATGATAGAGAACATCTCTTGAAGAATATGAGAGACAGCAGAGAAAGGGAATCTGATCTGTAATGAAAGCAGTGTGACTGCTTGTTTACCCTGATTGCTGCATTGTAGCTAAAGGGAGTGCATGACAACCATGCAGTGTTGCTGTGACAGCTTCCATTTCCCTAATAACATTGGACCCTTCCTAGTATTATTCTATCAGATGGAGCACATATAAAGTAGTGCAAATAATTTTCAATAATATGATATAATCACATGGGCCTTTATGTCTGAATAGGTAACATGAGCAGGACACTAATTTTCCAGCCAAAAATACAGCAAGACAAGAAATACAAAGATACATCTAACAGTGTTTTTACTTACTTCTTAATGATTATAGACCTTCAATCTGGCAAAGCCTTACTTTGAAAGGAACTGCTATTTTTGTTTTTTGCAGCAGTTATCTTAGTGTAAATACAGACATTGATATACCCATTATGCAACCAAATGGAAACAACTGAAGCTGATAAAAACCAGTTTATAATCTAAGAGTCCATTATCATCATACAGGGCCCACTTCTTGTCTTTGAAGTCAGTGGGATTTTGTCATCACCATCAATGGAAATATAATCAGATTCTTAGTCCATATGGTAGATTTGCTGTGTATTACTTCCTTCATCACAGAAACAGCTACTTCAGAACCCCTTGAGTTGATCAGGCATTATTTTTAAGGACACTACAGTAAATCATATGTTGTATATGTCCCCTACTTCCTGTTTCAGATAAAAAGCAGATTACACTGGAAGGCAGGCAGGCAGGCAGGCAGGCAGGCAGGCAGGAAGGAAGGAAGGAAGGCAGGAAGGAAGGAAGGAAGGAAGGCGGGAAGGCAGGCGGGAAGGCAGGCGGGAAGGCAGGCGGGAAGGCAGGAAGGAAGGCAGGAAGGAAGGCAGGCAGGAAGGAAGGCAGGCAGGAAGGAAGGAAGGCAGGCAGGAAGGCAGGAAGGCAGGAAGGCAGGCAGGAAGGCAGGAAGGNAGGAAGGAAGGAAGGAAGGAAGGAAGGAAGGAAGGAAGGAAGGAAGGAAGGAAGGAAGGAAGGAAGGAAGGAAGGGGTGGGGCAATCTGGAAAAACATGGTGACCATGCTTAGATTTTGGCAGCTGTAGGAATGCAAGCAGAAAAGGAATTAGGCCTTGGAGAGACCTGATGAGCTTGTTGTCTCACTGGAAATGGGAATAAAATGAGAAGTGCAATAATTTGCCTTTGACACAGACGAAAACATTTGACTTTTGACGATCAGATAATCAGCTAATAAAGCCTTGGGCTGTCCTAATTTTTTGGAGTGGAATATGTTTAGACAGGCTGATGAACATTGATAAGGCATTTGTGAGATGGCACAGTTGTGATTCCAAGGAGTCAGGTAAGATATTTGTAAAGTCTAACTTTAACCCTAACAATGTAGTCAGTGTGGAGATGATGTAAATGCAAATGAATATATCTCTAACCAACAGAGTATAGAATGTGAGTGTATATTGCAACACAGGGCCATATGTAACAATGTGTAAATGTATAAATCAGATGGCATGGTTTATAAAAATAAATATATTTGCAGTGGTTCCTTATAGAAGGGAAAGATGTACAGTAAAAGAAGGAGGTTCATTTAGATGCACGTGGTTGAGTGAGGAAAAGAGGTGTAACATGAGAGGACAGGGTAAAAAAGCATTGGGTGTGAGAGACTGAGTAGGAGGATAAAAGATGTAGGAGATAAAAGGGTTGAGAGAGGAGAGATACAGACAAGGGAAAATGTATGTCTGATCTTAAAGATAAGGGTAAATAGCTTTGGTTCAGTACAGTAAGCAACAGGAAGCCAAGCAGTGATTCATGTGGCCAAAACAACAGGAGAGGAGATGACATAGAAGCCTAATTTTGGAGAGATTATTGGGGATGATAAGTGAAAGAAAAGGAAAACATTAGAGAGATTATAAGACTGTATATGAAGATATTAGTAGGTCCTAGTCATAAAGCAAATACATTTCTATTCTTCACTAAATACTGGTAGGAAGTCTCCATTCTCAGGCTTTTAATATTATGGATGGATTTAATTTGTTGTGTTTCTTTTTCAAAATAATACCAAATAAAGGTGTCTTCAGCTATAGATTAATCATTTGCCAAACTTAGTTTTTAATTAAATGTGTTACTGCGTTATGTGAGTACATAAAGAAATAAACATCAAAGTTGTTCTGTTCTGCTATTGTTAAAATGGGAAAAGTGTTTTTTTCCTTTGGAATTTTAAGTTTTATATTACATGATTTAGCCCAAGGCAAATATTTTTTTATGGCTGAATTATAAAGTTCCTGAGAAACAGGTTTATAACAGAAGTGCAGACAATCTTCAAAAAAGCATTATAAACACCAAGTCAAATTATGAGGCAAAGAAGGGCCTGAACCCAAACCCCAAAGCTAGCCATTCCATTAACTTTTACACACACTGGATTCAGATTCAGTCTTCGTAACACTAACTCATCCTTGCCATAAAATCCCATTACTGATGGGAAAATGGAGAGCTGAACAAATGTATAAACAGTTGCAGGATCAGGACCTAAAATACCGTGACTAAAATGTGAGAAGTGGATTAAAAGAAGAGACTTCTGAATGTTTCATTTGATGCTAGTTTATATTCAAGATGATTAAAGATTAAGCATTTTCAGGTAAATATATGTAAACCTCAGATAGAATGTCTTCACTCATCATTTCAGGGCAATTTATAGATGGAATAAACCTGCACCTATAACCATGAACCAGAAAGAAAAAGATGAGTGGAAAAATTAGACTGTGTCATTTATGTTGTGATAAAAAAGGACATTAATGTAGGAGACTCTTCTATATTTGCTAGGCCTTGAGAATTCAATAGAAAAAAAGTCTCAGTGTGAAATCCAAAATACCTACAGAGTGTCACAGAAAGAGACAAATCCTCTTTCACTGGCCATGTTAGCCCCAAGAAAGGTCATTCCTGTTCAGCCGTCTTTGCAACCTGGTGCACATCTCTCTGTCTGCAAGAAGAGGAAGCACCAATATTTGAGACATGAACATGTTAAAATAAACCTTGGTATATGGATTAGTGGTTACAGGCTCAGGTGATAAAAGGAAACTGCATCATTATCTTAAAATTCATCACATTGTACTGTCTTCCCTAAGGTACATGTTTTGTCTGCTTTTAAGTGTTTAATATTTCTTTCAGGGAATGGAATTCCTTTAAAATACACTAGCAACTAACACACTGTGCCTCTATCTGCAAAAAGCAATCTGTTAATCAGATAGGAAAAAAATGGATAAAACACCACAGTTGGTTGGTTGGTTGGTTGGTTGGTTGGTTGGTTGGTTGGTTGGTTGGTTGGTGTGGAGCATCTTTAGAGCATACAACTGGGAATTATTCTTTCCTTTTTGCAGATTTGTATAAAGCACGTGACAGAATATACTAATCCTAAAGCAAGAGAGCCATCACTCTCATGCGCTACGTGTAATTCTTGACACACATGCTTTCTGGGTATCTGCTTACTATTTGTCACTTACAGAATTAATCTTGGCTTCTGAGACCAAGGTTTTAAAACAAACTTGTATGTATACATTTCTGCGACTCCTTAGTAAGCTACAACCAGCAGGCAATTTCTGTTTTCAAAAACAGGTTTACTTTATTTTAAAACCTATATTGTTGTTCAGACAGTTGCAAACTATGATATGCTTCAGGACAGAACCAATTTATCTCAAGGACTGTCCAGCAGCATGAGAGTTTTAATAATCAGAAAGCACTGCTAACTCTCCCCTTCCCCCCTGTTCTGGGAACTTCTCTAAAAGAAAAAAAAATAAAGAAATTAAGGGGGTTTAATGCGCTATCCATAAAATATACATTCCAATCAATCAAGGAAATGCATAAGTATTGGAAATGATGATCCAGAGACTGCCTAAAGACGGGGAAATGAGACTGAACCCAATAACTCAATCTGACTAGTTCCAGCCTGCCTAGTTTCTAGCCTGCCTGCAGACACAGGCATGGGCAGGAGCAGAAGCTGAGAAAGGAAAGAATGAAGTGTACAGAGTACAGCAAGATCAAACTGCACTTAGTGTACAATATTACAGAACTGCAAACACAGAAGAAAAGGGGAATGTCTGGCAAAAATTCAGAAAGTAGTAGTGAGAGTGTGCAGTATGAAACCAGCAGACAGATTTCCTATGGACTTAATCTCTAGACTTCAGTTGACCTTAAAGTCAGAGCTTCAAAAGGGCAGTGCGGGAGAGTGAGAGTGGAAGTCTTAGACTTGGGGCTAGAGACAATGGGATGGAGGAGGCTGGATCTGTGTATGATTTCTGTACACAGATGTAACACATTTGTAGTTAATCTGTGTGACTGCGGATTTAAAACTATGTTTGAAAACTACTTCAAACATGGTCACATCTTCAGAGTGGACAGGGATTTACTTGGCCTATACTTGGAGGATGACCCTGCCCCCCGCAAAGCCCAACTCTTTTCCCACTGCATCCTTCAGCAAGACTCCTTGTGGAATAGGTCCTCCTATCAGACCTCTTTCCAGATGAAGCATTAACAGTGTTTGCCTCGACTGTGCACCAGTAACAAATCGTTTTCAAACTGCTCTGGGAAATGAGAGTGGCTGACATCCACTGCTGGCCTCAGGTCATTTTCCTAGCACAGACGCATCTTTGGGGACCATTTAACACTATGTTTCAGCTTTCAGCCTTGGAGTTCTTCCTCTAACTCCTACCCCAGTGACCAAATTGCCTCCACGCACAGGCACCTCAAAGTACTCCACATAAAAGAAGCAGTCGGGTTCTGCTAAGTGATCACTCCCCAGGTGCAGGGACAGCCTGTAAGACAGGGCAATAGGGCAAGGAAGCGACAGGGTCCATAGCTGGTGAGCACCAGACCGTGCAGCCAAAGCAGCAGGATTCAGCGCCCACTATGTCCCTGCTTTTTTCCTGTCCTCTGGTGCCAGTGTGTGTGTGTGTGTGTGTGTGTGTGTGTGTGTCTGTGTCTGTGTCTGTGTGTGTCTGTGTGTGTGTCTGTGTGTGTCTGTGTGTGTGTGTGTGTGTCTGTGTCTGTGTGTGTGTGTGTGTGTGTGTGTGTGTGAGGGGTAGATGATCAGAAGGAGACACACACTCCCCAGTGGGGATTTCATGCTGCACAGCCTCCATGGGGAGAAGAGCCGGCCCTAGGGGACCCCAGCAGCTCCTCAGCCCCTCAAAAGGCTTCATGACAGAGAGACAGACTGGAGGGGCAAAGCCACAACACAAGCTCAAAGAGACAGGAATGACAGCCAGGGTGGGAAGATCGTCTGAAGGGAGCGGATGAAGGGAGGCCTCTCCTGGAAATGCAGAAACGCAAAGGGGATGAGGACAGTGGCCGGATGAGCCTGACACATGGGGGTCCTCTCACCTCACAAGAGCACAGCCAACCTCCCCTAGGATCACAGGGGCCGGTGGTGTCCCAATGGGGAACAGCAAGGATTCCGAGGGACATGCGTGGGAACGGACGCTTGGCTGCAATCCCGCACGAAACAAAGAGTGTTGGAAGGGGGGAAAAGTGACAGAGGGGGTGGTCCTGGAAGGGACGAGGCAGGGTTAGCGTGGGGCAACGTGAGGGGAGCGAGCCGGGAGGTGGGCGGGGGTGCGTGTGTGTGTGTGTGTGTGTGTGTCTGTCTGTGTGTGTGTGTGTGTCTGTGTGTGTGTGTGTGTGTGTATGTGTGCGTGGGGCCGGGGCACGGCAGGACACGGCAGAAGCCGCGCAGGAGCCCGCGGGGCAATGGGCGCAGGTNGAGGAGGAGGAGAAGGAGGAGGGCGGGGAGGGGGAGGGGACTGGGGCTTGGGAAACGGCGGCTCCTCGGCCTCTCTTATTGCCGCTGAGTTGCGCTCCTCTTCCTCAGGCTGCGAGCAGGAGCCGCCCGGGCGCTTCTCTCTTCCCAGGCCGGCCGGGAGTCCCTGCGGCGGCAGCGCGCTCGCTCGTCCCCGCCGGGGCAGGTGAGTGCGGGGCGCCGGGCACCGCCGGGCACCGTCGGCATCGCCGGTACTGCCGCCCCAGGGCTCCAACCCACCGGGAGCCGCAGCAGCGGAGAGCGGGGCAGGCGGGGGGACGCAGTTTGCCAAACTCCAGCGCCCGGCTGGTCCCCGCTCACGGCCGCTTTTCGTTCCTTCTCTCCCCTCTGCAGAGCACCGCCGCCCCGTCTCCCGGAGCCCGCCCGGCAGAGCGCTCCCGAGGTGCCGGCAGCCGCCAGGATTTTTGTCTGTCTTGTTTGTGTGTTTGTTGGGTTTTGTTTTTGTTATTTTTTTTTTCCCCCTCGTTTTCATTTGGCTTTCTAGTCTTGCTGGGAATGGCAGGGGCAGCGGCGCCTGGAGAAAGAACAAGTGTGGGGAAAGGGAGAGGGAGCCGGAGCTAAATGATAGGATGCGGGCGGCTTGAGGCACAGAGAGAAGCCAGCCTCCTCTGCCCCCGGGACTGCCCCTGCGGACCGTGCTTTCTGCTCCTCACTCCGGCTGGAGGATTTAAGGAAGAGTTGTGCGTGGAGGGCATTTTTATTTTTTTCCTCCTTTCACCTGAAGGGAAAATGGATTGGGGACTTCTCCTGCACTGTGCAGCCCTCACCATCACCCTCGCCAGGGCTCTGCGGAGCGGTGAGTGTAACGTGGGACGTTGGGTCTCAGCTTGGGCTGATGTGGGGCCGGGCTTCGGGGCTGCCGGCGCGGGGGGCGGGTTTGGGGCCCGGAGGGCCGTGGGACCGACACCGACGTGAGCCCGGCTGGGAAGAACTTTCTGCCGGAGGAGGGATGCGGCGGAGTCCTTGTCCGAGGATCGCCCACCCCGGCATTGCCTTCCGATTTTATTCTCTGCTATTTCGGATTGTTGTATGAAGCAGGCTGCTCATTCTCACTCGATCGGGATAGCCAATTATCTTAATAATGTCCTATCCAATAGGCAATTAAATGTCTCTCCTTCGATATTTGAAAGATAATGAACACTTAAAGGGAAGGCTTTCTTTTCCCTCCCCGCCCTTTCTATTTTGCAAAGCATAAAATTTTAGATATGCCTCCTACTAGCTGTGTGTGTACCTGAGAACAGTCTTCACATGGAGAGCTCTCTAGAGTATCCCTTTCCCAAGTCTGCAGTTTACATACAACTTGCACTGTGCCAAGAGAGGAGCTGAGCTCCTCTGTGAAGGCTCAAGGCTCCCTTCCAGGAGAAGAAATCCCATAACAAATGAGTGATGTAGCTAGTTTACTGTCAGGCAGTCCTTGAAAACACAACTAATTAAAAGCAGCGTGCTCCTTCTTCCCTGAACAATGCCAGGGCACTGTGAATATTTCACTGCGTGATGCATTTTGAGAGATGGTCTAATTGTGGGACTGCTTGACGTTTTGCTCTTGCACATGTCTTCCTCTCCTGACAAATCCTGAGCAATTATTATTAACTAATTATCAAATATTTACTTTTGCCTGACTGGGTTTTTAATCTAAGTAATTTAAAAGAAGAGAGCATCTTCCACTTACGCTGGTATATTGTTTTAATAAGGGACCGCAAGTGGAGTGTCAGGCAAGAGAGAGTATTAAAATTGCATGTTTTATGATGAAGGTAATCTCTTTCCCAATATGTTTTGAGGAGGCTGCTTAATTTAATCGGGACAAGTTGCCTCTTCCAGTGCTGTGGCACAGGGGCAAAGGTGCTAGAGGCGTGTACCAAGCATGGCATGGGGATGCTCTGAGAGGTGCACTTTGCTCATCTCCCAGCCCAGGTGAGGGGTGTGGGCAGCTGCCTCCCACATAAACCCATGTTGCTGCTAGTCCTGTACCTCTGAGGAGTGTGAGTGGGCCACCCTATGCTCTTGTTGATCATGTCTCCCTGTCAAAGAAGGAGAGTAGAGCAGGTTGCTGACTGGAAGCCTCCACTATGAGTGGTTAATGTGGTGGTCCAGCTGGAGTCACCGAGGCTATTAACCTCCTCTATAACCTACCAGACCTACTAATGCCACCTTCACCTACATGCAGTATTAGTGTCCACTAAATTAATTCATTAACCTTATTTGGAACTAATAGTACAAAGACATTAGAAACTGCTCTTCGTAATCAAGTGTGAGAGAGATTGCACAGAGCCAGGGAGTCTAGCAGACCACATTATCTTATTACACTGTCACTTTCCCAGAAGTCGCAGATTAAGGAGTACTGGTGGTGGTGAGTCCACCTCAGCATCCTCTGAAGTGACTCTATCAAGTGACTAGAAGCAGCACTGCTTTATTTCAGGCATTTAACAGATGCCAGACTCTGCCATGTTGTTTGCAGGGCTGGAGTGGACTTAATGAGACAGGATCACTTTCCGAGTGTGCTTACACAGGGAGGAAAAGGCAAGATTCCCTGAGAGCCCCAAACAGCGGATTAGCAAGATCACCAGTGACAGCTTTTGAGCTTTGAGCTGCAATTCCTTTTGTTCTGGTCAGAGGAAAACAGCCTGTTTTGCTAAGGCACAGCGGAAATATAATAAGATAGCCTTTCCCAGCAATGTGCTTAGCAGTATCTGGATTTTGACCATAGAGCTGAGTATGTATCATCTCCTTCACTCCTAATTTATGGCAAATAATTTCTATAAAGAGAGTTGCTTTATGCATTTTTGATGTATGCTTCCTCATTCATTTCCATTTGACCTGCTTTTCCTACAATAAATCCTGTACATTTATAAATTCATGCTGAGAGCAAGGATTGCCATTTTGCTTTCATGGGGAATGTATTAGATAGAGCACTGCAGCCTGTATATACTATTGGGATGTAGTGATATAGTCTTTTTAGTGGGGACATTCTTCCTGTCCATAGTTTACTGTCATGTTTTATTTCTCAAAATGAAACAATCAGTGTGTAGAGAAATTTCTTCCTTCCTGAAGATCTATGGAAAGAAATCCAAGTGATAACACAAACCTGCACTGGACAGTGAAGCAAGTGACTGTGTACTCTGGATTTCTTGCTCGTTTTTATTTTTTCTATAAACCTTAAAATGCAACCCTGACAATGATAACCAAAGGATTAAGATGCAGCATACCACATTTCACAGTCACACTTGGTGATTCTGGAAACTCTTACAACTATTTTGCTATTAGAAATAAATCTTTGTTGTTCTTGGGGAGAGAAAGGAATGGAGGGGAGAGGAAGAGATGTTGTTCTGCTCCATTACTTTGATGCAGTCTCCAAGCATGAACAAACTTCCTTGAAAGAATAAATAGTGGATGATTTCTGCTTCACTAGAGCTACTTTGTTCTCTGCTACCCTGGGTTTGAAGAGCACAAATAGTTTCAACCTGCCTAGATTTATGGACTGATAAAACAAAGGGAGAGTCTGCTGCAAATGAGCCTGGATCCACCGAGACAATCCCAGTGGTCAGTGATACAGACCAGGCTTATTCCATAGCTGTGCAAGGGATCAAATGGCATCCCTTTACATCTCCCAGCTTTTCTTAAAACTTAATTCTTAAGAAGATTATACTTTTTGGAGTTAATTGTGTCCTACATACTCTGCTAAGCCAACATTAAAGCTGTTAATGTCAGGGTGCAAGGTTTTCACACTGTCCGGGGCACTGTTGGAGCAGCAGGCTTTTCAAAAGGATACTGCTTAGAAATGGGGTATCCTCTGTTACCTGCTGCCAGTCCTGCCGCTGGACTTAAGGATGGAGAGGAAGGCCTCTTCCCAGTGGTACAATGTAGCAAAAATGCCTTTAAAGGTATAAGGATGCAGCATAATTTTGCTTGTAGAAGGCTGCGGGTCCGCGGCATTCCCACGGCGGTCGGCTGGCCCTCTTGGCGTGCGCGTGCTTGCCAGGGGGGACACTGAGACCAGCCCATCTGTTTGCTTCCCCCTCGCAGATAAGTGCGGCGACACGATCAAGATCTTAAGCCCCGGATACCTCACGTCTCCAGGCTACCCGCAGTCCTACCACCCCAGCCAGAAGTGCGAGTGGCTGATCCAGGCGCCGGAGCCCTACCAGCGCATCATGATCAACTTCAACCCGCACTTCGACCTGGAGGACCGCGACTGCAAGTGAGTGCGGGCGGCGCTTTGCGGAGCGGCACGGCTCCACCTGCCGGCCGCCCGGGCGGGGAGCGACCGGAGGGCCGGGCGGGAGGGACGGGTTTGGGGCGCGGAAAAAGGTCCCTACAACTTTCCGAGGTGTGTAAGGTGCGTTTTGAGCTGCGGCCGCCCCATGGGCTGCGAGCGGACGGCGGTCGGTGGTGATGCGCGGTACTAGGGAGGTGCGGTTAAGAGTGGGTGAGGCATCATTTGTTGGCCTGCTTGCTTTTGTGAGTCAGGCTGTGGAGTTTGAAAAAGTAGTTCCTTTCCCTTTTGTGCCCCCACAGCTATGAACGGCTCATGGCAGAGGCAGGCCATTTATAAATTACCAAATCCTCTTACCGCAGAGTTAGTCTGGCATTTACTCTCACGCTTTAAGGGGCAGTGGGCTGGAGAACTGATAGTCTTATTCCCCCCCTTCTCCCTTTGCTGCTGGTTTACAGCCAGTAGCAATTCTTTCCCCTCCTCCTGCCCTCCAGTAGTGCCCTGAGAGGAGGATTGGGAGAGCTGAGTCTCCCTTTGCGTCTCTGTCCTTGTGTTGCCTTTGACTGTCTGTTCTAAAAGTGGGAAAGGGAATTAGAAGCTCCCAGAAGCTGTTCTCCACTTTTCCCCAAATCTGTAAACTGCATAGATTGCTCAAAGCAACACATGGTCAGATCATTCCCCTCGTCAGCATGGCCTCTAAATTCAGCCTACTTGTTTCATGAAGAAAATATTTTAGTGATTCATTATTTAAATATTCCTTGAGTATCACATTTTCTTTCATTCTCTCCTGATAACTGCAAGAGAGTTGCTGTTCATTAATGCTACCAGTCAAGATTTTCTCTGCCTGTCAGAAAGATTAAACTCAATAGCCAGTGGTGTTTGGCATTTCTTGAGTGTGTTCAGAATTTCACAGAATTTGGTCCCATAAAATGATGCTTAGCTCATCAGGGCTAATTGTAACAGAGTGTTGGATTTAGAGAGAGAGAGCAACTGTACTCAAGCACTTGATTTTTACCATGCGTATCTTTGTTCCTATTATTTAAGAAATTGATTACTTATATCACGAATACTTTTTTCTCTTGAAATTAAGTTCTTTAATGATGCAGTGTGATTCTTAGTTGCTTTTTTGTTGGGTTTGGGTTTTTTTTTAACCACTTATACATTTGTATTTCAGTACCATAGTTGAGTGATAATGCAGGAAAACCCTGCACTCATAAAACTTAACTGACTCTTTGTTAAAATGAGTTTTTACTGTGGTGTTGGAGCTGCAGCTCCTATTCACACCATATGTTCACATGCTGACTTCCCATTCTTTAATTTTTAATGTCTTGTACTCAAGCAGTGATTCACTTCCCTGTGTCTTCTTGATACAGGTTTTGCTTTCATTCTCTAGGACTCTGCTAATTCTTTAAAATGGTTGTCACTTTTTGTTTCTTAGATAGAAATTAGGAAATTAAATGAAGCATATTTCAGTGTCAAATCTTTTTCTCTCTTGCTAGAATGCATGTTTCTCCAACTCTGTAAAACCAACATTGTCTTTGGCAGCAGTAAAATGGTGTACAGCATACAATTATTTGAAGAACAAGTAATCTTTGTGGCATAGTGTTGTGCTAAACAGTGCTAGACTGAGCTGAACTGGGTCCAGGGAAAGGATTGACTCCCTCCCTGTGTTGTTTCCTTCTCAGTGTTCATTGTCCACTCTCTCCCCTGCATTATTTTTCCTCTGAAACAGAGCCCAGTGCAGTAATGAGATGGTAGTGGGTGGAAGGAGGTCTCTACACAGGGTTGTTTGCATTGTCTTTGCAGTGTGCAGTGGTGATGACTTTACCATTATTTTGTCAACGCTGAAATACTAATTTTCTAGGCTGTGCTAAATTACTCAGCTGCTACTTCACTTACATTGAAAATTGTTCTTTTTAACTTGAGAGGGATTGTATTTGGTGGGGGGGGGGGAACAAACAACAAACAAACAAAAAAACCAACAAAACAAAACAACAAAACACCTTAGAACCAGAATAACAGAAAACAATTTCAGCAACAGGAATTTGTCAACAATCTCTGTGGTCTGAAATTTCAGCATCTACTTAAAAAATTCACATTCCTTGTACCAAATATTGGATAAAACGAGATTAAGGCAATAAACTTACCACAAGATTTGTTGGGTTTGAGACTTAAGTACATTTTGTTTTCCTAATATGCTTAGTTTATTAGAAACTCAGTCTACAATCTAGAAATGTGTAATTTATGTTACACTCTAGTTTATTGAAAAGTTTAGCACTGGAAATTAATAAGCACTTAAATATGAAATGCAGATAGAAAATGAGAGATAAGGGAATTCATGTCTGGGAACAAAAAATGTCCCATACAATTAGTAGACTAGAGAAGATTAGTTTCCTGGCCTAGCTCCCAAAATCCTCTTTGTAATGCCATTCGTTGCATCTTGGACCTTAGTTAGCATTGAAAACAGCTCTAACAAGAAGGACCCTCTGAGCCCAGGAAGGGAAACAATGTGACTTTGGAAAGGTTATCTTCTTGTTCCGTAGTGCCGGTAAGAAAATCAAGAGGCCTTATCTAACTTTTAAAAATACTACTCTAAATAGAGGGCTAGATGTATTGAAACATAAAACTGGTGAGAGGTTGATTCTCTGAGGAGAGGCAAAAGCAGCACATTTAAGCATTAGCTGCACTGTAGCTGTTCCCAGTTAGTATCTTTGTATGATAGGGTTTAAAAATCTGCCCTTGATTTACCTACTTATTATGCTATGCTTTAATGAACAAGTATTTCTCAAATGACTGCTAATAAAATTCATATATGTATGTTTTTCTGACAATCAGAACCATTTGAGTTGTTTTAAATTTCAAGTAAACATGGTAAAAATTCCTGTTTCTCTGGAGGCATTCCAAAGGGCTCGACTTTCACAGTTTTGAAGAATAAAGATACGCAAAGAATTAAAAATATGTTCACACAAACTAGGTTCATCTAATAAAAAATCTTCTAGACCAAATTACTGTACCAGCTTAATGGAAATACTGGGTTTCGACAGGAAGTATACAAACACATCAACCACAGATTGTTATCAAGGACATATATAATGAAAAAATACAAAATCTCTTTTTAACTTTTAACTCTAATGATTGTTATGCCTTCTCTCCAGGAGGCCAAGAAACAGAAATTATGGTTGTAATTTAAGAGAAAGCTAGTTTTTGTTTGCCATTTTATCTTTTCTCAAGCAAGCCCCAATAATAACCCTGCATTTTTTTGAGTCAGAAACATGGTTAAATGAATAGAAGAGACAAAACATATGGCCACAGGTTAGTTCAACTGCTCCAGTGTTTGTTGCATGTGGTAAATGCTTTTCAGCACTTAGTGCAAGCTGTACAAGTCTCGTGTTGCTGAAGTATCCTACTGTGTAAATGTAGCCATCTTGAATCTAGTAAAACTTTATACCTAGATAATAAACAAGAATGTCACTGATACAGTACTTTGAATTTATGGAACTTTTCCGGTTTCCCAGCAATGCACACTATCAGCATGATAATTTATAATGGTTTGTGACAAATGTTGCTGAGCAAAGAGGTGTGTGGTTACATTCAGATCACATGTCATTATCTAGGGAGCAATAAAAATTTCACAGACACTAGGTTAAAAACATTAAGAAAATGAATGTGAAGCTTCAGAAGAAAAGGGCTTAAGAAAGGTGGAGGGTTGGTTAGAGAAAGCCCAATAGTGGTTTCCTTACTGACAAATTACTGACTTTGTTGCCAGACTTGACTGTATTGTTTTACAAGTTTTTCATAGATGTGCCACATGGCACTATTGTTTTATTGGTCATCATGTACAGACCTAGAGAATGAATATCATCTGTGCTTAACACTTACAGATTATATACACAGTGCTGTCAAATCACTCAGAATGGAAAAATTGCCCATTTTGGAAACATTCAAGTTGTAGAAGGATAGATGTCATAGATAATTATTCTTTATACTGCATTTACCAGGAATTGGTAAGAGTGATGAGATTAGAGCTCTATAGAAAATGCAGTCAGTTACAGAACAGAGAGCAAAAAATACCTGTTTGTTTACATAGAAGAAAATGGCTCCTCCAGATCCTTAAGTAAAGAAGAAAGCATGGGTATCCTGCAGAGCGAAACTGCAGCCCCATGGAACTCCCACAGACCTTAATGATGTCAGAAATTCATCCATCCATTTTATTTCTAAATAATGTCAATGAATTTATGCTGCAAATCTGTAGGTATAACAAACCGAGGCTGGTAAAATAAACAGGAGCAAGTCAACTCACGGCTCAGCCTTTCTTTAGTTTTTGCAAAGTTTAAGCTTTCATTTGCTTTTGTCTAAATCCTAGTTCCTATTCTTCCACACAGCTTTGTGCAGACATTATGCCTCATGCTGGTTTGTTTTGTGCAGGGGCAGTTCAAGCCCTTTGGGTTGAGCCAATGGCAGTAGGAGCGTACATGTCCTTGCTGCCTGTCTGGAGAACCACCCATGAAGGACACCTCTGGGCCTCGCCTGTCCAAAGTGTCCTGCCATCAGCAGCACACAATAACAGTTCCCTGACTGCCCAGAGGTGCATCTGGAGCCTGGCCAGTCCTGAACTGCTCCCACAAACAGGGATCTCTCAAGCGCAGAGGGGGAGCCCCACTGCCCTTGGAAGTGGTGGGAACTTTACCCTCCACTTGAACTGAGCTGTCTCCCATCATTCTTGATAGCTGTGGGGAAGGGTGCAGCACAGGCCTTCTAGGATGGTTTATGACTGTATTGGTTGTTTGGATGGCAAATGTCAGTCAGTGCTTCCTAATTCCCTCTTTCTGTGCTGCCGTTGAGTTTGGCAAGCAGAGAGGTGCCTGCAGGTGACGATGCAGGGTAAGGGCTGGGCTGTCATAGGAGCGGAGTTGTTCAGGTCTGTGGGAGGCAAATTGTGTTTGCCCATGGTTGAGAAGAGAGGTATAAATGAGCCAAGACCTCTGAGTTTTCCAACAGAAATACGGCTTTAGTGGCCTGGCCCCACTTCTCTAAGGATCAACTCTGGGCTTTTAGTGGATTTCAGCAGGATGCAGTGGGAATGCCCCTCCTCGCTGCTGAGGGCAGCTGGAAGAATGCCCATGCTCCCCTGCTTGTTCTGATCTGGATTAACTAAACCACCCAGCCCACACATTTGTAGCCTCCCCACCACAGACTGCGCTGCCCAGGGAGAGTTGGGCAGAGGCCCAGGCATCTCTCTGTCAAAGCCGTGAGTGGGACATGGGCATGGACATGCTGGTAAGTGGGACAAAGGGGCAGCATCTCCACCCCTTTGTCTCCTTCAAAAATCTGTCCCTCAAAACCTGTTGCCCCTCCCAAGCTGTGATTGGGAGAGTATTTGGAAGTACTGGAGGGATGAACTTCATTCTGTCCCTAAACAAAAAAATAAGTGGCTTTGGCATAGTCTGGAATGCGTTGTTGCAGTGGATTTGGGGGCCATGTGGTATCTCATGTTTCTGGGCACACTTTGAGGGAATTTCTCAGCTTTATATAAAGCACATGAAGTGCTTTCTCAGGGAGCATGCTGCTAAACCCAGACAGCCCTGCTGGTGACCACTGCTGTTTGGTACCCTCCATAAGGCTGCAGTAAACCTTGCCAAGGAAAGGAAAGGAAGCAGCCTCGAGCCCAGGCAGGATCAGGGAAGCAGAAAACACTTGTTCTGCTACAAAAACTTTTCCTTAACTTAAAGATTCTGCATTATGCAAATGTATACAATGTTTTCTTTGCTACAAGATTCAGCATGTATTTGAACACAAGTATCAGATGCAAGTATCTAAAGATAATGCTGTTATTTTATTGTGCTTTAGAGACTAAATAAGAGTTGAAACAAGTTGAAAATTATATTGTTTTTTGTGATTATGCAGTGTTATAAAAAGATTCCTTTGTTGTTTATCCAAGCAGTTAACTCTTGTGAAAGTTTCTATTGTCAAAAAGCTTAATAATTCCTTCTTTTAGAGTAGCAGTTTGAGTTTGAGTTTCCTCAGGAATAAGTCTTAGGAAATCCATGACCAAACTGCCTAGTTGTAGCTAGAGAGCCTGTGCTGGCCTGCATTCAGGTGTTGGATGCAGAGCCTGGTGTTGAACTCTGGGTATGGGAGCGTTCCTTGGCACTGTAGAGCCTTGACTTGGGTCTCTGTACAGTAGCACACTAAAACTGTAAAACCAGTCACAGGCAGGTGTTTCTATTATTCTGGACAGTTAAGTGACCTGCGAGGAGAGTTCTGTCTAGATGTGCTTCATCTTCTAGATGCCCTTCAGACAGGAAAAATTTGAGGGTCAAATATGGATTCCCTTAAGACTAATCCTTCATCCTTTCTATGGACAGAGATAAACAAATTCAGACCAGGGTCTGAATCCTTTCGAAATTGAAACCCAGAGTCACTGGAATTAGACCCATGAAACTCACAATATGTTTTCAGTCAACCTCACACTGCTCTTCTCTCTACCCTCCTCTCCTGTCCTAATCTAATTGAAACAAAAACCTATGTGTCTCTGAAAATCAATTTCTTAATTATAGCTTATTGCAAGCTATTACATTGGATCATAATTTGATAATTATGATATATTTTTATACAGCTGATGCAAAACCAAATTCAATTATTTTCTTTTGTAGTATTTCCAAAGAATGAAATTACATCTGAAAACTGGATATGCATCCACTCACATGTATATGTCTAGACTTCTATATCACACAGAACTACTTGGATATAGGTATATGTGTTACATGCACCTCTTTAGGACCCTGCACATATACATGTATTTATGTCTATGTTATAGATTTCTTAGTTTATGTAGAAGTTCCTAAAGTAAATCTACTAATTAAAGCACTAATACCCATCTTAAAGCTGATAATTAGGTATAAAGAGAAAAAGAGACAGGATTAGTGTTCAGATCATGTTCCAAATGCCTCTTAATTGGGTGTTTGTAATCAATCCTGATTGCAAGAGGCAGTGGTTTGGCAGAATAAAGAAGGAAAAAGGCTTAGCCCTGCTATTTTCCTGTTAGTTGACTTGGCCATAGTATTTAGGTCAGGATCCAGTGTCAAACAAGGTAATTTTGTCAGCCTTAGCAATCCTCATAAAACATAAAAAAATCTTCCCTAATGATATTTTTTCAAGGTAAAAACTCTCTCGAGCTAGAGAGTTATTTTTATCCAGAATCTTAAAAATTGTTTTCAAGTGAACCACAGGAAAGACTTTGTTCTCCTGGCCTCTATCCACTACTGACTTCTGAAACCATGTCTGAGTTCGCTGAGGGTCTTTCATTGCATTGACCTTGGCACTTTTCTCACCAAGCCACAGTTTTCCACCATAAAACCACACAGCTTGGTATAATGATTATTTCTTTATCCCACGTAACCAAACAATTTTTTAAACAGAGTGACAGATTTCCCTCTTGCACTGTGGGAAGCAAGCACCTGGCCATTTCCAAATAGACTTTTAATGAACTTCCTGAAGGAGATTTGAGAGAAGTTTAATAAGTCACCTGCCAACTTTTTGAGAGCATAGGTTATTTGCTTTTCTGTAGGAGTTCACAAAAATGTGAGAGTAACCCCCTTCCTAAGTCCTAAACTTCCATGGAGGACATTGATTTTCATGGGAAATATCAAAAGTTTTTAAAAAAGTAACCTCAAAAATCAAATTTCTGATTGTTTCTTACTCATAAGGTCCTGTGAAGCTCTGTGATCCACAGAGCTGGTTAAGAACTGTGTGAGCTTTATAGTAGTGTATTTAAACAGGAATGGATTGTGAATATTTAGACTCATCTTACATGTTAATATCATTACAAGTATTTTACGTAATGCTATAAAATGAATTTAGATGGCTCAAAAGGACCATTGAGAAAATATCTCCATATGTGGAAGAGGCATCCATTTAATGTGATGATTTCTTCCAGAAGAAACTATGCACATCCCAGAAGCACAATAACCAGCTGTTGTACAGGGGAAACTGGGCGTTTGTCTGCTGCCTTCCATGCTGATGTGGAGTTGCAGTGGCCACATGTCCTATGCCTCCCCAAATTACAGATGGGCTGAGCCTCACACTGAATGGGAGCTTGGGTTAATCGTTTGTGCTGTGGGCTGCTCTGTGCCCCCATGTGAAGACACAGCCCATCAGAGCTGTGGGGTGGGGCGGGGATTGGAGCAGGTTAAGGGCATGCAGTGACCTCGCAGCTCAGCCCTGTGCTGGGGCCAGGCCCCACTGCTCTTCATCTTTGAAAAGAAGATACAGGTAGTCCTTTTTCTTTTCTTTTTTCTTTTTTTTTTTTTTTCCCTTTCAACACTCCTTATTAAATTGGAAGTTGGTAACCTAGAGAAAACTGTAGAGGTCTGTTCACACCCAAGTGATTTTTCTGCCTCAAGCTTTGAGAAATGCTCCCTCACAGCCAAAGTTTTGCTCATTCACATAAACAGTCACTCTGAAGTCAATTAAAACAAAAGAATCACTTGTGCAGGGCTAATAGCTAGGACATAGATTTCTGGCACTACACAGATTAATAATTGCTTTTTAGAACAGTGTTTTTCAGATGCTTGTAATTTACAATGCAGTAGAAGATTCAGCTTCATGCTTTCTTGTCTCCTCAATTCATAAATCTCCCTAAATAGGTTATCAGTTCTTCTTAGCTCCTAATAGTGAAGGTCTGGGACAAGTTGCTAAGTGCATGAGTAAAAATCAAAGTTTGCCTTGTTGTAGGATCTTATGCCAATCTGTCATTAAGCCAGGCAACTTCAGCTGACTTTCTTCTGATGTATTCATCTGTAACAAGGGAAGCAGATCAGCAATTTAGAAAAGCTTTAGCTTGATCACCATGCAGAACTGTGGACTATGCTTCCTATTTCCATAGCGATCACACCACTTTGCCAGATGCAAAATGAGAAGCTTACATCCTTCATTCTAAAAACCCTTCTTAGAGGAAATCCTAGACTGTCGCTTCATTTGAGTAGCTTTAGCTAAGTCTAGAAAAATATGCAAAGGTAGCTCTTAAATAAAAACTTTTTTTTTTTTTTCTGTTTCACAGCCATCTCCGTAATCTGTTTTGAAGACAGAGGAATAAGATGTATTAGCATGGCAGGCATATGTTCTGATTCCCGAGTGTTTTTTGACATTCCCAGAAAACCCCTGAGACTTTGTGTCACAGTTCTATAAACTTTAGCTATTTGTATATTCATATCTGGGCTTAAATCCAAAACTTCTTTGCATGCATTTAAAGCAGACAGTTTAGGTTCATCTCCCTGTGTTTCAGATGGCAAGCAGTTAAATCAGGTACACATTTTAACCATTTCACATCGTGTAACCTTCTAATACATTTCAAAAGCTTTCCAATAGCACCAGGTGTTTTAATAGTACCAAGACTATGTACTGTAGGTATATAAAATAGATACAGGGCCACATTGAATTGTGAAGCAAGTGAAGACAGCTCACTGATGCCAGCAGAGTTGCACCTGCTAATAGCTCAAACACAAAATACCATAAGCATATCGTAATGTTCCTTACTGGTTTCCATTTTCATTTATCCGCCACAGCTATACTAGATGGTGACCTTCCAACAGTATAACAGTCATCCTTATCTCATTTCTCTGACATAATTTTCAAGCTCTGGATTGCTGTTGAACAGTGTAGCAAATAGTGCCCAGATTGCTTTTTATTCTTCTCATTATAATATACCATTATTCAAAAAACCAGTGCTCTTCCTCCTTTCCCACACAAATAGCTCTCCCCCCAAAGTAAACTTAAAACTTAGTTCCAAGAGCCAGTCTCACGTTTCCCAGGCAATTAGTCTCCTTCCACTGGCTATCACATTTATACTTTGCAGATTTTTACACTTTTTAATTAACTGTACCTGTGTACTCCTTGAGACTTGAACCTTTGTCTTCTAAGCCTAGTCTTCGTGCACTTATTTTTGTACCAATTTAATGATTTCAATTAAGGTTTTGTTTGTGTATTGTTAAAACAATTCAGCACGCACTGGAGGATACATAGATTCTAGTATAAAGATGTCTGATGTCAGTACTTTTGCAGAATAAGCCTTGCTAGTGTCAGCAGTTTGTAGAAAAGACTGTATACTACTTTATCTATAATGGTTTCTAAACCAGTATAACTATTGTGTCTGTAAAAACTTATGTATGGACCTACTTCTGTGTCAAAAATGCGAGTAGAGGGGTTTGAATTCTGTATTAGTTAAACTAATTAGATTGCCTTACTAACTGCAAATCACAAAGTGCAATATAGAGGCATATAGAGATGAGCATATTGGTGGATTTAATGATAGGTCTATTTTCTCCCAGCTTTTACTCTTTGAACAAAAGCTTAGCCAAAGTGTCTAACCTAAGCAGTTCCTCTGCCTGCTGTAACTTATGCTTTCCAGGAAGGTTTTTTTTTGAACTTGCATTACCAGGCACCTACATAAATTACTGTGGTGTGACCTTCAAGCACCTTGCTTACTCCATGGAAATTAGCCATATGCACATTCTCACCCTGTGATCTTCCATATGATGTGTGAGATTCTTAGTTATTCCTCCCCTCACCCCTGAAATTAAAAAGTAAAAACTTACTTATAGCTGTAACCACAGATCAGCTGATGCTCTGAAATCAAACTCTGAGTGCTCTGAAAATAAACATCTGATCACCAGGTAACTTTTGCACAACCCCATATGGTCATCATAGAAAATTAAATATATCCTTCTTTTCCACATCGCTGCTTCAGCTCTTTCTCATCTGAAAGATACCAGATAATTTTCATTTAAATATGTTAGGAAGAGAAGCTGTTTTTCATGGGCCATATTCTTAATTTGTTTAAAGATCATTCTGCTGAAATTAGTGCAGTGATGTATATCAGCTGAGTGAGGACCTGACTATACATTTCCACAGTTCCCTAGAAATTCTCAGAAGAAAGGCCAGTATTGTAGCTGAACCCATGTTAACAGAGAGTGAAGTTAAAGTTTTGCCATTCAGCAAGACTGGACTTTAATACTTAAGCAGCACGAGCAAGACCTTCTTAAAAGTAGCTGGAATAAAGACCAAAGTAATTCTGTCATGTATACAAAAGTTTCTTTGCACTAACAGCTTTAATAGGATTGGGTGCTACAGTACTATGGCTGTTTACAGTGCTAACTCTCTCCTACTGTTTGATCTTGGGACAGTCAGTCATCATCTTTGTGTCTCAGTTTCGCTGAAGTGGATAATATTTCTCTGGTTTTCAATATATGAGGATGTGCTTATTAGTGTTTGCAAAATCCTTGGAGACTGTTGGGTGGAAATGTAGTGCAGTATAATAGTTATTTGCCATTGTTTTGCATTGTTCATCTTCTAGCTGCTAATTTTTTTTTAACAATATACTGCTATGTAAGAATGCATGTGGCAATCTTTTGACTTTCAGAGAGAAGTGTTATCCAAACAAAAATAAAGAACAGAACTCATGCTCACAAGAGACACATTATCTGTGATGAGAAGAATCTATAACAGACACGGCACTAACTCAAAACTGTGCACCAAACAGCATCCAAATGCAAGCAATTTCAGATGTGTGCACATTGCCAGTACAAAACCAGGCCATTCTGCAAATGCAGGGTCCCCCAAGGAGCAGTGAACCTAGCAGCGGCAACGCTAATGGCAGCCTTCTCATGTGCAGCGAGGGAAAGCAGCACTTTAGAGTCGCCTTGGGCAGCTGTTAGGTTATTCATTCTTAACTTACTTCTATAAAGCTGTTACTGGGTGGGAGCAAATGACAGAAAGATTTTGGACTTGGGCTGTCTGCTATGGGGGGAGCATTCCCCATCCTTGCACATGGGATGAAATTCTGAGTTCCTTCAAGTCAATGACAAAATTTCTCCTCAGTATTGCTTGGACTGAAAAAAATTATTTTAGGCTTCAGAAAACCCTTTTTTGAAGAGCACAGTTCTCGTGTCAGTGTCTCTCATAGGATTTTTCTCCATTTGGACATTACTTTCCTTCCAGTGCACATGGTTCATGCAGCACAGCAAACAGGCCCGTGAATTTTCAAATGTGTTTGTACTCCTAGAACAACAACGAAATAACAAATAAACAAAAACAAAACAAACAAACAAAACCCCACAACAATCTTCTGTTGTTAGAATACATGTAATGCATGAGATACTATGGTAGGTCATCTACCTTGTTTCTTAACCTCCTTTCAGAACATTTTAGGCTGCTTTATGGTTTATTTGTTCCACCTGATGCGTGATCCTTCTCTTTCTCCTCTCTGTAGCCGATGTGAAATCTCAGACCCTCCTGAGTAAAACACAGAAGCTTTCTTTCTCAATATTGTCCACTCCCAGTTTTGAAAATCATAAGACCTCAAAATATTGTGAAACTTTACAAAAATCCTTGTATCTGAAAAATTGCTGTTGATTTCTGTTTCATTTTTTGTCTAGTGTATTTTGGGGGATTTCCTCTGTGATAATAATAGCCAGAAAATTCTGCTGCCCCAAATGAGAAGTTTAGCAATACCATGATATCAGCAGCTGATACTTTAAAATCTGCAACCAAGTTTCATGATGCTGATGCTAAAAATAATGAGAGATTGTGTTAGTGTTGCTGAAGTCCCAACTTCCTGATGCTGTTGTACTCAGTCACACCCTTGAAGCTCCCACTCAAGGGATAGGCTTACAAAAGAATAATAGAATGAAAAGGAAATGGAGGTATTAATTTATATTGATTTCACTGCTTGAGTATGTTTCTTCACCCTTCACTGTATCATCAAAACTTTCAGAAAGCAAAAATAATCCCACAAAAAAAAACCCAAAAGCCAAAAAATCCCCTCTGAGAACAAATCCTGAGAACCTCATCCTTTTCTCTGAGAACACGTAAAACAGAATTAGGAGTCCCATTGTTATGGAGACTACATATTTGTGTGTCTTCAAAGCCAGATTACACCAACGAGAAGAAATTTGATTGAATGCCATTAAACACAAGGACATGACTTCTGGCTCAGGATGACCCTGATCTGCAAATTACTGGCATGGTTGGGACAAAGATTACACTGGCTGCTCCAGGATCCTTACACAGTCCATCAGCTGTCCTCTGGCAGCCCTGGTAGACATAAACAAGGTGGACTGACCCAGAAAAACCTCACTTATGCCACATTCTTTTATGTGTTGTGTAGGCTTATGTTTTCAGACTTATTGTTCTCAGCTATTGCAGAAAAATACAGTGCAAAGTAGCTCACACTGACATTAAGGGGCCCATCCTGCACCTAACTATAATATTTTTTTTGTCTGCATGTTTTGGGTGAAATCAATGGAAGTTGTGACTGATCGCTTTGTATTTCCTTTACGGTTTGGATCCTTCCTGCTGCAGTTACAGTAACTGCACTGGGTCTAATCTGATGTTCACAAGCTGAGAAGTGGCTGCATAGCTCTAAACTCGGGCTGTTATGAGGACAAAACTAATTTTTGAAACGTTTCCATAAACTGAATGAAATCTTAATGTCTTTATTCTGTTATTACTTTACAATAATAATCCCAAACTGACCTGGGGCCTATTACTCAGTGTGTACCAGCCCCTTGGAAGGTTTCAACTTGTCAAGTTTAGCCATTTTTTGAATGCACAGAGGAAGTCATTAAGGCACATCAGGCTGCTGATTGCTATTAAACTCTGCAGAGAGTTCCGTGCAAAAATCAATGCCATAACAGTGCTGCTAGAATCTAAGAGCTGGGAAAAGCATTTCTTTACCCTCTGGTAACTACAAAAATAGATTAATAAACTTTGTGAAACCTCAAAAAATATCACCTATGTTCTAGGGGCCAAATGTAAACTTTTGTGAAAAAAAAATACAGCTCAGAAATCTCCAAACGTGCAAATGGATTTATAATGGAAGTGTCACTGCCGTAACCTCAACTGTATGTTTCTGTGCTGGGGAAATCTCACACATCTGCACATAGATGCATGCACATGCTTTTTTATTGTATCCCAAGGAACACCTCTTTTTGCTGTATTGCCACTAAGGAACCTGGAGGGAAAATGCCTTTTTAGTAAAGTATGATCTCATATAGTTTTCGCCAGGAAAAGTACTACAAGAATTTTCCAGATCAGTTCCATCTCAGCATCAGCAAAACTGTTATTTAGATGACTGGCAGGTTTTAATGTGGGAGAACTGCACTGAAAAATGCAGCACAGTTGCAGCAATTGCCACCAGTTAAAGATGTTTGTAGAAAAAAAAAAATCTTTTCATGGGAAAAACTAGTTTAAATCTTATTAGGAAGTTTTACTGTAGACATGTACTGCATAAATCAGGCAAAGTCCATTGTTTGGCTCTGAGGCCAATTACCATGGAATAGCTTAAATTCCAACTGTCCAATTCTCTTCTCCCAGAAAGCAAAGTGGAGGCATTCAGTGCAATTTTTGGCATGAATTTCATTCCATTTTTTGATGATGAAATGATGAAACATCTTTTCAATTCTTTTTTTTTTAATTCTTATATGAAAATACAATTTTATTTAGTTGCATTAAGTTTGTTTCGCTCAGGAGATCACCTCATCCAACTTACTAAACAAAGAAATAGCATTTTATGTAATACAAAAGCTAAATGAAGCAATCCATGTAAACCAAAGACAATCTAGTTATGGTGTTTGGAACTTTTATTTCATGGCCTATCCCAACCTTTCTGCTCAAGTAAATACTAGTTTGCCATCAGCTCTGCTTATTATTTTTAAAATTTTAGATCATATATGTTTATTGAATAGAATGTTCCCTTCTATTTTTCTATTCTAAAATACCAGAAGTACCATGTAGGGTTGATCCTATCTAGGATGAGGGCTGAGGGATATGGCCACAAGCACATCCCTGCATGGTTGTTGCAGAGCCCCACCGAGTCATGGTCTGCCCCCTCAGCTAAGCCCAGAAATGACTTTTTTAAAGAAAGAGCAAGAAGATGAGCCACTTCAGCAGTAAGGCTCAGGGCAGGCAGGACTTAGGGTCAAAACAGCCTTGTTCCAGGTGGAGGCAAGTTTTGACCAAAGCTCACCAAGGCTGCAGCTGTCCGACAGTTTCCATCCTTTCCATGGAGTCACTGCTGTGCATCCACTCATGGCAAGAGCGTGCAGTTGTGGCTGCAGCCAGCATGGCAAACCCTCCCAAAGGAGCTGGGCCCAAGTCTGAGGTCTGCAGTAAAGTATCCAAAAAAGGCTTTCAGTTAAGGACAGTATTAAGCACAGTCAATGAAAAAACTCTTAACAAGAGAGTTGTTGAAGCCTGTAGTAGTGCATATGGTCTGGAGCGGCTGCAGCGAGGGGGCCGATTGTGGACCATTTCCCCAGCATGGTGCTGAGGAAGGAGGCTCCTTCTACTCTCATTATAGCAGGAGAAAATCCACTTTTCTTGCATGGATAATTTAGAAGTTATGAATCAGCCTGTTGTTTTTATTTCAGCAGAATACAGACAAGAGTTGTGTAAAATGAGACTGCTGCCTGTCTGTCAGGCAGCTGTAGTTTTTTACCCTGCAGCCTCTTTTAATGTGCATTCTTGGCAAATTCTGAAGAGACACAGTCACAACTGTGCACTCGGAGAAGATCTCATACCCTAGTCATTGAGCCGAGGACTTCACTCATGCATCGTCCTGTGTTTGATGCAGCCATTAAGCACCCTGACCCAGTAACTAGAAAACTGACTTGGTGTCTAAGTTAAAAGGCACTCTAAAAATATGCTTTTGAATCATCTGTTTTTTGAAAAGAGATTTATATCTCCTTGCAGTGTATCTACTTTTCCCAGGTGTTAAATAGACCATTTGCTGTCTGCTGGTCTTTATGATTTTTTAAAATAGGTGTTAAAGGCTATTCCAGACTAACTCCTACAGGGATTTAAGGCATGAGAGACAGTTACCTGCAGAAAAATGCCAATCTCTCTCAAATAATTAGCAATTATCTGTCAAAAAAGCTTCTGAGCTGACTGCAGTAAGAAAAATACTTTTCATCGTTGGCTTTTTTTGCCTCCCTCCTTCCCCCTTCTCTTCACCTCCCTCCCACCTTTCCCCTAGCATATTCTGAGCAGCCTTTGCCAAAGGAAACATTGATTAAAGTAACTCAGTGGCTGAGCAGTTCCCTCCAACACCACCTCCCTGTCCACCCCCAAGATTGCAACAGACATCTGCCTTGGTACACACCATGTCCGCGTCCAGCAGAGACGGTTTATGTTCTTTGTTTCTCCAAAGTAAATAAGAGCAGCCCAGATGATGCAAACTGGCTGTAGAAATCTCATTGCTAATAACGGAGCTACACTGGTAATTGCCAATAATAATGCAGTGTTTCAAAATGGGAACACTCTTCTAACTGTCATGTGGATCAAGCCTAAATAAAGTGATACAGATGGTGACATTATTGCATATTTCTTTCTACTGGAAGTTGAAATTTTACTGTGAAAAAAAAAATGACATTCCTACATTTCATTCCAATTATTTCTTTAATATTAGCAGCACTGGCATGGTTGATCTGTGAACTGTGTCAGTGCCACCTAAGGAAATATCAAGAGGAGTCTGCAAAGTGAGGAGAAGCAATTGTCTCCACTTAGCAAAGGAAGCACTTAGATGCTGTTTGACAGAACTGCATTTGTCTCCTTTGGCAAGGATGACCCATTTTGATCACACGCAACAGCCACACAACAGCCAATTTGAAGTAAATCAGACATTCAGCATTTCTGTAGCTGCTAGATTGATTCTGGAGTCCTCTCTCATGGACCAGAGCTCCCACATCTGTACCTCAATTGTCCGGGAGTGCTTCATTGCCTCTTTGCAGGCTACAGACAGCAGGAACACATGCTTTGTGGGCCAGCTCCTGGGTTTCAGCTTTCTTTGATGCATGCAAAGTACGTGCTCCTCTGGGAATGCCCGACATCCTCCGTGCTTACGTACACAACCACTTCAGCACCCTGGTGAGTCAAAACCAGTGGAAGCACACACTGCTACTTGGCCTGACTGCAACACATTTCCTTTGAAAGGTGTTTGGAAAGCTGTGGCAGCATGTCAAAGATAAGAGAGGCAGGAATTGGTTGTATTTGCCAAGTGCCTGTCTTTGTTGGCTCTGTCTGCAAGAGCAACTACCCTTGCTTTTGAACTCTCCGAACTTGCTGCATGTTCAACCACAAAAATTGCTAGCTCACCCAGACCTGGAGTGTCAGGATCAGTTGTCCTTCCTGCAAGATTAGGTCATATCGTTAGATCAAAGTCCTGTATTGCCATTTTACACCATGTGGATGCAACAACCAGCCAAGTTTCAAGTCCCGAGCACAGGTGTCTAGTAACTGTGTAATGCACACATGAAAATTAGAGCCATAAGCCAAACTTGTAAGCAAAATTTCCTCTTTCCCCAGCATTACACCTTTCTCATCCGCCCTGATAACTGCATTTCCCATTTAAATTTCAGAAGAATGCTGCTAGTGTCTGAAAATATCCTGCCTATCATTCCTTTGCAACCTTTTCTCTTCTTCTGGCAATTCAAAACTGCTCTTAATAATGCCCTGTTAAACCACTGAGAAAGAGTGATCTACCAAAGAAGCTTCTTCCTGGCAAAAGGAGGGCAGCCCAGTATTAATTTACCTGTAGAGGGAACATGTAACAGAAAGCATTGTTAGCATGTGGATAGGAAATAAACACAGGGCATTTGCTGCAGAGTTGCTGTGTAGCTGAAAGTGCAAGGCATGAGCAAGAGTGATAAGCAAGTGTCGTTTAAGAATTATTGTGAGAAAAATGGTGAGAAAGCACCACAGGAGCGTATAATCTCACCTAATTCATCTTTCAGAAAACTGGATGTCTCCTCTAAACTGGATATATGGGCTTCTCTTGTGGCTTATGAAGGAAAAATTAATCCCACCTTAAGACTGATCACCAGGATAATCATTCTTTCCAGGTGTCTTTATCTCTCTCCCCAGACTACCACTAGCTCAGAATATCTCCCTGACTTTTAGACAACTATTGTAAGGTGAAATAAATTCCACCCAAAATCCTCAGGAATAGCTGCCCAAAGTGGACAGAAAAGCTGGCAGACTTAGATAGCTGCTGGAGCTCATTTCTGTCATGACAGACACAGATTGGTACAGTATTGCCCATGTCAATGAGGTTAAAAAAAAAATCTTGCAACTGTTTGGAATTTTTTTTGTCATGTCACAAACAATGCACAACTGGCAGTATAATTGGTTTACAAGTGAAAATTAAAGGAGAAAACCTGTATATTCTGCTCATTTTCTTCAAAAACTGAAAGTGTTGATGTATCACATGTTGATGTACTTAATGGTGTCATATTTTGTTTGTTTAGGCAGCATTACCTGCAGCTTCTGTGGCTTGGCTCAAAGCCGGTTTGAATGTCAGTGGGGCAGACTGACAGACCTGTGCTCACTGGTCTGTAGCATTCAAAGTCACTCCTGCAGAGCACATGCACCAGAAGACCCCACTGGTCAGCAGTTAGAGATCTTCTGCAGCAAAGATACTTGATAGGACACAGTGATATGAGCTCATGCCTGAAGTGGAAGGGAATGTGAAGGAAAATGCCAAAGCCTGAGTGCACACAATACAGACTGCGTAATTCAACTCATTCACTTGAGCTTCGTCATTCTTCTCTCAGCACACACTTAGTCCTGTTTAACATATGCTTGAATCATGCTTAATATAACGTAATCAGCAGGTGCTTACAATTAGGCACATGCTTAGTAATGTGCCTGAATTAAGGCCCAAAATATTCCTGCTTCAACACACGAACTGTTTCTATTAAGATGGAACACTGCACGCTAAGATTTGTAATCACGACAGACCACACCACATGGACAGTGAAGCACTGGGAAATGCTGCTGTTCCAAAGACTGTTCTTGTGCATCCATTTGGGTCTGAGCTCAGAACTTTCTTAATCAGGGTGAAAGCAATGACTGTCTTAGACCAATTTATGAAGCCCAAGTCCTGAAATTCCTATTGCTGCAAAACTCCCACAGACTTGAAACATACAAACTGGATGCAGTTCATGGACTCCTGGCAGATTGCCAGGGCAGTACCCTTAAGTTTATGATATTTTACTAAATTGTAGTAAATTTGTTACTAAACTGTACAGTGAGTCTGTAGTTTAAAATTCAGGAAAAATAGAGGATGCTGATTTTTTTTCTTTTTTTCTTTTATAATCTGATTCATTTTCTCTACCTTATGTAACTAAAATAGGGTAGACTGAAGCAGCAATAAGTTAAGCAACAGTAACACCAGTAATTTCTTTTGCTGAGTCTTTAGCCAGGCTAAGGACACAATGCTAATCTAGGGTTGTTTCTCTTTTTCCTTAAATAATATTTTTATTGTGCAAGAAGCGGATGTCAGAATGGCCTTTTGATCAGCTAAAAACAACAGTGTCTCTAAGGGAATCTTTCCTGTTTATTGTATGCTGCTACATTTGAAAAATGCTGGCCTACAGTAGAGCAAAACTCCTTAACATACAAGAAGCAGGGCAAAACAGGATGAGGCCAAAATGGGAACTGTATATCACAGGAACTTGGAAGGACAGGAAGTTACAAAAGAAGTAGAAATTCTTGATTAAAAGTATAATTGTACCAGCTTGTGCAAGTGGATAATGACTTTCAAATGTCAGCCTTTGTGCCTGTTCATAATGATAAAGCTATTAAACCATATGTACTGGTCTTAATTCCATTTCTCATGGCAAGTCATTTAGGATCTCTAACTATTCTGTCCACTAAAATCTAAAGTGTTTCTTCACCAGCATATTCAAGCAGTAGATGAAAAGGAGTGCTAACTACAGCAGTGCTAGCCAGGACTGCTTCATAGTAGTTTCAGCTGTGTCAGAGATTCTGTTATAAGCCCCTCCTTTCAAGGATTTAAATATCAGCTATAAAAATTCACTCCCAGGATGAAAGTCAGCCAATGAGTGAATATTAAACCCATTTTTTTGAACTAAAAAGGCATCATTTTTATAGTTTATAAGTTTTATGCGTAAAAAGGAATAAGCTTTTAAAACATTTTTGTGTGGATCTGTGACTGAAATATAAATCTCCTTCAAAAATTAATAAGAAATTGACCCCTAAAGCAGTCACTGGTTTTGTTATTTCAGAAAATCAATTAGAGGTAGTCACAAACAAGTTACTAGTTTTAAAACTGGTTCTCCATGGTTGAGCTTGGTCCAGCTCTGGTGGAAAAATCCCATTAGCTTCAGTGATAATCAGATCAAATGCTAACTTCCTCCTCAGGAAGCTGGTGTCTGGAGGAAGAACTACGAGCTCAGTTCAGCAATCACAATGCTTGGTAAAATTTTCACCTATAATGTCAATTAAGTTGCCTCCAAAGGAAATAAGACAAACGCTGTGCTGGTGTCACCATGGGTGCTGCAGGCTTCCCTAGCACTCCAGTCAGTGTCAGTGCTCCTGATCCCAGGCCATGGGATGGTGTTGCTCCTAGACCAAAGATGGTGATAACATGCTTTAGAATTATAGGGACATGACAACGGGAAAGCTATAGAATAAATTGTCATTACCAGATGGTTCAATGTTTTAAGGGGAACGTGTTAGCAGAGAATTCTGCAGCAGCTTATGCAAGTCTTATCCAGAAGGTAATATTTATGGACTGTTTACAAGATTTTCATATATGGCATTATAAAGATGTTTGTAACTTTTATACTCAACCATGTAGTTTATTTATTTCACAAAAATCCCACTACAAATGTCAGCTATGTTCTGTCTGTCTCAGCAAGTTCAGGTCTAGGGAAAAATGTTGAATGTAATCTAATCTCAGCATGAAGTAGTTACACAAATGTGCTTTTAAACATGGTAGAGATGGGTTTGTGCCTAGTTCTCACGTGTCATAGACCAAGCGTCTCTTGCTTTAAACACTATTGAAATGAGAAAACTATTTACACCTCTTTCACATTCCCATGATGCATTTGTGTTCTTTTGTGTGGAAATGTTTGTATATTTTCAACACTACTCAGTTCATGTGAAAGCAGACAGGAACAAACCAAGGAGACAAAGATTATGTCAAAGTGACTGAATAACACTGATCATGATGCATCTATTTTTCTTTTGAAAATCTTCAGAATAAACCCTTCCATTTCCAGCTTTCAAGCAGTGGAAGGAAACTCATTTCCAACCCTTCCAGCCTGACACCCTGCTCTTGGTGTTGGGTTCCCACCTCCAAACCTCCTCTCCTCCAATTTATTCAGGCATGGAGACCAAACCCTATACCAACTTTCCTTCCTACCGGATGGCCAATCCATACCTTTTCTTTTTCTTACTACATCTTATCCATATAACTGAATAGATTCCATGCTAAGTAATGAATCGCAGGTGAAATTCAAGTATTGCAAATGCAGCTACTCTCATCTGGTCAACTCATTTTGCAGGTGCAAAGCATGCTTGCACATAGGAAAGCCACAGATCAGCTGTTGTAGCCACTGTAGCTGGGAGATATCAGTACCTCAAAGTTTTATTTACTGTACGACTTGGTTTAACCTGTCAGGTAGCTAAAAGGCACACAGCTGCTCGCTCAGTGCTCCACTCACGCAGTGGGATGGGGTAGAGAATGTGGGACAAAAAAGTAAAATTTATGGTCTGATGGACTGAGCTAAAGGCAGTTTAATGGGACAGAAGCAGAAGATATAATAGCAATTATTATTATCCAAACAAGTGCTGCACAATTCAGTTGCTCCCCACCCACCAACCAATGCCCAGCCAAGTGCAGCCCCTGGCCGACTTTCCTCCTAGTTTATATCATGACACCATATGATGTGGAATACCCTTTGGTCTGTTGGGTTTAGCTGTCCCAGTCCCCTCCCAGCTTCTTGTACCCCTAGACTACTTGCTGGTCAGGTGATAGGAGAAGCTGAAAAGTCCTTGACTTAGTGTAAGAACAGCTCAGCAACAACTGAAATATCACTGTTAGCAGTATTATTTTTATTTTAAATCCAGAACACAGTACTGTATGACTTACTAGGAAAAATATTAATTCTGTTATTGTCAAAACTGTAGAAGATCAGCTATTACAGTTACAAAAATTCAACCAGTTGGTTGAATAGTTGAATCCCTTATTCACAAAAGCAGTATGATTACAGGGCAACTATTATTTATGCAATGTCTGATTTGTGATATATGTGTATAATCAATTGCAAATTATGTGCTTTTCAAACATCTGCTGTAGTTTATTGTGAGTCTATTAGAGAATACCTAATAACCAGTAAGAAATTATGTGTAAGAAGTCCATCACCTTACTTCTGGCAGGAATACCATGTAGTTCAAACAGAGGCTGTCTGTCTTCTTTGTTATATCAACTTTTTGGATTTGAGGATCTGAGCCTTTCTGCTGAACCATCATGAAAATACATTCATGATGTTTTCATGTGTGCCATGATAAGCCTGGTTTTAGACCAAGAGGACAAAGCCGCTATACAGTATGCAAAAATTGGCACAGCTTTAAAACAGGCATTAGTTCAAAGTCATTAAATAGTGCTCTCAGGAAAATAACAAAATCCATGTTTTCAAGTCCAAATCACAAAATGGTTATTTTCATCAGCTGGTAATATCACAATCGCTATTTCTTTTAGGAATACTACTCAGGAGTATAGATTCCCTTTGCTCTTAGGAGTCTGATATACAAGCTTTAGAAGCAGAATGTCTGATTGCTCATAGGATGCAGAGCGAGGTTTGCGATTTCTGGTCTTATGTGAGTTTTGTCAAACCCCCGCAGTTTACATATTCCATCTTCTTCACTGGAGGAAGAACACTTGAAACCACATCTCAGCTGCAAGGTATAAAAGCAGCTATTAAATATACCTAGTGTTACATGTTTATAGGTGTACTCGAAGGACTTGCCTTGGGCTAGACCTCAGCGGGTTAAATTGCCTCCACTTAAACTAATAGAGCCGTGTCAGTTTTCAACTTTGTCAAAGCTGGAGCAGCGGGACGGGACAGCATGCACGTCATACAAGTGGGACCAGAAAAGCTCTGTGAGAGGGTCTTGAACATATTTTCCAATTGCAGATTTCAAATTGCTCTTTAAGAACTGAGATTCTCCAGGCAGTAACATTTTTCCTCCTCCTGAGAGCAGCACCTGAGTGCTGCCATGCCCTCTGCTACCAAAGTCTGAAGAGTTTTGCAAACTGCCAGAGAGGAGAGTGCAATTCCAGAGTGTAATTTTTTGGGTTCCATGTTGGGTAAGGTGTCTGTCATGGTCCTGTGCCCAGGACAGCTACTACATTGCTCCCTTGGGCTTCTGGTCTCAGACAAGTGACAGTGTAATGGATGTGTTTTTCCTTTTAATTTTATTCTTAGCTTGAAAAAAGTTCTGTTCTCTCCATGAGAATTTAACTTATGTAGAGACAGTGGGATCAAGTCTGCAGCTTAGTCTGTTATACCTAATTAACCTTGGGAATTCATTTTCACAACATGGAACTAGGCCAAGTATATAGGTAGCTTTACAAAAGAAAATTAAGGATTTGCAATGAATACATGGAATATCCACAATTACATTTCATATGATACAAAATAATTAAGGGATATAAGCCATAATGGTTCATGGCACAATCCAAGTTCTAACAGATGGGGATATGATGAAATTTACCCACGGGAAAATGATTTTGTAATTGTAGAGGTGGGTGTTTTCCATTTATTTTTGTATTTATTTTAGATGTGTGTTTATATTTGTATAAACATTAAGGAAAAGAATCATTCTATAACCTCTGGGTATTTTTACCATTTCTATAAAATACAGAAGTAATTGCTACATACTTCTTAAAGAAGAAAAGGAAAAAAAATTAAAACTCTTGTTTTTCCCCACCCACACATTTCTCTTCACTTGATATATCCCAGCCCTCAAATTGCCCCTCCCTTTGCAAAAGCCTGGGAAAAGATTCACAAGCAAATGTGAAAAATGATAGTTTCACATGACTGTAGTAGATTCACATCCTTATTATGTAAATGAGTGGTTTTGGTTTGGGCGTCTCTTTTGTGGGTTTTATGCAGATGGTTAAATACTTAAAGACAGTGGGCCAAATTGTTCCTACTGGAATTTCAATGGCTTGGGCTAAACTACACCAGGAACTGAAATAGGTTGTGGAACCAAAAATCTACTTTTGCATATAATGAAGCAGCCAAATGGGTCATGGGATTGCTGCACAGTAGCAGAAAGGAAGAAGCAGCCACAAAAAGATTTTCCTTTGTCCGTTCAGTAATTAATGAAGTACCTGGTGAACAACAGGTTTGAGAAACCTTGCTTTGGTCCTGTGATCTGCACTTCCTCCAGCCAGGTAAGCACAGAGTTCTGTATGCTGGAGACTGATTAATTAGCCCAAGCCAGTTGTAAAATCTTTAGGAAACAAGCGGTGTCTGTTTTCTTCTGCACAGGATGCCAAGAGATGTATTTAAAGTGTGAGAGTCAAAGGTCAGTTTGACATCACGTACTCTAAGAAGGAGCCCTCGCTTAGATCCTTGTTTCATGTTAGAAATACTGCCTGTGAGCCGTGAAGCTGTTGTGCTTGATAAGAGAAGGAGTAGGATTAATCTGCAACAAGGAAAATTTAGGTTCAATATTATGAAAAACGTTGTAACTGTGAGATCACTTAAGCAAAGTAGCAGGCTGTCAGGGGAGACAGTCAAGGCTGGAAGTGACACATTTCTATCAGTGCTGGTTGGGGGAATAATTAATAAGCATTTCCCTGTGAAGGGGGAGTGGCACCTTGCTCCCCTAGAGGCTTCTGCCAAACCAAAGGAGCCTACGGATCTCACAGACACTCTGGAAGCTAATGCCTATGTACAGATAAAATGGAGATCTCTGAAAGGACTTTTCCAGCCTCTTCTCAGCTTGTGTTATATATGCTAAATGTAGATTGAATGCAGATACTTTGAGATGTTCACCACAAAGCAGTTTACAATCTCCTGCACTAAATCTAACCCACTGAAAATTTGAAGTAATGGTTCGTGTAATTCTTCAGAATTTAATTTGGTTGCAACAGCAAAAAGGTCTGCTTCGATCTCTATGATTTCTCTGGCCCATTTCTTATGTATTTTCACAAATTTCTTGTTATGGTTTAATATTTCTAAGTTTTCAAGTGTTAACAAAGTTAGTGAAGGTGTTAACATTGAATTCAGTGAGAAAATGCATACGCTAGAGGCATGGCTCAAGTTCTAAACAGTCTGCTGAGGTTTTTATCTTCAAATTGTTCAGGCTTAGCTATTTGCACTGAACCAGTGATAATAAGGTGTCTTTCTTTCTGTCCTTGCTCTGGAAAGATACAATTTGTCATCTCCTAGCATTATATACAAAGGCAGCAAATTGCAAAACAAATGCATTACCTCTACATTATTTTGGGAGTGTAGTGAGTGTTAAATTCATTTTCAAAATCAGATTACAGGAGGTTAAATCTCAGTCTGTAATTTGTGCCGACAAAACTGGCAAATTATCTTAACAGAGGGCCAAAGAGTTATTGCCTTGATAATAATAGAAAATTTGAACTTGGAAGTTATATAGATTGGCCTGTGTCTAAAAACCTTTAGTAAAGATTGTTCTCCCCCATCTCCACGGGAGTGGTGCTTCATAAAAGCAAACATTCATGTTGTCCACTAAAAGGGATTTTGACAAAGTAAAAGGAGATATAGGCAATATGGTATTTTCTTCCATAGCCTTCTGTCTACTGCACCCTACAGAGCCACAACCCAGGGAACCAGAAGAAAGGGATCAAAAGGCTTTAAAAATGTCAGGCAACAGGATCTCATTTAAATTATTAGGTGAGATGCCCTCTTGGTTTTGACAATAACATAACGTATCATGTAGCCTGTTCTCTCCCTTTATGCTGATTCTGACAGGCTGGTGCAAATTGCATGTAGAAATTGTATTTGTGCTCTATAGTATCACTTTGAACATCATTTGAAAACATGTTTTTGTAAAGCAATATAATATTCAAAGTATTTGAATCATGTAGAAGCTGGAGGACTTGTAACAGTATTGACTGAAACTGACAGTATTAACCAGTATTGATTGAAATAAAACTATTTTTACCAAAAACACCCAGAAAACCTGCCTTAGGTGAAGCTGATAAGCACTTGAGGAATATAAGAAGGATTATCTGTAATTCTGTTAAGTGATTCAGCTCTAAGAACTGTGCATTTCCAATTTATGTACATATGCTAAAAGGTTTTTTTCCAGTTTTCAACAATTGAAATTGATACAATCATATAAGAAGAGATTTTTTTTTCCCCTTGGTATTTATATTGGCTTTACTGCAGAGAGGCAGATACAGTTCCAACCTGATGTCATACTGTGGAACATTAAAACCTTTCTTTAAAGCTCTATGTGCAACCTCTATGCTGCTAAATCCTTATGCATGAGTAGTCTCACTGACGTCAGCAAAAGCAGGGCTGTACAGTCTAATTCTTAAAATACATCATGTACTTATAAATTCTTCCTGCTGTCGTTTTTATCACAGGTTTTGTATGGTGAAGCATATGGCCTAAGTATGAGACTGGCTGGATATTAAACTTCTCTAGCTTACTGAGTAATTCATGTTTCTAAATCATATGAGTAGTGAATTTAATAGAGCACCAATCAGTCAAGACTTATGTGATTAAAATGAAAGAAATACAAATAGAAGGTCATCCATTTACACATGATTAATGATCACACTTAAAAGGAGTTTTCACCATGCCTCCTGATTATGGACTTGTGTTTCTGTGGGTCTCTGGGTATGAAGGGTGGGCTGAAATAGGAGAAAAGAAGATCTCAGCACCATTCTGTGTTCCTTACTTATGTCAATACCTTTGGGATTCTTTTACAGAATAACACAGATACTGCAGATTAAGGAAAACAGAATGGGCTATTTTTAGGATTCAGTTTGCATGAAACCATTTTCACTTACCTTATAGCAACTCCCTGATTTTCTTCTCACAAATATGTTGGCTAAATACAGATGAGCAGGAGAATGGAAAATTAAAGTGAGCACTACTTGCATCCCTAATGATTAAAACCATCAGGACACAAAATGCATATTGTACAGGGACAAGCTTAAGTTAAGGACACTGGCCATACTGAATGAAAGGCATTTCACGTTCAGAATGCCTTGCCATAGTGAAGTGTTTGCTAATGTGCTTGCTTCCTCTCATGTTGCCCCAGGTATCTGAGACAATTCCTACATGGCAAACAGAGGGAGAGTCATTTATAAAGTGACAGAGTCACGCTAAGGCTGGCAGGGAGTATCGTTAACCTCACAAGTCTTGATGCGACTGAAGAGGCTTGAGATCTGTATGGGAGACAAGTCTGAAAATTAACAGCCTCATTAATCAAATCACAGTGTTTTGACAACTCATGGTGTGTATGCAATCTATCCTGTATACAGTTTAGCTTAGGTTTTTATGCAATAAACTTTTTTCTTTTTTTTTGCAATAACTTTATTTGAAAAGACTCCACTCCAAAGCACAGTTGCTGGATTGTATGCTGATTATTAAAGAGTGAAAAAGTATAGTAAACTGAGATTCAAATAGAAAATCCTGACAGAATTTTGAAGGAGATAGCACATCTTGTTTCCTATTCTGTTTTACTGACTGAAGTATAATCACCATCATAACTATTTAGAAAGTCTGGGGGAAAAGCTGCCCAACCTCTCACACCTGAGCTGAGGTACAGGAAATAATCCACTTCAAAGAATTTCTTCTTTGAATCCATTTGCCCAGTGTTCTTAGTCGAAAGTAAAACAAGTGTGAATAATCTGCTGGGGCACCCTACCACGACACACCAGAGCATGTCCCTCAGATAACCAGTTCTCCAAAGCAACAGGTCACTCAGGGTAATTCAAAGTAATTTTGGGTCCCTCAGATGTCAAACAGTCATTTTCTGCATAAATACAGACTGTCCCAAATCCTTTGTTTTTCAAGCTCCATGTAAGTACCTGTCTTAAGGAGCTTAGGGGATACATGGTTGCCTCTTCTGCACCTAGGGATTTATGCAGAAGGCTTATTAAAAACTTTTGTGTATTAATTGTATAAATCCCTGCACATCGTGGCAAGGCTGCATCAGGGAGTATTTCTGGGTTATAAAGATATGTTATTGCTTGTTATAATGTGCTCAGTAGAACAAGGTTTGATGTAGTGGCATTTTGAAATGGAAGCTCACAAAACATACATAGCATTTTAGGTCCCTTTGTCCTTCTTTCTCATTCTCACTCTGCAAAGGTTAAGATTTGAAATCAAAGCTAGAAGCAATAATATAGAGCTGTCAATTAAATATATCTATTTATAAAACATGTATTGAATCAGAAAATTAATGACAGTGTCACTACTAGTGTAGCCATCTCAGTTCATCCAGTGCCATCAGACTCTTTCAGGGAAGTATTGGTATCTGATTTGGCAGTTTGGAAAGCTGAGGAACAGGGAAGTTAGCTGACACTTGGCTTCACTGAATAATAATGACATAGGAACGGAGCCTGTGCTTTCTACCCTCTGTCCAGTCTCTACCCACTTTCCCCATCAACTCTTGTATCCCTAAACGACCTAACTAAGCCCCATTGTACTGAGGGCCATCTAGGCACACATTGGCAGCATGAAATCTCAACTCTCTGTCTAATCTCACAGCTTTATGGTCCTATTAAGTACTGTGTGAACAATACAGAGCTGTAACAAAACAGAAAGGATACAGCTGACTGAACAGGCAACCCTTGGGCAGCCCAATTCCTTTCCAGTGCTCCTGCTTTCCCAGCCAGTGCATCTCACAACAGCAGAACTCCCAGCTTCCAACCTGCCGCAGGTTGGACATTTGCATCTGCACTGCAGTCACAGTCATGCTTGCAGTATCCATAGTGGTGCCAAATTCTTACCCAGTTAGTGGCAAATCTGTGGTGGCATAGGATTTATTGTTCCTGGTGGGAACATTCAGCACTGAGCAGAGCCTATGACATTATTAGTACCTCAGCCAGTTAAATACAAATAGTTCAGACATGTGTCCCTGTGTTGTAATCACATCTCCAAATGCAAGAATAGCAATTTTTGGTGACGTTTATCACTGCTCTGAGCAGCGCCATTAAAAAGCAATACTGTGATTTTCCCAGAGCATAATGCTGCATAGAAACCTTACTCAGGTTCTTTCCAGCTGATATATCCTTTTGTTGCTGGCATAAGATGCATTTCCATGATCCTTATTCCTGTGGTTAAAAAAGAGGCAATCCTTCATCAGTTCCTGTATTATCCCTTGCTAGTTCTGATTCTTGTGAATTTCCGTGTGGAATTTTTATGGAGACAACAGACTAAGGTTTGTAATATCTCTCAAAGTTTTCTGGCTGGAGTGGTTCCTATATTAGGCATGAAGCAATCCTGCAAGGATGGAGGGCACTTCTTGATATCTTCTTTGGGAACAAATGTGCAGCAGTTGAGGAAAAGCTGAAATATGGGATGTTATATGCCAAATATATGAACAGTCAACTCAGTAGAGCTGTTTCAGGAATCTGTTCATCACAACATGTGTTGGTACTGTGAGTCAGGCAGAACTGTGTTCTCCGATGGTCTGTTAGTCTCCTAACATCCCTTTGTTCTAAGAGAGAGAAAGAGGGACTGGCTTTACAGCACCCACGGGACCAAATTAAGGTTAAAGCTAATGAGGAATGTGTACGTTTAATTTGTTAAAGGGTTTTTCTGCATATTTTGGGAAAGAGGGGGAGTTATTACCATTTCCCCCTGTAATAAAACACAGGATTCTGTATCTTGGAAATGTTTACAGTGCCACAAAATGAGGTTATGTTAGATTATAAAATTTTAAAGGAAGACTGCACTGACACCTTGGCTCAACAGCATGAAATCCATGAGCTGTTCAGACAGCAATTTTTGTATTTAAAAATTATGAAAATAATGTTTCAGTTCAAGAAAAAACAAATACTTTTGACACAGAGTTTGAGATTCTCCCAACTACAGACCCTCCCCCTGGCAGGTACCAGCAGTTTTATTCAGAGCAGGGGCTGCATGTACCACCTGGCTCAAAGTTGGGTTGGTTATTTAGGCATTTTAGTACTGAGAGAGCAAACGTGCAGGTTCCCCCTTCATTGCCATGCTACAGCGTCACAGTGTGTGGCTGTACTGCTGGTGCAGGACAACTGCAAGAGTGCACCATGCTCCCTGCAAGGGAGCACCCTGGGAGCTGGTCCACCTTGGACACAGCACCAGGAGGCTTTGCAACAGAAGGATGGAGACTGTGCTGCCAGAAGGAGTCCCTGAGTCCTTCTGTGCAAGTCAGACATCACTGTGAGCCAGCTCAGGAGCCTAAGTGAGGAAAGGGATGAGGTATTATCTCATTTCCTTCCCAGACTTCCTACTACTGTTTTGGGCAATTTATACCTTTAAGAATGCATAAGGCAAACAAACCTTGTTCTCCCTAGTGTGTGAAAGCCTGTCTTTTGCATTATTAAACCATAAAGGAAAGCATGGCGTTATCTTGCTCAGATTCTCTGCACGTACAAGGGAATCCGGCCCAAATACATTTCACAGCTTGTCTGTCTGAGTTAATGTTCTTCTTGCCATGAGTGAAGGAGAGGAAAGAATCAATGCTTAATACCACACAGTTTTTTACAGGTTGCTTTTATATGCTTATCAACAGTAAGTAGACAAACAAAAATAAAAGCATTTGTAGATACCTACTGAAAGTGTAAACTAAACAAAAGCCATCAAATCAGGATTTTATCCATTTAATTGCAGAGTAAGTGTTTTCATCAGCTGTATAACGGTTTATTGCCTTTCAAGGCTTATTTATTGTAATTGATTAAAAAAGACTTAGAAAACCACTCTCTTATGGGTTACAAAAGAAAAGAAGTTGCAGCACCATTTATTAAACTGCAATTCATTGAGTTACTTACAGATCCCCTTGATCTATCAGATATTACGGTACTATAGCTCCATGTCACACTGTCCATTTCCCTACAGAGAAAGCAAGGACAAAAGTTTGACCCATGAAATGCAGAAGACAAATCAACATCATTATCCCATACTTTCCTGAACCCAGTAACAGCTCTTTCCTGAACTTTTTTTAGATCACAGCTGTTGAAGTAGCCTATACAAGAATGAGAGTGGTTCTAGAAGAACATTACTGCTGACCATAAAAGCAGCAATTTCTGAGTGTGTTAGTCCTGACTTAGGTTTTGCACTGCCTTGATTTCAAAGACAGGGGTCATCTCACAGCTACACAGCTCCAAACAGCATCCACTAAATATAGGTCTAAATGCTCAGCAGATTTAAGAAGAGTATGTCTCAAGAAGTTACACTGATGAAGGAGGAAAAGGAAGTGGAAAGAAGATAAACTGGGTCCTATTTAATGAATACTTCCTTGACATTTGTGCAGCTCCTGCTGGGGATTTGGACTGGCACACCTGTATGCAGTATGGTCCCAATTACTGAAGCCCATGAGCTGTGTATGTGTTTGTGTTGTGTGTATGTCCACTGCCCTACTTGCTTTCATAAGTACTAAGTACTAGAAGAAAACGATGCAAAATGTTTTTAGCAGACACTTGTGAGTTCTGGTAGGTTTCCCACTTAGTTTTCCATTTTATATTAGCATTGAGCAATGCAATTCAGATGGAACGCCAGTAAACCCTGTAAATCTGTACCAGAGATGATGCTGATCTGCTGTGCACATTTTCCTTCCTGGAAGTCATTATCACATGCCCCTCTTTCTAAGAAAGACATTTTTATTAGAGGTGTATCACTGGGGTGGGTTTTTTGCGTGGCTGGTTTGCCCCATATTCCAGCTATAACAATGCAGTTTCAATGGGCACTGGGTCATACGGCTGACCTCAACTAACAAGCTGTTCCTGTTTTTAGGCTACTGGGAATGTTTATTGGCCACTGTTTTCCTCCTTTCTAAACACATAGTTATTTCTCAAGACCCATATAAATCATAAGGTCAAAGAACTCATAAAAACTGTGACATCTCTGTGATATAGGATATAAATGAACTAAATTTGGGCTTAGCAGCTTTAAACATCTATGGCATATTTTGTCATAATATAAATACATTCATTTAATTTGTATATAATTTTTAGTTCAAGGATACGCAAAATAAAATGGCAATAAAGTTGCTCAATGCGACAAACTTTTATATACTGATGTTTCAAATTGGTACAGTTTAACTGTGAGCTCTAGTACAAAAACAATATACTGTAACTCTGTATGAAACTGCTTTTAAGAGAAATAGTGATCTGTTTACAATACATATTAAGTAATCACATACTTTATAAGAAAATGATACTGAGGGTAATATTGAATTTCCTAATGTGAATTTCAAGAGCAGATCTCAGGGAAAGGTCTGTACTCATGCTGGATTGACACACTGATGTGTGCAAAACCCAACTACACCAATAAGGAGATGCATAAGTTACCAATAGGAGTTTTATTTATAATGTCTCTCCAGAAATTAGACAACAAATTAATAGATAAGAGTTGATAGCAATTGCTATAGTTAAATTCGTGTAGAGGTTTCCACTCTGCCTTCCTGTTATCATCTGCCTTAGTGGTTTTGAAATGCACGTCTTCCAGACTGAAACTTTCCTAAGCTGTTCTCTGCTTGAGAATGAAGTTTGGAAAGAAATATCTGAAATGATTCAGATCTTTTTCTGTATAAAAAATATAAAAATATACACCCAGAAAGACACACGCATACATGTATACATATGTCCCAGTTCCAAAAGAGAGGAAGACAAACCGTGGAACTTTCTCGGGCAGCCCTTCAACAACATTTACTAAAATCAGAAGGCTGGAATTTGAAAGCACCATCCTTGAGTAAATGTTTCTTGCACTGCTCTTAGGAAATATCGTTTAGATTTCACAAAGCCAGGGCTCCTTTAAAGTTGCCAACTTGAAGTATTACTCATGCTCCTTAAGGGTTGTTTGTTAAAGTGGCAATGTACACAAGCAAGAGATTCTGTGCTGAGATAACGGCTTGCCAGGAAACATGCAGACATTGTAAGTGGGTTGATCTCTGAACCAGGAATGTTTCTGATTCAGCTTTGTGTGCCTCCTTTGCTAGACATCACTCCCAGATGCTATGGCCAGGCACTTTGTCTTTGCAAGTTCATAATATATGAAAGAGGAAAAGAGAGGTGATTTTTATCTCTGTTACAACAGTCTGCCAAAGATTTTTTCAGCATTATGAGAATATTTACCTAATAATGCCACATATTTCACACACTTCAGGACTTTGTTTTCAATACAGGAAAGCCTTGAAAGTTTTTATCCCCTTTATGTAATTTAAATTCTTTTTCCCTTGTTGACTGCTTAAAGAGAGTCTGCCATCCTTTCCCCCAGTAAAAATCCATGGGAGAACCTTTAATACATGCACAAAATGAAACACTGACAAGTCGAAAGTTTCAAAAACAGTTATATTTTTTTCCCAGTAATTCCACTTGCTTGCACATATGCCTAGTCATCTGGCTGTATATGAGCTATAGATACAGTCTCAGCTAAAAATCAATGCGCTCATTTACATGTGTCACACTTTCAGGTGAGGAGGACCTTAGCAGTCCTTTATATCAGTACAGGCTGGGTATGTGGAGACACTAATCTCATGGTGGATTTTTCTCTTGGTCGAAGGTCTGCCCAGAGGTTACGTGATGCAGAAATCACAGCAAAAGGAACAACACTGAGAAATACTGAGTTCCAGGTGCCTAACATCGCATTCTTAATATTCTCTTAATATAGTTCCTAACGGGAAATAAATGAAAATGCCCATCATTTTACTGCATTTTCAGAGTTTCAGGACATGGTTGCTATGGAAGAAAATCACCATAACTTCTGTTCTAAATCTGCTATGTATGTCTGCAATTTCCTTTCTCCTTTAGCCTCTTTTAGTTTCATTAATTATAGGTATTGGTCAGAGAGGTTGTAGACGGCCCACAAGGGACAAATATCTGAGTTTCAAAAGTGTGGAACTTATTTTATGTTCTGAACTTTCACAGTTTCTGTGAAAAGCTAACATCTACCTAGTACTTCTAAAAGTCAAGTTCCTAAGGTTATGATTAATATACTATATAGATCCCAACAGGGTAATTACAAATTAATCAGAAGTTCAAAACTCCCAAATGGAGTACTAGAAGGTTGCTATCACTTTAAAGCATTCCTTTTCTACTTTCATGGAAAAAAATAGAAATCACAACTGATTCTGAACTTTATTTGATACAACTCTTTCTCTGTTCTTTAGGCCTTTGAGGAAGCAAATCGAAAGCTTCTGTAACTTACCAATTAGGCAGGCTTTTTAGTGAATTCAGCAGTACATGCTAACAGCACTAGTCTAACCACAAATCATTAAACCAGTTAAACACATGAAAAAATGTTTAATGGATATAGAGTGGTACAGGTAGTGTTTGACTCCTTCCACAGTGTGACTGTGTCAATATGCCTGAGCCTCTGTATGCAAGTAATTTAGTCTACTTCTTCTACAGAAATCACACAAATGTATTTGGGATTCTGTGTGAGACTTTGCAGCCCCTTCTTCCAGTCATTCTATGGCTTAGGAAAACTTCCAAGTTTCAAGCCTCTGTTAAGAAGCTTTCTTTGAAACCCACAGAAGCCACTAAGAATCTTTCCATTATTTCAGGAGGAGCTCCTATATTTAAAACACGGTATCTGGCTATCTAGGCTTTGTTCCTTGCTGTTTGCAAAATTTCTGTAAGACTGCTGGCACTCAGTGTTTCTTTTCTGTCTCCACATATGGAAAATGAGAATGACAACTTTACCTCAGAGGAATGTTGCAAAGCTTCACTTATAAACAGATTGGCATACTTGGATGAAATTGCTCAACTAACGAGAAGTTTTCTGATTGATGGGCATCTCTTGGGAGGTCATAGAAACAAAAACAAAGCCATATAGTCGAGTATTTGGACGCATTTTTTTTGGCTTGCAAGAGCCTACTCTTACGCAAGGCGGCTGTTTGTGTAATTTTTTTAAATTTTTTTTTTTACTCTCTTAGCACCTAGAGTATCTTTTCAAATCTGACCTTCTCAAACTGATGGCTAAACACCAAACTAAGCCACAGCATAACCCTCACACCTGAAACTTGTGCATGGAAGAAACTGAGGCACAGTGAGTAATAAGAAAATTAGTTTTATAAAATGCCATTTTTTTCCAGTTTCTTAAGCCCTTAACTGTCTCAATATAGATAAAGTAACTACCCAACAACCAGTAAAAATTAGACTGCATTTCATTTTGTGAAGAACACTGGAAAGTTGGCAAGAGGTAAGATTTTACAGTGAAATAGGGAAGTGAACAAGTTGTAAATGACTCTAATATCTTCCAGATGGCATATTTTACTTGGGAACTGAGTTTAGAGTAATTAGAGGCATGTGAATTTCCTATAAATACTAAACTTCACCAGTTTGACACTAGAAAGCTCCTTCGTCTCTGAAGTCTTTAAACTGTTAAGTGTTTCTTTTTCCCCCACTTTAAGTGGAAGTCAAGCATTTGTAAATTTATCTTATTTGACAGATAGAAACCTTTTCCATGAAAAGATAACATTTTTTCTATGCTAGAAAGTTATGAACTGAAGTTCCTCACTGAAGAGGTTTAAAATTGAATGTTTCTTCCCAGAAGAGAGTTTCATTTTTATATACTGGGATCATTTTATTATAATTTATTACAGTATGTGGCAAACAGTGAAATGAGTGGAATTTGCCCTAACTTCAAGATCAAATCTTTTCCTTGGTAAGATGATTTTTGCAGATAGATGCGCTGAAGACCTTAGCAGATGAATTTTGCTTTTACTTCCCCTAGGACATTGCATTACTAAAATGGCAAAACCTGATCCATAACCTCTGATTCTTCTTCGTTTTCTGCATGACAGTGTTACATACATTCCAACAGTGAATTCTGGTGTTCTCATTTCTGTTGAAGTATTTTCCAGATTTTATTTGGTATAAATAAAAGAGAACTAAGTAAATACAAGGTAAAATATTCTGTCACCACTTACACCCTCTTTAGCCATATATCAGTGTAAACTGACTTAGATCCATTGATATAAAGGGGCTAATCTCATTTGCAGCAGCTAAAGGTCTGTCTACTGTTCTCAGTGGAGCAGTACAGATAAAAATGCAGATACAATCTTGCTCATTTAGTTCAGATCTTCAGTTCTGCCAGTCCCAGGTATTCAAAAGGCATGAGCCAAACAACAAGGAACGTATGGTAAGATGAAGAATAATCATATTTTAAAATAGTAATGACTATTACTTCTGGGTTTGGAAGTTTAGTGGTTAAGGTATGTTAAATTTCAGATTCCTTTGTTCAGCAGAGAATTAAAAGCTTAATTTCAAAATGAAAGGGCAAATCCCAATGCGTCCAATGATTCCAGAAACCAATGTAATAACAAAACTATTGCTAAAATTAGTTGAAATCAAACTGTTACAGTGGGTAACTGTAGATCTTCATCGATGTCTTTGTTACATCTTTTCCCTTTTTCACTGCAGCATTGTCTTGTACTAAAATAGACCTTCAGCAGTTCATTCTTAATGGAGACCCACTGTCAGTTAATGGCATTAGCAAATTACTGAACAGTGGCCAAATCCCAATGGCCTTATTCCCAGAAATCTTATAGGTTGACAGGACCTTTGTATGAGTAACTTCAGTGAATTTTGGCTCTGGGTGAAGACCATAAAAACACCAGCGCACAAAAGACCAGTGGAAACAAAGGCCCCCCAAACTGACAGTAAATTACAAATTGTTAGTCAGTTGCAAATTGTGTATTTAAATATACAGCACTTTAGTGAACCATTGCATGTAGATGATATGTTGCCTCCCTCAGGAGGTTTCATCCCCACCATGAATCCAGTACAAGCAAATCCAGTTGAAAAGCCTTCTGCCATGGGCACTGGCTCCAGCTCCCCCCTTTCTCATAGAGTTTGCAATGCCTGGCTGGTTCAAATGCCAATTGTATGTGTGTCCATACTTGGATTTGAGAAAAGAAAGTGAGGAAAGGAAAAAGAAACGAAAAAAGAAAAGAAAAGAAAAGAAAAGAAAAGAAAAGAAAAGAAAAAAGAAAAGAAAAGAAAAGAAAAGAAAAGAAAAGAAAAGAAAAGAAAAGAAAAGAAAAGAAAAGAAAAGAAAAGAAAAGAAAAGAAAAGAAAAGAAAAGAAAAGAAAAGAAAAGAAAAGGTCACTTCACTTATCCTGTCAAAGACATGCCCACACTGACAGTTAGCAGGAGGGAAGAAAGTTTCTCTATTGGGAAGACTGCAGTGTGTGTGATGTGAGCAAGCAGCTAGGCAGGAATGCACCACACAGGACACCATGGCACTAGGGACACTAGAAGTGAGCTAAACAACAAAAAAACCCTGCAGTTCCCGTGACAGCCAGTGATCAGAGACTCCCTGTGCCCTGCTTAGATTTGCTGTGGAGCCAGCAGTCACTCAGGATCCTACACGGGCCACATGCTGCTTTCACCTCTGTCGAGCTGTATTTTGAGGCCCATGTGTGAGGAGTTATATCCCCTTGGTGCTTATACCTGCACTGACAGTCCCAGCTACAGGGAAGGGGGTAGAATGCTGTGTAGCTCCACAGAATGGAGCAGTCCCTCAATGCCCATTAGAATGGGTCACCTTACAGTAGGCCCTGGAGAGCAGTCAGACTCTACAGAGGAGCCTCAGATAGAGAGAAACCCAATAGACGCTGAAGTTACAGGCAGCAAATCAGCTCATTTGGAGCTGTGCATAATTTTTTATTTTTAACAGCATGTACTTCTTTTTCTTTTTGCTAATAAACTGGAATTAAGGTTGGTGTCCCTCAAGTGCTTGCAGCTCCTAAGCTTTTAGCTCTGGGATACAGATTGCCTTGTGCCACAAGCACTGCGGTAAATCCCACACCTCTAACCCTCAGTAACTAATGGGGCACAAAGCCACAGTGCAGAACAACTTGAAACTCTTTATTTAGCTTTCCTCTTGCGATGCCTTCTGTTCAGCTAAAATGGAGCCTTGTGAGGAATAAAAAAAAAAATCTTTTTAAAATAAAGGCAAAAGAAAGATACATATGAAGAAGAAAATTCTCAGAACCAAGGAAGTCTGAAAATTAATCAAGGTGGATAATTCATGCCATGGAGAAATTTAGCAGTTCCATGGATGGGGAATCAGAGTGATAAAAGAAATGGAGACTAAGAAAATTTTTTCCTTCTTACAAGTGAATAACCAAAATACTCATAACCACCGTAGAGATCATAGTGGGCTACAGAAAAATATGGCATGCTCAGATGTAAATTATAGTTGTATATGCTTCACTGATTGTTTCATAAGGTTGAATGGCAGATATTTGGATTTCAGATGAGTTCTGCCTTCCTTGGGAAGGAATTTTTTTAGGCAAAAGGCATAAGATCCCACTGCCCTCACAATATAAAAGTGTGTAGAAGCACAGCATAGGATGGCAGAGTGGCTGACTTCAGCAGCAGGCAGGGCTTTCCAGGATTTTCACTTTCCTTTCTGCAGTACAACATGCTGTGGTGCATTTCAGGGGTCATCAGCGTGTTCAGAACTGAACCCTGGTATAAGCACTGTTATCACCTACTAGAAACTGGAACTAGAAGATTCACCAAAATCTGTATTGTACCATTGTTTATGTTTTTCATTGCCCAGTGCTCACTTTATAGGTATTGCTTAGCCTTTTCCTCAAAACCATGACTTATATTTTCCAAAAAAAAGAAAAGTTCTTTCCCAATTCCTTAAAGAATTTGTAGAGGAATTCTAGATTCCCTCATCCTTCCACTGGGCATCTGTCCCAGGTATTGTTTTGCTGAATCATAAAATTAGGACCAACTAGTATTTGCATATTCAGGCACCAGCTGAGATGAATAGGAAGTGTGTGCAAGCTCTTGCACTATAGTCTCCCACCGAAAAGCCACACACTGGCCTTGCATACCACAGAGAGGGCAAACAGAAATGGAATATCTGGAAACACCCAGACAAGCAGAAAGGGAATGCTTTTGGCATTGTGGTATTGCAGCTCTGTGAACATACCTGCTCATTGTCCCGTTCTGGGCAAGTATCTCCTATTTTCACGCATGAACTCGGGCTACAGTCTTTCACCTGAAAGTACACTCAGTGGTTAGTGCCATGTTTATATTTACATCTCTGTGCCATAAGCCCTAAAGGACTATAAAATTGCAAGAAATATTTGCCACACCACTGACAGCTTTAACTGAGTGAAGAATTGCCAAATGGGAAATCCAAATTTGCAAACTCAGTATTCTGGGCTGTTTGCCAAGTCTGTCTGGGCACTGCGGAGGTGACACATTCAATCTTCTCACAGGGATGCCAGTGTGCCAACTGCATCACTGGCACAGCATCTTCTGACAAACTTATGGAAAAGAACTGCTACCAAGTCCAGAGGGAAATGCAAGCTGCTTTCTGAGCTTCCTTGGCAGCAACTCCGTTTCCAGGTTGTGACTGTACTTTCTCCTATTTACCAGACTAGTTGTTTGTGATATGCTATGGTCTGTGGTAGGATTTTGAAAAGTGCAAAAATGACAGCAGGACATTGGTTTCCAAGTATAAACTAGTAAAATCTAGACTAATTTTATTTCTCTAAGAAAACAATTTACTGCAGCCCAGATATCATATGTTGCCACCAGTGTGGAAGAATCAAAATCGATTCATTAGCTGCCAAGTGAAAGACATCATTGTTAGAAAATGAAGGTTGTAGGACTCATCTCTCCGACTTTGTCCTTTCAAATTGTACTTCTTACCTATTGTCTCACAGCTGAACTCTTTTTCTGTCTGTCAGTAATTTTTCAAAGCAAAAGAAAAATGAAAAATCCTCCAATCTTCTACAGGGCTGCATGACCTATAACTTGCAAAATCCATTAGAAGACAGCCTTTTAGTAACCAAATTGTGTCATTTACAACTGCACAGCTGCCAGAAAGACCATTGTAAATTACAATTCTGTCACTGTAAGGAACAATGGAAAGTATGGGCAGGATATTGCTATAAAGGGGGAAACCTAGGAGAGTGATAGAATTTAATTTGCATGTCGAGGGGGGGCGTTGCCTAATTTACTTCATATAGTAGCAAAATTGGTACTTAAAGGTTAGTTATTTTTTGGCTGATATGAAAGACAGTAATACTATCTAAGATTGTTTATTTTTAAAGTTTATTTATTTAGCAGAATGAAAACACTGAATTCAAGCCTTTAGAATTTTTTGTCTTCTTTATACATGAAGGAAAAAATGTAAAATTTCATTTTTTCATACCATTTGAAAATTTATCTACTGTTGAGGCTTGAGCAGTGAATGGTGCCTGGGAAACTAGTGAAATAATGTCATCAGAGAGAGAAGAGCAATGTCTGTCACTCAGATGCTTTGGGTTTATGCAGTTACTCTTTAACAAGGAGTTAATTATTTGGAGAAAGGTGGTCTTGTTTAAAATTCTCAAGATACATTTTTTTCCTAAACTCTAAAAATCAGAGGCGTGTATCCTTGAGTGCTTCCAATAGGTTTTCTTGGGAACCTAGGGGTATTCTTAAGGATACTTCNCAACAACAATTCTGAGGTCTCTTTACAACTCTCTTCCTAGCTTTCAAATCCTGTAAATACATGTATCATAAAGGCATCATAGAAAGAAGTCTAATTTTCGAAACTGGAGGCTACTTAAAATTATGTAAAATTATCTCAGAAATGCACATTTCCGCCTTGTCTTTCGACCAACCTGCACTGGGACAGTGAAGCTAGTGAGCTGAGCAATTGCTACTAGAAAAATCAAATACATAAGAGAAAATGCAGTTAACACAATATTTCACATATGTTAATGCTTACAGTTCCATCAGTGTCAGCTTTATTTTCTACTTGATATACACCAAAGCTGGCACACAATTTTAACTGATGAGGTAATGTCATTTTTAATTTAAGGAGCCTTAAGCCGTCCACTTTAACTAGTGATATCATCTCTGCAGCTGTCTCATGGGACTTCGTGTAAACATAAGTAATGTGCCCTGGACGGTTTGGAGCAGAGTTGTTAAAAATGACATCGGTCATCATGAAGACATTTTTTTCCTTTGATCTCTTTAAAAATGTCAGACACACTTTATTGTCCTGCCATTTTTAGCTCTTCCTTGTATATTAATATGCTTGGAACATTTCAGTGAGCCTAATAGTAGAATATAAAGGTCTAAACAAATTAATGACAACATTTTAATGTGAGTCGTAGTAAGATAATGAAAAGTAAATGAGATTGTCTGGCTAACAGCAACTTGTTAAATGAAAGGGCAGCATGGCTGAGACACAGAGACACAGAGGCAGGGTAAAGCCATTTGCTGCCTCTGAAAGAGGCTCAGAGCACAACCCAGGCTCCAAATGCCACCACCTTCTAGGAGAAGATTAAACTTGTTCTACAGATTGAGTCTGCTCCTCCTTCCTGTCTGGGGTCAAGTGAAATCATCTGCTAATAAAACTTAAGAACAGACCTGTCTCTGCACCTGCAGCTTCTGCCTCCCGTGACTTTACTTGTCTTTTGCACTCGCTCAGCACCACCAGCCTGCTGAGCTCACCCTCCTCAGTCCTTGGAAACCAAATCTGTCAGACCACACTCTACATATTGGCATCTCTGGTGACAGGGCTGAGGAACATGTTGCTGATAGGCAAACTTTTACAACCAATCATTATTGCATTATTATATGATTTTCCTTGCACAGTCCTTAGGAATGAAGCAAGTAACCAGGGAGGATTTAGCCCAGTGTGTCTAATAATCGCATGCTGTATGAGTATTATAACGCACACTTCTTCATTCAAACACCTAAGCAAAGGTGATTTCTATTGAAACAATTTTTATCTGAGAAAAACCAAGTGCTGTAACTGATTTGTGGATTTGTGTTTACTCCAAACTATTTGTCCAGATAACAAAGAAAATAACAGAATTTTCTAGTACTGATCTGCAACATGGTGGAGTCTTGAACAAAATCTAATGTTTAGGGATTTATTTATTATTCTGTGGACATATGTTTGGAGGACAGCATATGGAAATCAAAGTATTGTTCATAAAGAGCTCCAGCCAAAAAGACATTTTTGAATTCGTAACAGAACTTCACAGTTTGAAAAGAATGCTATGCATTATGTATTGATAACAACACTACACAGACAAAGGAACACAATTTAATAATACAGAATTGTGCTCATGAGATTTCCTTTTTTTTTTTGTTGTTAATTGGTTACTTTAGCTGACATTGTCTGCAAGCATAATGGACACCATTCTTCCTAATAGTTCCATGTTGCCAGATGATGTCTACAGACATAATGTAGTCCATTTTAATTATTTCATTTTGCTTACATCTTTCAGCATAATGCATTTTCCAAGCAAGCTAGCATTTTTCTTGATTACCTGTGTTGTGTTATGGTTTCTAAATTAATTAGGTCTCCTTCTTTCCTGGAAGTTAAAAGTTTCTTCCTTCCATTTATCTACCAGGTATGATTATGTTGAAGTGATTGATGGAGATAATGCTGAAGGACGCTTATGGGGAAAGTACTGTGGAAAAATTGCTCCCCCTCCCTTAGTGTCTTCAGGACCGTATCTTTTTATTAAATTTGTTTCCGACTATGAGACACATGGAGCAGGATTTTCCATCCGTTACGAAGTTTTCAAAAGAGGTGAGAAACAATTCATTGGTACGAAGTTCATAACCTGTGATTTTTACTTGTATCAGAAAGTTTGGAATTGGGGGAATGCATGAAAATGCTTGAAAGAGAAAAATCTTATTACCCTAGTCATTCCAAGGCAGGGCAAGTATTCAATGGGTGTAAATCATTATGAGTCCAACGGGTCAGCTGTGTCTGGGGGTTGACTCCTCTGTGTGAAATATGATAGTTTTCATCAGCTGTTTGTTTCAACCATCTTAAAGCCATTAGCTTTCTTCCATTTTTTTAATAATTATTACTGTATGATTTACAATGTTACTGCCTTAACAGCACTTCAACCTTCTGACTCCCTGACTTATTTTGGTTAGTGTTTTGCTCTGCATTCCCAAGAGATGGCTGTGGGCTTGGAAAGGACCAGAATACACATGGGTAGCAGATGATGTTGCTGTTGCTTTCACAAATCATGTTTGGGAGGTAAAGGAGAGATCACGCTCACACTGCTCACGGGCATGACCTGCTGGATGCTTGTGCCAGGAGTTCAGTGCTGGTGAGCACAATTAACTGCATGGGCCACAGAGAAAGCCCAGAGAAACAAAAAGAGCAAGATTAACCAGACATATAGACACTCCCTCTTTTATAGCACTCTTTCTGAGTCAATAGCTGGAAGGGATGTAAGGTGATATTTTTAGCATACATCTTCCCTATAACTGGATGGAGAGTTGTAATTCAAATATTCTGTTCCTGGAGAACACAGGACCAAAACTCTTATAAAAAAACCAAGAAGATTCATTTTATAGAAAAAAAAATTGACTTCAACGTCAATGTTTAGAGTCATATTCACAAAAGTAGCTCAAAACTCAAAATTTTCAGTGCACATCACACCCAGTCAGTGCCCCATTTTCAGAACCAGTTCAAGTCCCTTTGATGCACTGAAACCAGAGCCAGATTTGCAGGCTGTGTTCAGCACACACACACTTGGTGGCAGCTGTACTGTTAATGAGGAGAAGCACAGTAGTCAAGTCTCTTTTCTATTGCTATTGCTTCTCTGCACAATGCTAATTGGGGCCACAGACCTCTTGTTCCCCATCTTCCCTGTCTGTGAATCCACTCACAACTCCCAGAAATTCTTTTGTTGACCTTCAGGGTCACATTTTTTGATAGAATTCAGCATCCAAATGACACCAAGCTTTCCTGAAAAAATATCTGTATTTATTTTGCTGTCCTTAGGAGTGTAAACTCTTGAAACTGTGTTCTGATGTTTCTGAGGCCTTATATATGCAGTACCATCTTTCATAGAGAACAAGGCTGAAACACAAGAAGAAGTGAAAGAGTGACCTGTGAAACAATCTGTTTTAGTAACTGAGTATTTTCAAGGAAAAAGGTTTATTTACATCCTAATACTTTAGTGGCAGCTCAGAGCTCTGACAGCAACATTGTGTTTGTTTGCTTGTGTAGTCATTTACATCTCTCAAAGATGCACATTTACCATGTTAAGATGGCATTATGAGTGTGTTTTTACACACATGGAAGTCAGGAAACTCAAAATTATGGCTCCCAGAGCAACTTTAACTCTAGTTCATTCAAGGAAAACTGTATATTAAGGCAGGAAAGTTATCACCACACACCGTGTTAGGAAATGCCATGTGCACACAAAGGGGAGCACAGTGCTTTTTAACTTCTGAATAAATGTATATATGCTATCCCAATTTTACATTTTAATAAAGCTGACCAGTTCACCCTGTTATGCAGGTGTATCTCAGGTGCTCAAACCAGAGGAGTGTGTTTGGTTTAGCGTATTCACATTTCCCAGGTATGAGAAGTATAATCCCAAGCCAAGGGTGCTGTGGTGCTGAGCTGAAGGCTGAGCTTCATTTCTGCGCACAGTGTATTTTTGCTAATTATTTATATGAGAGCAGCCCACATTTTTGAAAAGAAAAACTGCATTATGCTACCAGTGTTCTAAGCTGAATTCTAAAACTGATGCTTAAAATGATGCCTACCGTGGAAATTGTAAGAAGAGACCAGCATGGATAATGACCATGATAAAGGAATTGTGGGCTTTGAGAATAGTTGTCTTTACTTCTCATTCAGCTCCTTAGCCAGAAAGACAGTGAGGAAGTTGAATTTAGGATTAAAAGATGAAACCCATTTTGCCCAACATTTAGCCCATGTGAAATATTCATCATTTTGGCTTCAGCAGACAGCCTATCTTAGGATGAATGAGTGACTTATTCACTAGAAAAGGATCTGCACAAGACACATTCGACATTTCTAGCTTTAGTTAACTAAATTTATGGTGTAAACTGAAAGAAAAGAAAGTGTCAACCAGGAAGGCAGATGATTTTCTAGCTCAGTGACACCCACAGATAGCAGATGAAATTATCCCTAACGTCATCTGTTTCTCTTTCATTTCTCTCTCTTGCCTCCTCTCTTCCTTTCCTTCAGTTCATATCTCTTCTTTTACTTCATACACATGCACACATGTAGTTTCTCTGCTTCAGAAGTACCTATTTTGTCAGGTCTCTGCTGGAACCTTTTCTGCCAGTTTTCCATGCAGATCACCCCACGGAGTTTTTCGTAGCCTTAGTGTTGATTTCATTCCTGCAGCTGCCTCACAATGTCAATAAAGGGTCAAAGTCCGTGGAGGGCATTTTAGTGAGGCAGCTCTTGTGAAAACAGTTTCTGTTTCTTGCACCAGATTGACTCAAACATGTTTAAAATAAAGCAATCTGGAACTGAGATTCCATGTGTGAGTGTAAGGAGCCTGACAATTGTGCACTCTCAGAGCCAGGATCTGGCTGTATTTAATAAAGCAATAATGATCCTGGCTTACATCTTATATTGCATCTTTTATTGGATTCCAAGAGAAGTACAGAGCACTCTATGCTATGAATGGCATAGCAAAGCTATTTTATCCTGGAACAGCAGCTACTGGTGGGAGTGAGGAGCAACAACCAGAATATAACCCTCCCATACATGACAGGGAGACAAGGGAATGACAGGGAGAGAAGAGAAATATCCAACTGATGTGCAAGGGGTTGATTTAATTATAGGCAAAATGCAATTTCCCAAATTGGAATGGGTCAGGTTACATGAGCATCAATATCCACATCTTCCAAAATATGCCATGAAGTGTCCTGAATATTGATGCGATAGCTCAAGCATTTCCTATCAGTAACTACTGAAGGACAAGAATACCTTAACTGACTGAATTCATTCAGACCTCCCTCTTGCATGCTGAATTTAGCTGGGAGGTGGCCAAATCTGTGGGGGGTAATATTTTTGGCACATTCACAAGGAAAACATTTTCTATAGTTAACTAAGAGTATTCATATATGCGACAAGCCAGACTGTTTTCTGTCAGTGATCTGTGTTAAGCACTGGAAATCCTCTGGGGCTCCTGACTACAGTTTCTAAGGATGCTAAGCATCCTCATCCAAATTGAAACTTCACACACATCATTCTCCATCACAGACTACCTGTTGCAACCAAACTGTTCTCTCCGTGTCCATCCTCTACTACATGTCTGAAGACCTTCATCTGAGTCATCCTAGCTGGACTCCCCAGGTCATGTGCTATCCACCAATACCTCAAGTCCTTTAAATCACTCTCCATTCAATTTGGAGTGTCAAAAGGTAGAGAGAGGTACCTGTCCTGACCTTGTAGGAAGATGAGTGGGCAGTGCCTGCAGCTGACTTCTGAGCACACCTGCAGGTGTGGGATCCACGGTGAGGATTCCTGAGGGACCTAAAAAGGAGAAATGCAACCTGTCAAGAAGATTGGGACTCCACTTTATCCCCTGTATTCACAAAGGCAGATCCTGTGACCTGGCCTTTTATACCCTTACATCTTTACTGCCACTTTCCTGCTCCACCAAGAACACTGTTTGGAGCATCCCATTATGCCATGGTGGGGACATCGGGGAAAGCTGGTGTGTCAACATTGACATTAGGTGACTTCTAGCAAGACTGCCTATAATCACACAGTTTATCATGCCAGCACTAACAGCAACATTTTACTGGTGCACCTGTGTCAACACCACTCAGAATGAGTCACTCACCCTCCGTACATGTACGAATTACCTTTCACATTTAGTTTGTCAAGGAGGCATAGGTCACATCTGGCAGAGTTACTGAGTCAGTGCTCCAGGAATCTGAAACCACTACTCCCTCTACTGAATTCACTCACCCGCTTTCATTAAAAATTCTGTTTCACCAATAAAAGCCTGTCAGCCATAAGATTTAAAGATTTGAGCTTGAAGGGGCTATAATTATTTCTCTAGGGCTCTGTCGAGATTTCTACAGCTTACACTTTCATTGTTCCCTCATGACTTTGTATTTGTCATAATTTTTTCTAGAGCTGGTACAAGTTTTCATATTGTTCCATACAAATCGAAAATTGAAGATCAGACAATATATGTGAATTGGGCTTTAAAACCTGACTATCAATAATAGGAACAAGATGGCTGAATGATTAATGCAGCGATTAAAATGAGGTGTTTCATTGAAAATCCACCTTTGCTGCTGGAGAGACAATACGATCTAATTTGTTTTCCAGCTAAACTATTTTGCTTAGTAGCATAGTGTTAACCCAGTCGATTTTTCTCCTTCTCCTACAGGACCTGAATGTTCCAGGAACTTTACTTCCTCAAGTGGAGTGATAAAGTCCCCTGGATTCCCTGAAAAATATCCCAATAGCCTTGAATGCACTTACATTATCTTTGCACCAAAGATGTCAGAGATTATACTGGAATTTGAAAGCTTTGAGCTAGAACCTGACTCAAATACTCCAGGGGGAGCATTCTGTCGCTATGACCGATTGGAAATCTGGGATGGATTCCCCGATGGTAAGAGAAAAATGGACTGTGATATGCATAATTACTACTATGTAGTGGGCTGCAGAGGCATATTCCCATTTATTAAATGTCATACTGGTGAGGTCCTTGCTTGATTTATGTTAAATGAGTAGAATTAAAGAGAAATGGAGAAATGCTCTGTAAATTCATTCAGTAAAGTGTATCACAGTGTGAATGATTGTTTTTTTTAATGAAATATGCTCAATTTTGAACAGTTGGCTTGATGGAAACCTCTATGTTCAGTCAGTGAGAATATGTGCTGAGCTTCCTACACTAAAACCAAATATAAGCCTTATAATGGGTTCCCAAATTTTCACAGCTAACATGTGAGTATGGTCCAGACATTTCCAACAAGAAACTGGACTGCTGGTACTGACCCGCTGACTTGTGATGGAACTGAGTTACAGACCAGCTGTCAAAGCAGAGAATTTTTTTGCCAGAGAAAATGTGGTGTCTATACAGTTGAAATCATAATGACTAAATGATTAACCAGGTCAGTAAGCAGTCACTGAGTTAGTCATTCAGGTGACTTCAGTGACTGGGCACTGCAGGGTTCCTTCATTATAGTGCTCTCTCTTCCAGCAGTATAAGCAAATCCAAAGGTTTTATCTTAATTTGTTAATTTATAACCTCTGATTAGCTAGGCATATGTGTCAGGGTGAGTGTGTTGGGTATCCTTCTGGAACATCTCTGCCATCTCAGTAATTTTCCACTTAGTTGTTGACCACACTTGACCTTGTGCACATTCACTAAAGCGCATAGCTAGGTATCAACTCAGCCCATGGAGCCAGAGAGCCCTCATTTCACCCTCTGCCCAATCTCATATCCCTGCTTTACTGACAAACAAAATAGCTGCATGATTTCTCTCTGATTTTCATGTACAGCACTGGGTCCACCAGATTCAGGTCTCCAGGTAGGTAGGGCAGCTATGTACTGTTTCTCCAAGGACCCAGCATGATAGGCTGCAGCTTCAGCCTTAAAGGGATTGTTCAAGCTGAATGCCTAACCTTTAGGGTGTCCAAATGCCCATATGAACTGTGCAAACAGCTGTGTAAAAATGATTATTTGTGATGCCTTTTTCACTGGTTCTACATGTGGCATAAGCTGATGAAGAGAAACATCTTGGAGCTGTCCTTTTTCTTTTAAATTTTGTAATTTGTAGCAAAATTCAGTGATTGAAGATTTATGTTTTTTGTGTTGGGCACTAATTACAGCTATTTCAGTTTTCCACTGATGTGATAACCCATATTAATACTTTTTTTTTTCTTTTATGAACAGCAGTGGCAGTTTGTACAAATTGCTAATCCAACATTAATATTTCACCTAAATAAAAACATGTAACTTAAGAAAGATATATCAGTAACACATTTAAACTTGCCCACATTAAAACTGCCCCAACATAATTTCGCTTAAAGTTTTCATTGATGCTGCAGTAAATAGTTATGTGTTTTTTAGTGCATATTTGGGATTTTTTTCCTTAGTTTTATGCTTAATTGGTTTATCATGTCTCTTTTCAATCCACTCCAATAAATAGCAAAGAAAGACCCATAACAGTAGCTGAAAGACTATTTAGTATTTAATTCCTCAGTTAGGAAAACAATATTGTAACAATAATGATGACCGGAACATTTAATAATAGGTTTATTTGTATACAGGCCAAATCTGTCCAAGCTGAATTCCTGTAGAACTTGCATTTAGAGTGGCATAAGAAAAGATGATCCAATCAATCAATTTATGTGTCATATAACCAAAAAGAAATGCATTATTGGCAGTGAAGAGGGTTTCAAAGTGGTAATTCCATGGTTCAAGGAAGTAGCTGAGCAGGGCTGAAAAGCAATTAGCAACAGGCATTATCAGCCTTCCAATTCCCTCACAAACGGTCTAAAACCAAAATAATCATGACGTCCAAAAAGGGTGTTTACATGTTTATAAATATGCAATTGAATTTGCAGACTGTGGGGAAAAAAAGAAGGTTTTTTTTAGATCCAAACTGTAGGAGAGTGCTACAGTTTCAGGGAAATGGTTGCTGTATCATTTCGCTGTAGGACGATCCTTAGCCACAGTCAGTCTCTCCTGTTTAACTTAACACTACAAAGGAAGAGGGAATGTGATTGCTTCTCTATAAAAGCATCACAGGATGAATCCCTAGGAGGGAGAAGGACTATTTCAACTGAATAGCAAAGCTGACTCAGTAAACCACTGGTATGGCCTGGCCATAAATTGAAGATAGAAATTAGAAGTTTTTAGAGTATTTGAATAATCTTGGTAGAGAAGGAAGAATAAAGGAAGTCAAAATAAATATAATTTGCATCCACATGGAAGTAGCAAATTTCAGCACAGCAGTAAATTAGACAGAATGGTTGCCTTTGGTGAAGGGAGGCTCACCCAGGGTGAGTCTTTCAGCTGTTTGTCCATTTCCCTTCAGCCTGTGAAAAATTATTCTGAAGCTGCATCTACACTATTAACTGAAACAGGGACAAGGCATGGTTGTGTGCATTTCTTAATTGCTGGCATACTCCCTCACACAGTTTTAGCACACATCAGTTTGCACTTTCCCAAGAAATTCCTAAGCATGATTTGGAGGTTTGTGAAAGCCAGGGGTCACGCCCAACAGACACGTTGGACATGTCCATCCATTTTCAGAGCAGAGCCCCACAGAGGCAAACTGTGTCACACTGATCCCAGAAGCGGTCCCTGGCTGCTGGCTGCAGGTCCAGAGCATGTTCCCTTGCCTGCTCTGTTTAATGGTATATGCATAGCCATAAAAAAGGAAACTATTTTGCTTTGTTGGCTGCATTGCTGCTCACATGCCCAGTTGTGTTAGAGATTAAAGTTGCTATTGCACTGCAGTGATATAAATATGACATGGAAAGATTTTTTAAATGTTTGGAAAAAATATATATCCTTCAGTTCAAATCTCCTGCTCCACAGCAGTGGTTTCCTGGGATGATGGCAGTATTTTAATAGGAGACAGAGAATGGTTTTTTGGAAAGCAGTTGGGGCCACAACCAGAGCAGAATTAGTTGAACAATCACCTGAACATGCTGCTCTCAACCAGCTCTGGAAAGCAGACATTGGTGTCTGAGCCAGGCATTGTCAATCCCTCTGTTCTCAGCAGGGACGAGAACCCTGCTCTGATCTGTCTCAGCCATCTACTTTGGGACACAGTTAATGGACCTGTGGAAGTTCTTGTCTCATTGACTGTACTGGGAGCTATGAATTACTAAGTCAGATATAAACTTTAGATACCTAAGTTAGAGCAGATGAAACCCAACAGAAGTGGAAAGTGTTTTCACTGTAGAATTTGATCAGCTACAATCACTAGAGATCAGCAGGAAATGAATCTTCTGGTTTATACAATTGTGATTATTTTTTTACTTCCATCCCCCAAAAAAAAGCAAAAAGGAAAGAAGAATGTTCTCTTAAACAAATTTTCACAATGATGTTTAAAAGGATATGTCAAAGTCAGTATGCTTCCATTTACCTTTTGCTTCTACATAATTGCCGTTTTACTGATGGAAAACAATTTTCTGTTAGACAATTTGACAGCAACTGTAACAGCCATTCAAAAAGACGTTAATTCTGAAATGCTCTGTCACAATCATGGGATCCTCAGCCCACCTGGATATCCTTTTAGTGGATTGAAGCTGGCAAGTGCTGAGTACTTGTGTCTTGATTCTGCAAAATATGTGCTTATCTTTGAGGCATGTGAGCAGTCACATTGACTTTAAAAGGAATTCACCAAGGACACTTATGGGACTGAAGTTAAACAGTGGTGTAAGTGTTTTGCTTGTTCAAGAGGGGAATAGTAGACATTCAGGAATGTTTTAAATCTGGCATTTGTTTTGGTGTAACTGAATGCCGAGGGCATCCTTTGGTCTCTGCACATTGCAGATATTGCAGAAAAGGAGCCATGGTTTGAAGGAGATTTAGAGAGGGAGAGTGAGTACATCTCAGTATGGAAATATGTGATTTTGCATGAATAAACTGGACACCAAAAATATATTTGCCCAAGGCACAGATATACCTCAGACAGCCTCTGCTGAGAACAGTCCATTGATGGCTTCGAAGAAAAATAGCCCACTCAAAACGAGGACTAGCTTAAGTGATGAATCGCACATATTCATCATGCAGCTCTCTTTGAAGCTCTATAGACTGTCTACTAGGGCTCAAAAGTAATTTAAAGAAGTTTACATATGGTTTGAGAACCACAACCTAAGCATTGCTGCTTCAGTCAATACCGCAAGAGCTTCTACTGAATGACAGAGCGAAGCGGAACACTTCACTACAGTCATTAGCATCAGTGCAAATGAAGATTTCTATTAATTTAAGTGTGTTTCTGTTGTGGTTGCTTTCTACACTCTAGTGAGAACCTATTAAGATACAAGAGCATACACGAGCTCAGTGTAGTTGACTGTTGGACTGTGAGGATAGGATTAATTTTTCAGTTGTTTTCTCTTTAGCACTTCTAAATTGTGTGCAAATATTTTGTCATTAAAAATGATACTGCTGTGAAAATACTGTTCATGACACACCAGCATACTTATAAAAACACCTTTAGAATTCAGTAAATGGCTAGTTAACATTTCTTTAAATATTTTAGAAGTCTGTTGCTTGTATTTTGTTGGCATTTATTTAATTGTATTCCAAAAGCTAACATTTCAATTAGATGGACCAGTGTGCACGTCAGTAAGTCTCAGAATTTCCTGATACAGATATTCTTTGTCCAGAAGGACAAACAGTAGAAAAGCAGAGTTGGTGAGGGTAAGGTTTCTGTTTAGTCTTAAACCACCAACCACGTTCTGTATATTCCATGCTCAGATCTGTAAACCTTCAAACATACATACAAAGACTAATCAAGAATTTATTCAAGTTCTAGAATTAGACTCTGCATTTTGAGAAATGCTGCAAAACAGTTTTCTTGGTTGTCCTTCCATCTTTTAACCTGAAAGTTGCTCTGTTTTCCACTGTATTATACTATGCCACTGGAAGGAGGAGCCAAGGTTCCAGAAAAAGCGACAGCATGAGCAGTCTCACTGAAATGCCTTTCTTCTGCAGGTAGAGTAGAAGTGTCCTTGAGTGAGGACATTTCCAAGTGAATCTTATTTTGGAATAGGCCTTCATGGGGGATTCTGACATAGCAATATGGTCTACAGATAGAAGTTGCAAAGAGCTTTCTATGCCTAAGGACTTCAGCACCTGCTGCCCTAAAGTTCCCATTTGGAACTATATATGGTCTATTATGAAATCCCATCTTGGTTCCTAAGGAATTGTCAGAAGGTGGTAAAACAAAGCAGTGGCATAATCTGCCTAAGGAGACAGCAGTATCACCCCCTGAATGACTGCTTAGATGGTGTTCCCTGCACAGCATTGATTTGATACGGTGACACCCAGAAGGTTTGATAATTTATTGTAATTCAAAAGTTTTTAAGACTTGAATGGAGGGGTGAAAAAAAAATAGAACTTTGTGTTAGATGTTTATGGAAGAACAAGAACCTCTATTTCATCCAGTTGTACTCAGATCGATATCGTATTAGCTCTGCAGGTTAAGGTTTACATGTTGTGCAAAAAATTCAATACCTCTTTGTGTCATATTCTACAAATTTTTGGCTCTTGCATCTACATAGATAGCAAAAGGAATAGTACTGTGATAACAGGGCTGATATGTTGAAGATGCAAATGCAGAATCACTAAATATCTCTCAAAAATTATAAACCAGTGAGTCATGGGGGAATCTTAAAGCCTTTCTGCTTTAAACAAAGTTCTCTTCTGTTTGTCATTTCAAAGAGGCTTCCCTACAGGAAATGGGAGGAGGGAGGCTCAAAGTGCCATAACATGGTGGCCTTATCCTCCTTATTTCCTTGCAGTTGGAAGCAACATCAGCATCCATAATGTTGAAAGGCGTCATGGGAAAGAGCAGGAGCGGAGCTGTTTGCAGATAGAAAATGCAAAAGAAAGAAAAAAAAACAACATAAAAACAAAAACTGAGCAATTGAAGTGTGAGCATTATTTTGTTGTTTTTAAAAAGCCACTAATTTAACAGTCTAAATTTCTCTCCGCAAATAATAAAACTGTGAAGCTTTACTGATTTCCAGGATGAGAAAGAAGTCAACCATATCCTTTGTAGTATGTTTCATTCTGTCGATGCTGCATTGAACGACATTAGTGGAAAAAGACTAAATTGGCAGGTTTTTTAAATGCCATGGGATTGCCAAAGCAACTGAAGACTAGCTGTGGCCAGAATATGGATAGAAAAGCACATGCTGGCAGCAAGAGCTATAACATCTGAGTTCCTTCTTTCTGGCAACTCTAGGGCCTTACAGAAATGTGTAGCTTATATAGTAAAGTTATTCCAAGCTGGAACTGTTTTACTTGTTGTAAAATGCCAATAAATGACTAAAAAATTATGTTAGCTGTAGATTTTCTTTGAACTGTGAATAATTAGGATATATAAACATTTTATATTTTAAACTGAAAGTGTAATGGACTTCCTAGAGACACGACAAGGTGTTAATTCAAGCCTGGAAAACCAGTGGTGTAAGCATTAGAATGACTCCTCATGATTATTTTCATGATTGACTCCATGGGTGGGTTTTAGCATTATCTCTTGTTATTGTTTGTAAGCACAGATGTACCACCACTCAACAGCCCAGGGACCTATCTGTAGGGAGTGCTCAAGTGCTAGAAGGCCACATATGTTGGTTGTGAATTGAGTAGCTTAATTAAGGAAAAAAATTATCTCACTGCACAGGAAATCCTGAAAAGTATCAGAATTGAGTTTATACATTATTAACACTCAGAGAGATCATATATATGTGTGTGTGTGCATATTCTGTGGCATGGAGATATACTTAAGAAATCCTTGCTCTTTTGAAGGGATTAAGATTTTACTCTTAAATTCTTTTACAGTATTCTGTAATATTGAGCATATGGGCAAAAGACTTATGAGGATGTGCTGAAAGCCTAAACGGAGGATAAAGAGTCATTGGTCACAGCCTCAATATGAGTGCAAAAATGTTTTTCAAAATTCGCTATAAAATTAACAGATTATCTGCAGTATCAAGCATAAAACCTGGCAGGCACTGTTTGAACTCCTCAGAGCATCTTGTACACTGGGTGAGCTAATCAGGCCATTCAGTTGTTCTTGTCAAAAATAAGTGCTTCAATCACACTTTGGAAAATACTTGTGATGCTTTGTATGTAGAATTTTGTGCATCATTGCCCTGTCTGCACACTTTAAAGGACACTTTTTGAAATTCTGGTTCTTTACATTTTCAGAGGTTCATAGAGTGCTATCTGGAGCATTTTAGAAGTAAGATTGCTAGGTAGCATAAACAATTTATTGTTCACTGCTAAATTATTGATGACGTTGTCATTTTGAACTGTTGCAGAGGTTCACTGTTTCCTGCCAAGGGACTCACTTCGGGAGGATATTGTAGTTGCACCTATTGTTATAGTAGAACTGGTGGCTTACTATTGTATCCTGTCTCTTTGCAGTTGGCCCACACATAGGGCGTTATTGTGGGCAAAACAACCCAGGACGTGTCCGGTCTTCAACAGGGATTCTTTCAATGGTATTTTACACTGACAGTGCAATAGCAAAGGAGGGATTCTCAGCAAACTACAGTGTGTCGCAGAGCAGTATATCAGAAGGTCAGTATTTATCTATCCCGCAGAGCTTCTTGGAAACTACTCTCTGTTATGTCTTCTTGCACACCAGGTGTTACCTGAAGCTTTAAAGAAACCTTAAATAAATAAAATGGTGGGGAAGGATTGGTTATGTTTTTCTTTTTTCCTTTTTTTTTTTTTTTTCAAAGAACAGCTGCCCTTTGAAAAGCAGTGCAAGAAGCAACATTCTCCTTACAGTTTTATTCCACAGTATTGCCAGGAAGTGGGAATAATTATTGTGAAAAACTGTGCTGACGGCAGGAACTCAGGAATGCAGAGCAATTGAGCACTTGCATTAAAACAATGAAACATGAACAATGAATGCACTATCCAAAACCTTCTTTTATTACATGGAATAAGCTTTGATAATCGATTTCTTGAATAAAAAGAACCCATTTAATATATGTGCACTTGTTAAACCATTTAATAAGATATCTAAGCTTTGTTCTCTGTCTTGTATTTTTCCCCAGTTGCCTAATTTTTGTACTTACCCTTTGGACAAAGAATGAATCAAAGTGAGGGAGACACAGGAAAATAACAGGCTGTGTTTCACCACATCCTTGCAGATATCCTTGCTTTCCTCAATGATAAATCATACACTTTAAATCAAATTCTCTCCTTTCTGTATCTTACTGAGCTTCAAGCAGATTGACCCAGATTTAATGTACTTGTTTAGTCAAAGAAGGAACAAAAAAAAATGAGTAAACTGAAATTATCCCTGTAACTCCCCACCTCTCCTCCACTCCTTGCCTCTTTAACAGCATTCTTATACATCAATAGCCAGGAAGAGGGAATGGGACACACCCAGCCTCTGTGTATGGGAAGCATCCTCCTCCATCTGTCTCAGACTGTACCTTCAGCTAGTTTGGTTGCTCCCTATGTGGATGCTGCTCCTATCCCTTCATTAGCTAGCACAGGCAACTTGGGTCCCCATGCCCATCTCCTCCGCAGTCACCTCGCCTGGGCTCTAGATGCATGGTCACACTGAAGTCAAAATTAATAATACCTGCTACACTGGGATGCCTTCAACTCTTAAGCATAGGACAGTAGAAGAGAAGTTAGTGTGTGTGAAAATCCTTTTGGATTGTAAGGGTAAATACTGTATATGCTGCAGACTTACAACAGGAGTGAATCCACTCCATTTCAGCCACCTTTGCTCTTTGTGTTGCCAATACAGAGAGGGTCACCTCCAGAGGGCAGCTGAATCTACTTATGTCAGACATGTGAGATGTCCCCAGGAGATACTTTTCCTTCTGAGTAGACAACAGGGAAAGCCAACGTGTCTAGGTCTGATTAGAGACTTTCTTTTTAGATATTTTAATATGACTCTCACCTATCATGTTTTGTGTTCTTTATAGTGGCCTATGGTTCTCCTTCAGATTTCAAGAAGTTCATTTACTTTGAGACTTACCCTAATGTATTTCAGTTCCAGTACATCACCCAAGGCTCCTAATATGCTGATGCAGCACAGAACTGGGGGAAAGGGTCATACACCATGGGAAATGCAGCTGACAACAAGTTTGATAACTTAGTTATGGGTCACCCTATTTGCAACTCCTGTAAAATACTCTGATAGCATTTCTGAACATAAATTTTTGGATCTCTGGTAAAGGATTTAAACTTTTTTTCAGAATAATTTTTCTTTCATTTAAAAATAAGAACTTTGTTTATCTAAAACTCATTTTTCCAGTAAATGGATGCTGAAACCTTCAACTCAGCATCCACTCCTCTGATGGAGAAACACCAGCTCCAGAGAAGATGTGATAAAAAGGAGTGTATATCCAACTGTCAGGGCCTCCACTTCACATGCCAGTATTTTACCTTAAACTTCTAATGAAGGAATTAATTATGTTTCTATACTATGAAGTCCCTGAACAGAAGCATAGGCACATGTTTTTTTTCTTCCGCCTTTTTGCTGGGGTTGGTAAACTTCTGACAGGTGGGGCACATGAGCACCTGGGTGTGAGGATCTGTCTAAAGTCATTGGCCTCCCTTGCTTTAGCAGTGGTTGAAGCCTTTATTTTTAAAGACTGAAAGAAGAATTGAGTCTCCATGCCCTACCAGCCTTTGAACTCACTATAGGGATTAGGATGTCAATTGATTCTAAATTGTCTGGGTAATTTTTGTGTCAACAAAAAGAGATTGAATGGAGATAATCAACTTGTTCAAAATACACCACATTTCAGAAGAGGTGACAACTCCCTTAGGTCAATAATCTTCTGGCCAGGATTCAAATTTTGTTGATCTGTTTCTGTCCAAGATCCAAAGAGAATGGCTAAAATTGTTTAAATGTTTAAAGCGTTCTATACTTTTTGTGTGGAAGTAAATAGTTTTAAAATCGAATTATTTCATAGAGTCATCTAGTTTGTCTCTCCTGAGTTTGTGGATAATTATGAGGTGAACATACGTTGTTTTCTGTTATTAATCCACAGAAGTGTCTGTACTAGCTTAGAATGGAGAATTTCATTGCCCTATATTGAAATGGCTACAATGCTGGGCTAAAAATATTTGTATAGCATTATTATTGCAGGAATTGCCATGGCAACTCAAATGACAGTATTAAGAATGACACCATAGGCCCAATACTGCCTCACTTAAAGTTGCTAAAGTATTCAAAGTCACATAAAAATAAATTCTTTAGATATTCATATTCAAAGCAGGAAAATGTTCTCATTATTCAAAGTCTAAATCAAAAAGCTGACCATAATAATGATGGTAATTTATTTTTCTTCAGATTTCCAGTGCATGGATCCACTAGGTATGGAGTCAGGAGAAATTCACTCTGATCAAATCACTGTCTCCTCCCAGTACAGCGCTATCTGGTCTTCAGAAAGGTCCCGGCTAAATTACCCTGAGAATGGATGGACCCCAGGGGAAGATTCTATCAGAGAATGGATACAGGTAAAAAGATAACATTTTAAAGATATTATTAATAATACTCAGTGGAGTTTATTGAACGTGGAGAATGCAAAAGAAAGAAAAAGAAATAACACAATAAAGTACTTCTACATAATTTAAGAATCATTGCAAGTGAATAGCTCATATTCCCTTTTAGACACACAAAAAAGACTTACTCCCAAAGGTAAAGGAAAAGAAAAGGTCAGGAAGATTAATTCTTCTGCTTCCCACATCTATTGTTTTTTCAGTCTTCTGGGCACAAATAACAGAGATTTTGGTTTAGTGGAAAAGTCAATATTAGTTTAACATGCACTTACAGTGGAATGTCCCAGTAAACTGAGCATGTGCTATGTCTCTAGCTGATTAGTTAAGCATTAATACAACATGGTGTTTTCATGCACCCAGATTTCACCTCAGAAGACCTGTGTTCCTTCTAGACTATGTTACATGTAGGATGAGTTCAATGGTCCCTGTCTGGTGCCTGTTCTTCCACATCTGTAGACACAATGTCCATTAGCAAAATTGGCTGCCACTTATTTGCTCTGTTAATACAGAAGAAATTCTGCAAACATTTGTTACCACGAAGAGGCTCCTTGAGTTCAGTCAGTCTTTTTGGCCTTGTTTGCTGTGTATTATCAGGTCTATAGTTTAATGGTGCATGATTCTTGAAGAGGTTAAGATTATTCATATTAATTACTGTATATAGAAAAAACCTATACTAGTAAGCAAGTATTAGTGTCACTATATGAAAAAACCCACTGCTTTGTCTCAATTGTAGGTTGACTTAAACTGTTTAGCTGAAACCTAGATTCTATTTCTGTTGGCAAAAGCTAAGAGAAACACTTGAGCATATTAGATCTGTATTACTAATATTGAAAACTTGTTCATGGATTTGAAACATTCCTCTTGCTTCTGTTGTTTTCTATAGGAAATTACTAACTGACATATAAAAACAATGCCTTATTAGCCCTCCATACGAATGTTCACACTGGTGTTTCCTGTGAGGTTTGCTGTCTGCAAGAAAGCTTAAAAACATGTTGAGTAGTAGTTAGTAAAGGGAAGAAAGAAGGGGAAATCTTTCATTTCTGATCCTTGGCACACAACGGGACTCTCAGGTGTCCTGCTTGGGGCCCCTGTGCATCCTGAGTCTTGGCAACATGGACATGTACAATGGACCTAATCAGACTTCAGACTGGCAAAAAAAACCAAAAAACAAAACAAAACAAAACAAAACAAACAAACAAAAAAAAAAAAAAAAAACCAACAACAACAAAAAATGTTTATCCTTTTCCACTACTTAGGAATAAACATAAAAATCTCTCCAACCTTATCTAAGTGCACGGCTTGTTATTAATCATTGCCACTTGCAGTCCATGGAATGCACATGGAAAAAGGGTGGAATGCATTAGAATCAAATTCCATGTGTTTCATCTAGTCGGAGGGCTGCCACGTTTTCTTTGTTTCCTTCTTTTCTGCTGTCACTTGCACATTTATGACTGGATAATCAAAACAAGGGAGCTAGTCAAATCTCATTCATGGGTTCTCTGTGCTTATTAACTTTATTAAGTTATGATAAATATGGACCTATATATATAGCTTAATCCTTTCACTTAGAACTAAATCTTTCTGAGAAAAAGTTTCAAAGGACTTCTTTTAACCATTAACTTCTTTAATAACAGACACAGAACAGAATTCAATCTGCTCCAGGGTTAATACTTAAAACAGCTCAGGATAGTTCAGTCCTCCTGCCCATGAATTTCTTAGCCTCCTTTGCACCCTGCCATAAACCAGAGTGCTCAGGGGCTGAAACAACCACTAAGTAGAATTTTTGGCAGTTTTATGCTGCCTCCAGCTACCACATCAGCCAAGAGGTTGGTGGTCATTTACATGTAGTCTAGCCCTTGATCATCTCCTTCGCTGCCCAAGGCCCATGTGGAGGGATCACTGTTTCTACCACACAACCTGTGTAGCAGAAGCAACCAAGGTAGTTCAGGGACTATGTGTACCATCCCCTGGCTTTTCACAAGTTATAGCAGTTTAACTTATCTTTGGCTCTGATAATTCTTATGCTTATTTATTGTGGTTTCATTCAATATTAACATTGCTAATTAAAAGTTCCCCTTGTGTTCTGAATGCTTTCCTGCTACCTGACAATCTTGTGATGGCTTCATACCATCAGGAACCTCAATAACAGGGTTCTTGTGCACATGAACTGCCGTCTTCTACAAAGCCTTGATGCCACTGGCAGTGAGTGCACGTTGTGAGTGTCTGTCTGGATAAAATATTGAGATCTCATGTTTCCTCTGTATTAATATCTTCAGGAACAGATGTTCACCTCCATCAGGGCTTACAGAAAAACAACGAAGGACATGAAACTGATGAAGTACTCTGAAATTATTTTATAAAACATTTTATAAAAGGAGGAAGGCACTTTTATATGAAGGACTGAGGTCACCTTGTTCTGCTTTGTTGTGCATGCCGTTGTAAACTAGTCATTTATGTGAACTATTTGCTTTTGTGCAGTACAGCATAGATGAATTTTTGCTGCAAGAACTCTAGAAAATATTCAACAACCAAAAAAAAAAAAAACAACCCAGAGATTTTGTGTATATCTGTTAATCATTATTTTTTTCATGATTGCAGGTTTCCATACCTCCACACGCACTGCAGCTGGTTAAATACTGATGTCTGCCTTTAAACTGCTGATATGCATATGCAACTAGGGCATATATATGAACTATGCACAGTCATGCGTGGGCAAAACAGCTTGAAAATTCAGCTCCAAAAACTAATTTCCTCAGTGTATCATTTTTTTTTTTGTAAAGGGGAAATATAGTTCTCCTTTCCCTTCCTTTTACCTCTCCCTTCAAGGTTAATGTTTTTGTTAAGACAAAAGAAACAGAAAACTCCAGTGAAGTATCAGCCAAAGGGGACTGGTACCTTTAGAGGATGTCCGGAGAGCGTGCAATATGATTGTCTCTTTTGAGGTGTTGAAGTCTTTTGAACCATTTCACTGAAAATAATTAGGAAAATAGTGTTGCTTTGTTGTTAGTAATGGATTTGCATGCATTCCATCTGTGGACCTGGAACCCATTCTTTGGTGGAAAAACTAGATTGTTCCTTTGTGGCTGACCAACTACCAAGTCCGTCTCAGTGCCACCTGCTTACAGGGCTCTGCTAAGTGAAAGTTGCCTTTCCATTCCTTTTCTTAGTTGTTTGGATATAAATGTCAAAGTTTAGTTTTGAAACAGTCGTAGCACAGTCACACTGTAAGTCTTCACAGTGCTCTGTCCATTTTATTTTTGCCCTCAAACACACTTTTGAAAATTGCTGAACTAACTTTGGATTTGGAGTGGTTCCTTAATCAGAAACAGAGTCACTCCAGATTGAATTTCTTCTTTAAAAACACGTTAATAAAGTCTGTGGATTTTCCAATATGAATGGAATAAAGATATGGGTGAGGCAAAGGCTGCCAAAAATAAGCATGAAGGTAGTTTATTGTCGTATGGGATGTTATTAGCATCTCAACCTTAAGCTCAGCCTACTTGTTTATTGCACTTATGTTTCACACACTTGACTGCCCTTCAGTTTAAAACAGCATAATTGAAAATAAAAAATAAAAAGAGCCCTTTAATTTAATCAAGAGCAGGGAACTGCCATTGCAATGTAAGTCATTGTCCCTCATTAACGTATCCTTTCACAGGAAAACTAGTATAGGGTTTCCATATCTGTAATCTGAACAACAAACATGTTAATAGGTATCAATTACCAGCCAGTTTCAGTACTTAGAACTAGTAAGAAGGTCCATGCAAGGGTTTCACATCTGGTTTTAGTGAAATTGTTCCTGTCTGTGGTATTTAAAATTTAAAGAACTCCTGTTATTGTGCAATTGGGAATCCTAGGGGAGTACAATGTTAATGAAATCCATAATGTGCAGGGATTTTATGATTCTATTTTCAAGGCATTCCTTCAAAAGGGACAACTGATGTCTGCCATAGCAGCAGTAATTGTGTTTTTACAGAGTAGATTTAATGTTCACATTTAAGAACAGCAGTTACGTTTACACTCATCTGAAAATATAACATGTAAAATCTTTAGTTTTAGGGTACTTTGTATCTTATTTCTGAGTCCGTTGAGCAGGAGCCCCAGGCCATTGTGTATGGCAAACCCTTGCCCCTGAGGGGTGCCCCCATGGGTTGTGGCCAGCAGCCCCCAGGGCAGCACAGGAGCCAGGGGAGCTCCAAGAGGAGCGTCTGGACAGGGAGGTGTCGTCAGCTAAAGACACTTGAAACCCATGTGTGTGTGGTTTTGAGGGGAGACTGATTGCCTATTACCAGGGTCACTGGGAACCTCTGCTACCATCAATCCTCATAATGGTGTGGGTTTTCAAACCCACAAGGAACAACACCTTCTGGGTACTTTTACTGCAGGATCTGTATGTTTTCTATCAAAATGTTTCTTCTAATACATATAACACAAATCTTTACACTCCCAGCAGACTGGATGATAGTTTCTGGGTGGCACAATTTTTCCCTCATCCTGTAACAGTGCACGAGACCTCCAGCTTGCCCAGACAGCAAAGCATGTTTGCTAATAACACAAGATCTTCAGTTCATATTTTGTCTGGGGTTAGACAAAACCATAAATCTAGCTTTAAAAATCCTAGTATGAGATCAAAACTTTGCAGCCATAAACCAAAAAGCACTACTCTGGTATAAACACAGTCTGCCAGTTCAAATTTGTTCGCAAAGGTTAACAGGGGGTTAACATAAATAGACATTATACCCCGAATTTGGTATTATCTGTCATTTTGCAGCTGACATAAGGCCATACAATACGATGAACTTATTGTGTGTTCTGGCTAATTTGACATAAATGGCTAATTCAGCCCAAATTTATACTGCTGGGGTTTTCAGCAGGGCACAGACCTCGTATCACATGTAAACACGATACCAGAGGTTGGCACAGGGAGCAGGTTTGGTCTGCCTCCCTCTGACCTCTGCCTGGCAGTCTCCACTTCGTCACCCACCCATCCATCCCTGTGGCATCTACAACTCCTGCAGAGTAATTCTAGACCTCTAGACCAGTCAGCCCTAGAAAGACCAGCTGATCTGGTGCAAAATTTTCCCTCTGCATCTTGCAGAATTTAGGAGTCCAAAGAAAGGCCAGAAAGGTAAGAATAGGTCTCAAAAAACAACCTGGGAGATCCCCCTTGCCTTCACTGATTGAAATATGTGTTGTTTATTTAACACTAACTCTCCTGTGCAAGGAAAATATACTCCCATTGATTTAAAACATTTCTGTGTATACAGTACTTCACCAGAATTGAGAGGGAACTCTGAAGTGGAATTTTCCTTCCACGTTTGTCTTCATTCTTTTACATTTTAACCTACATTCTTTATTATTTGCTCCTTTGTAAGCGAAACTCAGGAGCATACATCACTGATGTAACCTGCTATACAGGTTAATTCAGATTTATTCCCATATCATTTCTGAAAATAATCACAGTTCATCATTTGGTGTCTTGACCTTTCATCTGTGTCATAGCTTATTTCCTTATCAGGTATTCACTTAAAAATGTAGTCAGTATTTATATATGCTGCTGCACAGCATGTTTGTTTCATTAACATATTTATTCTTACATCAGGCAGCTGTTTAGGCTGACTTTACCAAGCAAGCTTATAGAAATATTTCACATGAAAGCTCAAGGAAGTGCAAGACAACAATGCCTGTTATTTTTATTATTATTTCTGTTTCTTTTGGAGTTTAAAGTGCATCGTATTACTGCATAGAATAACATGAAAACTGGGACATCTCAGCCTCCCAGTTTTCCTGGCCTTTGAAAGACTGCTTGAGAGCTGAAGTTCAGAGGCTTTGTGCTGGGGCTTGCCCATCATTAGGGAGCACATTGACATGAAAGCACAAAAACTGTCAGTCCTTTGTCTTCTCCACCACTTAAGAATGCAAGTCATTAGAATATGAGTATTTGGTTCATGTCATTTTACAGTTCATAACTACACTCCAGAAATCACAAAAAGCAGAGTTAGCTTTGTGTGGAAAAGTGTTACAGTTACCTTAACAGTCTTAACATGCTTTGCACATGGGCAAAGAATGACAAAAGAATATTCCTTTCTGGAAATCACAGCCAGTACAGACTGTGACACAGCACAGAACCGAGGTTAATTGACCCAGCAGGATACATTCGTACCTTTATTTACTGTGACATGGGAATAAATGGTAGAGTTTCACAAAGGCAAGTACTGAAATTAGACAAGAGGGAGAGGGAGAAATAAAAGGCCCTACAAAGTATGAAGGTTTTTGATTATTCAAAGTGCTTTAAGAGCTATTTTAGTACCAGAAACTTCCCAGCCATAGATTTATCACTCTAGGGAGGCTGAAGAGATGCTCAGAGAACTGTGCAAAACCATTGGCAGCCTTATTGCTCCAGAAGTGCAGGTGCAAAATGCAGTTTAGAAGAAAATCTCTACCTCCCTCTGACATGTTTCAGCATCAGCCCTAATACAGACGAGAGTCCTGTGTGGCTTCGAGCAATCCTGCATGCAACATATGGAGGAGCAGCAGAAGCAGAGCCCCCCCCGAGCCTCCACTACCAGTCTAATCATTATAATAGTTTCAGTTCTTTCAGGGGATCCATTATGCAGAGATCTGAGTAGTTTGTATATAGCTCTGTAATTACCTATGCATCCACTTCCCAGCCCAGTCCTACATCCCCTCAACGGCTGCAAGACAGATGGCCCTTTGGAGCTGAGATAGCAAATTAAAAAGGTGTCCAGCAAAAATACTGAATCAGCAACTACTAAAATAATTTTGTAAATTTATCTCACTTTCATGGTTGGTTGCAGAAGGTAAAGAAATTAAAATCTTTAAATTGAAACTAAAACTAGTTTTAAGGTAACCACCACAGGCTTGTGTTTGGTTTTTTTTTTAAAGTCGCATCTTCTTTTACTTTCCTTCATAGAAATTAAAGTCACTTTAAAAACTCTGTACAAAATGATTTTTCTCTCTCTTTCATTTTTTTTACTTTATTTTTTCCATTCATTAGGTTCACGTTTGGCTCGACTCAGAACATTTGTTACAGTTTGCTGGTTTTCAAGCTGCCATCATGCCAAAAGAATCAGTTGTTTGTGCCATTCTGCATGGGACCTCTCTCCCAGATGGCTTGCAGACCCCGTGGGGGCTGAGGCTGCCTTGCCCACCCAGCTACTGGGCATGGCAACAGATCTGCTCCTCTGCAGCCAGGCCTTCTGCAGATGTGAAGGAAGGTGTCTCAGAAGGAGATTTTTCTGAGTCTAGCAGAAATAAATTAATCTACAGGACTAGGCAGGTGTCAAACTGCAGGTGAGGTAAAGCTCAAGGCTAGAAGTTAAGTGACTAAGGGCAGCAGCAAGAAACACAGCCTTGGGTAGGAATGCACAGCTAAGGTATGTTATAATAAGCAGAGTTATTACTGAGCTAAAGGTCTCTGTTCTCACAGGGCTGACCCTGGGCTGGAGATGATAGGTGTACTGCTGAGTGCCTTGCAGAGACGATTATGCATTTTTATTCACTCTTTCCACACTTGCACAGTAGTAGAAGCTGTAGAGTTCGTGAGTTCCTGTGGGCCCTTCCCCATCCCAGCATCCATGCTCCAGATTTTCTATTGCTGAGCTATTATTTGCCTCCCCTGTCTTTGTGTCATCCTGCCTTTCTGTCCCAGTTCAGTTCTATTCTACCCATTAAGTGACATTTTCACAGCAGTAGCACAATAGGTAAAGTGGAAGGATAAATGAGATGTCTTCAAAGTGGTAAATACCTGCCCTTCAGAAAGCAATTTGTTTTCTTTAAAAAAATTAATTTATTTCAAAATGGAAGCACTTAATTTCATTTTGGCCTTAGCTCTAATGTTTCCTGTTAAGACTTTTTAAAAAGGCATTGGACTAAACTCCTGTTATAGTTTTCAAAGCTGACTGACAAACAAAACATACCAGCAGAGAAAAAAGAGTTGACCAAACATTAAGCTGGGGTTTGGTTCCTCTTTTCAGGATTAACTGGCTTCTCATCAGAGGAGTGCTGTTTACACATAACTCCCACCAACCAGCTGTACCTGCGTAGTCTGGTCTTTCTCTTCATTGCAGCTTTTTGTGGCGAACACTTCAGGCCACACTCATTTCTAGTGTCGATCTCCAGAAGCTGATGAAAGGATCGATTTGTCCTGTCACATACAAAACTAGAGTGTATTTTAACTACTCATATTTAGGTTATTGGAGTAAAGGCTAAGTGTCTTTCAGTTTTAACAGACATGGGAGCTGGTTTTTCCATTGCAAATCCTACTAACTTCAAGCTGTGGGCTGAAGGGTTAACATAGCACAGAATAACTTTTAAATGCTCTTATCAGGCTTTAAAAACTAATTGTTCATAGGAGTGATCCCCCCCTTTCATGATATGCTTAGCTCAGAAAATACACCCTGTGTTTATTTTAAAAAGCCATGGCACTGAAAAATCATTGCTCTTTACATAGTTGGAGGGTGAGTAACTTTTAGATAGACATAGTGGGGGTACACAAACCAGGCATCATTAGCTGTCCAAAGAAACCATGTGACTGGTGTTTGAGTGTGCTTTGCTAAGAGAAGGGCAGAGCTGGGGACAGACAGTCTCTCTGGTTTGCTTTAACTCTTGTGGGAAGTCACCTTGGCCTGTGTCATCTCTTCTGCTGTTCCTTCCTCCACCAGTGGGACAAGAGCACCACTCTCAGCAGCAGGTCTTCCAAGCCCTAACCTCAGAAGTATTTCATCTACCCGTGTGCATTTCCTCAGAGCTATGAGGGACATACCAGGAAAAGTGAAATGATCTTTGCATGTGCAGTCTGTCTCTCGTTTTTCACCACACATTTACACTACCCTCACCACACCATCTAGCTGCAGCTACCTCACAATTTTCTAGAAGGTAGCAGAAACTCATATTTTAAAAAAGCAGTGACTTGCGTGGTGACCCAGTAGTAAATTAAAATCATCATATACAATGTGTATGAAATAGAAAATCGAATTTTGGTGCAACAGAACTGACAGTTCCATTTAACAGAGAATAAATGAATGCAGACTCCTGTGGATGGATGACTGATTTAAAGAGACTGTGCCGATTTTCCAAGATGAGAAAGCTGATCACGAGAAAATACATACGTTTCTGTGTGACACAGGTTATACGCCTATCCCAATTGCCAGTGAAATTAGGCTTAAAAAGTATTATATCATAGACACTGGCACTTCTTCCTCATTTTGCTGTGATTTTTTATAGAAAACCCGAAGTCTGAACTTTCAAAAATATCTGCGTGTAGTAAATTCCTTTTATTTCAGTGGAACTGGCTCTGAACACAGTGACTGCACAGTCAGATCTATCTACACCATCAAGGTGTGTTGTGTGAGACAGTAGAGGTTTCATTTTGCATGGTGTATCATCTCTCACCTGCTAGCTTCCTACTCATTAGCATAAGTATGCTGTGAAACAGGAAGAAGCAGAAATTATCATTCTGTGTTTACACATGTAGTACTGTACTTATATTCAAAATATCAGAATTATCCATTATAAATTCTGGCTGTACCCTCTGATTATAACAGGACAGCAGCTGGCAAAAAATTACTTTGAAAAAACTTAATAGGCATAATTCAGTGTTTTCCACCCAAAGCCTACTTATTCATATGTGAAGTCTGATAGAGAAGCTTTGGATTACTTGTTTCCCATTTGCGCATTAGTTGCTCAGCACACTTAGGGAAAAGAAAGTCCTACAATTATGCCCTTCTCTCAGAAAAGAGTGGTTCTGCAAGTATTGCTATAGAGTTTCTCTTTTCTGTAGTTCCTAACACAAGCCGGGGAAGGTCACATTCAAACTGCACAAAATAGTTGTCTTCATTCCAGATCACAGGATTAAGCTCAGGTTTAAAATTAAATGTAAATTACAAATAAGTATTCAAAAAACGTTAATTAAAAGTATTGCGTTTCTGACTCATTTATTGCTCAGCAAGTGTTCCTAAGTATCTTAGCTGGAGAAAGGGGCCATTCATATTCCTCCTTCTTTTTTGACCAAGTCATTGTACATGTCTTAGGTTATCCATTTGCAAGTTAATGTAGTGGCAAAGCAAAGGTTTTCATTTTAAAGAAGCAATATTTCACAGCAAGATATGTTCCTGCAAGATGTAAAACAATCCTTTTCTAAAGCACTGGGAGTTAATCAGCCTTTCTCTTCATTGCTACAGAGAGAGTTTGAATGGCATAAGATGCTGATTGCTTAGATCCCAGAGTCTATAGAAACCCAATACGATTACATTTTCCTCCCTTCATTACCAGAGTTTATTGTACCTTGGTGTTCAGGTTTTAAGTAGTTTTCAAGTAAGAAAAATAAATTAAGAAAAAGGTATTTCTGAGTAACAATCGTGTTGTATCAGAGCACCACACGAATGCAAAAGGTGGAGCTTGCAAATGAATAGAGGAATCATTCCCTGTCACTATATGTGCGCTGGATGCGTTTCATACAACAGTGAGCCCATTTCAGGGGAGCATTGCATTGCCTTTGCTTGTAAACCAAACTTCTGCAAAGGCTCACACTGTGAGTGTCACACAGAGCTCCTGTACCAGTGGCAGTGCCGGTCCTGGCCCACTCACAGCACTTCTCTCTCCCATTTGATCTTTATGGTTTCCATACTGGAGCAGTTTGGTTTGCTGAATTCTGAAAATGTCTCCAGTTAAAATGCTTGTGTATTAACCTGCTGTACTGAGTCTCTTTTGTTTCTCTTTACTCGAGTGCTGCTTGCCAATTTTTACGACTACAGCAGATTTTACTATTCAGACAGAACCAGATGGAACACCAGTTCAAAGAACATGTCAGAATTAAATATTTCTTTTTTAATTAGTTGCTTCTGATTTATGCAAAAAAAATTAACATAAGAGTGGGAGAATGTGCCATGAATCCAGATGCAACACAGCCCACACAAGCATTATCTTTTTCTCTGTCAGAGACACAGAGGCTTTTTCTTTCATTTTTTTTCCTTGTCTTTTTTCCTTTTTGTTTCTTGATTTCAGTTTTATTATGCTTTCTGCATCTTTTCCTTCTTGAACCAGCCCCATAATAATAACTGAGGTCATCTTACATTCATCAGCCATACTTTCTCATCATTATCTTTGATTTTCTCTCATAGAAATTGGTTGATCTGCTTCTAAAAAAAGTTACTGTGCTCAATACTGCAATCCCAACATCAGTATCTCAACATCACAGTGTCTTTTGACTATTCATTGTTTTCAGCTGAGGGAATCTTTACCCTTAGATTTTATTCTGCTGCAGAAAATGGATTTGAGCAGAAGGTGAAGGCTGTAAGGAATATCTACTTCAACTGCTAAAGGAAGTTATTTTCTTGCTTCCAAGAATTTGTATTTCTTTGACACGACTGTTTGCTCATCTCTTCTTTCATGCTTCCCATTTTTGCTAAGTCACATAAGCCTCAGTTCAGTAAAACATGCTGACTGGGTACAGTTGTTAGGCACAGCCTAGAAGTTAAGCATGTGATTAGCTGCTTTCCCTTTTGGGGCTTTCAGGATATTGCTGTCAAAGTCAGTGAGAAAGACTTCAGTGACTCAAGAGAGATCTCAATAACAGCAGTGTTTTTTCCCCACTTTCTTCATGGAGCTGCCACAGGTATCACTGAGAATTTTTCACAAAGATCCGAGGTAGTTTACAGGCTTAACTATTTTCACTTAAACCCAGAATGAATATTTACACCCTGTCATTAATCAAGGAGTTGTGTTCTTGTAATGACTACTCATTTCAAGGATAAAGACTTTTGGAAGTAATTTTCCAACCAAATTAATTAGAGTATTTTCAGAATTTCTAGTGGAGCCTGTGCCATTTTTACTTAGCATTATAATCTAATAAATAAAGGAATTAAGTCTTAGTTGTATATACCTCATGAAGAAGCATGATTGGCCAAATCAACAGCAGTAGTTAATAAAAAAGATCAACTCTTGCTTAATTAAATATTTGACAGAAGAACAGTGAAGCGTCACAACAGTTAATCTGACTCAGAGCTCTGTGTGCTGTCTAGGGAAATGACACGGTTCTCTCAAAATATTTACTTTGGTATGTTGTGTCAAGTGATGGATTGTACAGCTTTTCAAGCCACAAGAGATGCCCACAACAAAACGCTTCCTGTTGTTAATCAAACTCCAGCAGTCAGTCCTTTATTTTCTCAGGCTGTTGAACAGACCTACAGTAGGAGTGTTAAAAGCTGGCAAAAGTGCTGCCTTGCTGCAGTTCCCTCAATGACTGTATTTTATTTATCGAGGCAGATTTTCATTCTGAAAATAAGGTCTTCCATACTACAACATGGTTATATATGACAACAGGAAGGAACAATATTAATTTCAAGCTGTGCATGTTGTGTGTTGTTCTTTATCCAGCAGTTTGCTAAGATTTGCTACATGATACATTGTACAGAGCTAAATGTTATTTTTTATCGTCTCCTTCACTGGTCTCTAATAAAATGCATATGACACCTCTTGCATATTTATGTGTTAAAAATGTGTCACACACACACATTTTTGGAGACAGTAAGACAGCAATAAAAATATTTCTCCTGGATGCTAAAAGATATTGCAGAATAAATGGAGAGGAAGCAATTCATATGTAGCTAGTGTCTTGCAATATGCTCTTGCATGAAAGACATTTATTTTAGAAATAGGAACAAGAGAGGCTTTTTTTGCATGAACATTTCTCTCCTGGAAAAAAAAATTACACACTTGAGATGGTCCTCATTTCTTGTAAGTTAGGGGCCCATTCCTATAGGCAATTCTGCTCCCAGACTTGTGCTTACAAATAAAGATGGTCACATTGCAGCACAGGCAATTATCAAAGGCTGTGTTTTTGGATAAGACCCTAAGGCATCATTTTCTGAGAGAGGTGTGCTTTTTCATCTGAATGAAAGTGAACAAAATTTTAAAAAAACTAGCAATATACTGCAGTTAGTCAAAGCTGAAACTCTGGTCATGGAAATGTAATGTCAATATTTCAGGTTTGGAGACATCTGCCTATCTCGGATCACAGCCATACAGCTTGCAGTAACTTAAAAAATTGCTTAAATTCTCTAAAATAAATACCAGATGTTTGTTTATCATATGTGCAGAAAGTTAAATGTCAAATAATTGCGGGGAAATGCATTTGATGTTCATGTTCAAAAGTACCACATTTCATCACCACCTCTCTCCACAGTCATTTTAACGTGAAACACAAGTTCTTGAAAAAAACAGGATAAGAAAACCAAAATAAAAGGCTAGTTATTAAAGATTTGTATTAGTATCTATTACTAGAGCTAAAGGAGCCTGGATCTGAGAAAAATGGGTAACCTCTGGTCATGGTAACACTTGGACTTTGTTTGGAGGTTCCACTTTGACTGGAACTTACATAGAGAGTTAGTTTCTACAAGCATAAGCCTCCAAAATGCAAAAGAATTCCTTTCTGTTTGGTGATGCAGCTGTTGCAGAGCTACTATCCTGTGAATCCATTCCTCTGGGAAACATGGAGAAGAGCTATGTCTTACCACAGCTGCACTTTGTTACCTTCATGTTTTGACTGTTATTACCAGTTCATATGGTTGAACTTCAACTTTGAGCAGTCTCTGTGACGTTTAGACTATGTGTTTTATGGACAATTTTTTCATTTTATAGAAAGCAAAGTTTCAAAAGACATTGAAACAAAAGTAAAATGCATCACAAAATTATTAAGGAGAGTGAGCTTAGCAGCCCATTAAAATGTGTCATGCAGTTTGCAAGGTAGTCTTGTAACATAATTTGTTTCTACCAGCTTACTTAGAGAAGATTGGTACATTTAGGGCTTCATTTACAAATATACTTAGGTACCACAGAGGGGTGCTCAGTATTACACTTCTGTTTGTATGCACCTGGAGAGGAGTGGTTCTTCTCCAGAGGCCACTGCAGGGAACGATCCAAGGGAGGAAAATGCCTTCAGCCCTACGTCTCTCCAGGCCCTTTTCCCTGACGCAGTTAGTGCTGAAAACTCCAAGAGACCCTTCTGCTTCTCTGCTCCTTAACCTTTCTTGTTTGCACTGCTCCTTTCTCACAAAAACACTGATGGTGAAATGTTGTTCTTTTTTCCTCTATCAATTTGTGAGCAAACAGCCCCTGGCATGTGGCAGGTCTGGGGTTACAGCTCCCTTTTGCAAGGGGTTTAAAGCTGTGCTGAACGCTCCAGCTGTCAGACACCAGGCACTCCAGGAGAGGACTGCTGTTCGCATAGTTCCAGTTTTCAAGAAGCACGTAAATATTTGCTGCTCTGGAGAGAGCACATCTATGTGAAGAGACATTCTCCCTAACAAGAAGAGAGGCATCCCTCCTCTAGTACTGTCTTATTGTAGTTACTGTCTTACTGTCAGTTCCTGGAGTCAGGAGTGCTAATGATGTTGCCTTTCCTTCCTTCCTTACAGGCAATAACTTAGAGGTCCTCTTAGAGTCTCTCTCTCTCCCAGTGAGAGAATCCTGCCATGTTTTAGACATGAAGGTAGATGTCTACATCCCTTGTGTATTTAGGACTTAGTCCTGGGCAGTGAAATTGATGCTGCAGGATATTCAGTGCCCGGGAGTTAAGAAGGTGTATTGAATCCCAGAATTTGTAACCAAGCAAAATTTGGAGACCTGAAGTTTTCTAATGGGACAAGACTGAGATACCAGAATGGTCAGTGACTAGTAGCAATTGTTAACTCTGGCATCAAGTAATCAAACCTTTCCCTAAGCTGTCAATGTTAAATTTTAACTCAGCTTCAAATACCTAGAACTCTTGTAATAGGCCATTGCTTGACTTTATTCACAATGAAGTACTTACTGTATATTAAAAAGCCCCTACTAGAATAATTTCAAATCAGTTGGAATGGTACAGGCTTGGGACCCTAATCATTTCAAAACTGAAGAGCTGTTTCAAATTGTAAGAGAAGCAGATCATTTAAATAACTTAGCTCTGCACTCCCTCAGACTTCCAGATTTTCAAGTGCACTTCAGCCTGGAAGTGAATGTGGTATTGGACATAACTCAGTGCAGCACACTTTACAATCAGCAGAGTACAGTTTGGAGAGCATTTGAAGTTAAACTGAGATTGCTCAGCGCAATGATGCCCAGATTCCCCCATTAACTTTCAGATTGCAACAATCTAACATCTGAGACTCTCCAGTTGCTTTAAATCACTTGATTGTTTTTGTAAGGCAGTACTGAGATTTTTTATTTTTTTTAAGACTGATTTTTTTTTTTTATCACACAAAAACAAGATGTTGCAGTAGTTCACCCCCAAAGACAAGGGCTAAAATGTTACACATAGACTTTGCCATCCTTAAAAATTGAGTCAGGGGCTTTGCCCTGAAAGCCAGTTCTATCTGTCAAACACAAGGCTGCTATTCTTGTGTTGGAGGACTCCAAAATGCCTTGCGTATGACATGGGCACTGAGAGAGCAGACACTGTCCTGAATAGCACGTCCTTCAGCCTTTTGGGAGAGAATGCAGAGCATGTTGATTTAACTGCTCCAGCGCCTTTGGATATATGACATACATCCAGGAAAAAGGATGCCTGTGGGACTCAGGACACATATATTCTGTATCCTGCATACTTTGGAAATAGTGAAAAAGCCTGAGACATTCATGGGAAAATTCACTTGAAAAGGGTGAATTTAACTGGTTATTGTCCTACTAAACTCTGGACAAGTGAAGTTTAGGAGAATAAATTACTCTGGTTACTATTTTGTGAGTAGTGTCATTTTATTAAAAATTAAGTGTCTTGCTTTAGGAAAAGAAAGAGAAGGTTCTAACCGCAGACAAAGAGGGTGAAGAATTTGGTTTTAATTGTTTTGTTGCTGCAGCTAGAAAAAAAGACTGCAAGGAAATGGCAGGCATTTCAAAGCTGTGGTCAGCAACCTGACTGTGAGAAAGTTTTGTGCCTGATTTCAGCCATTTGGCAACTGGACTTGTGCACTCGGACCAAGGTTTCTTTTGCCCGCAGAACTGACTTGAGTAGCTGTGCTCCTGCATGCCACGTCATTCTCCCAAACATGTTGATACTTCTTTGATGCCACATGGTGTACTAAGGGAGCAAAAGTTCTAGATGACAGATAACATGGGGAGAGCAAGATTAGCCTAAATCACTTGTCCATTTGTAATTGACAATGTACCTTCATGAGAGAAGGAGAAAAAGAGAATGGGTGAAGGAGAGAGAAGACCTTTAATGAGAATTTGGGTACACATCAAGGCATTTGTTTCCCCAGCAAGTTCAAAATTACATAATTTTCTAATGGTAGAAGTCCGCTACATTTGACAGCTGGAACAGAATTACTACACTTGTGCTAATGGTCCTTTCTGTTTTCTTCAAATACATCACACAGTACAAGCAACTATTTTGCCTTGTTTCCAACAAAATCACAGAGTGATTTGCAATTATCGTGTGACTAATACACCATGGGATTCTTTTCTTCTCTTCTATTTGCAAGTGATGATTTCCTGGGTTTTAGCAGAATTCTTATTATCATTCCCTAAGTGCAAAGCTTTGACATTGTACTATTAAATTTCCTCTGATTTCTAATACTATTAATACTATTTCTAATACTAATATTTCAGTCCTCAAGATCATTCAGTTCTCACTTCATGAGTCTACTCTGTATTGACAAGGCCTTGCAGATTTGTGTCCCTAGCAAATATCATTAGCATCTATGCAAGGTAGTTAATGAAAGTATTAAGTAAGGTTGTTCACCAGACTGGTCCTTGAGGAATTTCTCTAGTAAGTTCTCTGCAGGCTGTTGGCTCCCACTCACACTCATGGGGTCTCTCGCTCCTCCCTCACAGAGAAAAGGGAATTGGCATGTGAATAACCCTTCTGGCTAATTAGGCAAATTTTCCCATCTTCTCTGGTGTCAGTGTTTACAAAAGAGATTATGTCTGTATTATTATCAACAATATTTTTCTATTTCCTTCATACAAAATCCTCTTTATGGCATGGAGGGGGTGCCATTTCTGCAGTGTTGTTAGTGCTCTGAACTGATTGTCCTCACATCCCAAATCATTCACTACCACAGGTAGATCTTGGCCTTCTCCGCTTTGTTTCTGGAATTGGAACCCAAGGAGCCATCTCAAAAGAAACAAAGAAAGAGTATTATCTGAAAACATATCGTGTAGATGTCAGCTCCAATGGAGAGGACTGGATTACACTGAAGGAAGGAAACAAGCCTGTTGTAAGTATTCTTTATTTTTTTTTTTTAGTGTTTCTTTGGCCAAGAAATAGTCTGTTGAACTCTTTAGTTGCTACCAGCTGTTTGAAAACGAAGAGTAAGGTATCACAGGTTTATTAAGGTAACAATTTGCCATATCCAAAAGCCAGCCATTGTCTCAATAGTGATGGACCACTGAAATTGTTTATGGAAAGCCTAGAGCAGCTGAAAATGGTGCAAGGTGCCACCTTATCTACTGAACTCACCATAATTTGAGTACTTTTTTCTTTTTTCCTGGAGTGTTCTGCTGTTCCCCAGCTTGCCAGAGATTTTCTGTGTGACCTTGAATAAACATTATGCAGAACCTTTCAAAAATTGTATCACTGTTATCTGCAGTGAAGCTCTGGATATGCAACCTGTCATCGCCTCAGCTCCCTGTGCGTGGCCATGCTGTCTTGCAGGAGTGCTAGCTAGTGATTAGTGGTTTATTAGACTTTCAAGTATCTCAGTGAGAGGGTCATGCAGACACATGATTAGGCACATCTTTCCATCTTTATAGATTTTTATCACCTTTCCATTTATCAGCAGATTTGCTCTATGTGACCTCCCAGTGAAACAGCTTTAGACACTTGTAAGAAAATCGTAATTATCCGCTACCATGAGCATAAAGCTTATTACTGAGAAGTCAGTTCTACTCCAGCTCTCACATGAATAATCCCAGTGAGGCTGTGCCTCTCTTCCCACCTTGCTCAGGATATGCCTGGGAACAGCATCCCCAGAGGCTGCCAGAGGCTGATGCAACTGGAAAGGTTTTGTGGTATCTCCCTTCAGAACAGTGTCTTTGTGACCCTTCTGTGAAGACACAGAAGAGCTGTGCAATATCAAACTCTATCAGTGTAACCCTATCTAGCTCTAAATATTTGCTCACTGGTTTGTCCCTGACTCATCTGTAAATGCTGTGCCAAGTGCACATTTATCTAATCAAAATGGTAGTTGTGGTTAACACATGCATCTTTCTCCTTTGAAGCACTTTGTAAAACAATAAAAAATGAATACTGAAAGCTTCACTTTGACAGGTATTATTCTGGTTTTACAGGAACTTAAGAAGGTCAAATGCCACAATGTAGGCACTGTACAATGATGTATAAAGATGCAAAAACTGACTTTCCCAAAGTCACAAGAGGAGCCAGTGCTGTGGCTGGTATGAGATACAGGGTTCCTGACTCTGGATTCTGTAGTGTGAACAAATGCTTCTCTCAAAATCAGTCCATGCCTGATTTTCATTAACAGCTTCAATTTGTAAACTCTCCAAGAGTACATTTTACATGAATTTCTCTTGCACATGCTGTCCTTAATTAATGAGAACATTTCCTAAACCTGTGTCACTTGTCCAAAGGGTTTATAAAAAAATCAGGTTTCTAAAATGGCAGTATTTTGATGTTGATCGAGACAAGAAGAAACTATGCACCAGTCTCCCTCTAAAATTTTTATTCAAATTAAAAGTTTGCAGCTGCTGATCTCTTCAAGGTAGCCTCACACTAGTATTTCGCTAACACCACAGAAGAAGTTGTGCACTTTTGAGAAAAAAAACTCATTTTCTCTGTCGGCTGCAAACTTTAAGAAAACTAGAGCAGGTCCTCACTGAGAAAAAAGTTGCTGAAAAGAAATGTAGCTCCATTTAAAATCTCTTACTAGATATGAAATTACTTGAGGTGTAACTGAGCCTGATGAGTTGACAGCTGTGTGCTGTTGGCCATCAATCCAAGTTAGTGCAGTTACAGTAAGTAACAAACAGGAAAGTAGACAGTGTGTGTAAGAAATGGGAGAATGTCCCATGAAAGGAGAGGGGTTTGTATCCATGGAAAACAACAGGAAATTAGTCTTCCCTATGTGAGGAAGAAGCAGGAAGCTGAATCACCTTCTTTGGACTAGAACATTGCAAGGTTACAACTCTGCTAGGAAGGAGCATGTCTGCAGGATCCTCAACATGAAAGCACAGCCCAATCCTGTCCCTTCTTGTGGAAGTTTCATTGTTCATCTAATTTGACTGCCAGCCTCAGGGGATGCAGGGAAAATCTTAAAGTCTGTTATGTAGATTTTAAATAGACTTCCATCTCAGTATGCAAGGAGAAAGAAATTCGGAGTACTTGTTGAAAATGATTTGAAAACAGGAGAGTAACAAAGCAAGGTTTGCATGATACCCTCTGCAAAACTTTTAAGCCCAAGGACAGAAAAATAATATGTTTTTATACTAATCCACATAGGATTTTTGTGTGGTCTAATTGAAATCCAAACCTTTAATTTGAGCCCGAGCTTCTGTAGCCTTCTACATCATTCTACGAGTGCACTAGAAATAAAACTGCCCTGATGGGGCACTGAGGGATTCTTCCAGGACACAAAAGTCCTTGGGTGACAAAGACCAGTGTATGTCATTCCTGCCATATAGGTCTAGACATTAGGAACACTTCTTTTATTATCATTGAACAACTTACATCTTCATTTTTTCTCCCCAAGAAAAGCTAATCTGTCTGCAAAAATAACCGTGGTTAGACCTTTTGTCATAACTATGTGTAAAACACAGAATTGTAAACACAATTTAATAGAAGGCCTAATACATATATATTTTTTTCTTTCCACACAAAGGTGTTTCAAGGGAATAGCAATCCCACTGATGTTGTTTACAGACCTTTTGCCAAACCAGTTTTAACGCGGTTTGTGCGAATTAGACCCGTGTCTTGGGAAAATGGAGTTTCACTGAGGTTTGAAGTTTATGGCTGCAAGATAACAGGTAGGTCTTGGGAAGGATTATAGAATCAAGGGAATTTATTGTGCTTATTCTGCAGGTTTTATTTTTATGAGTGAAATGCATGTTCATGAATTTCCATTGTGGTCTGAATGTAGAAATGTTTAAAAAAAAAAAAAAAAGAAGAAAATAAAACACTACAACCCAAACATTTAATGTTAACTAAATGTTGTTCTGACATTATCTTGTAGGTTTAATTTAATACCTGAGATACATGGATATTTTGCAAATCCCCATCTTATTTTTCAGAGCCCCTCTCTCTCATGCCTTCTATTCATAGGTAGTTCTCAGCAGGTTTCCCAAGGAACAAACATTCATCACTAGACCTAAAAGCAAGGTACAAACACTTAGATCTGAAACCTATGCAATCAACAGTATTTATAGTCAAGTTCCCAACAGTGATCAGTATTGGAATGTAATTCCTTTATCATATAAAGTTACGTATAAAAAATTTTGTTTTCAATTTTTTTGCGTTATAGTTTTAGGTTTTCTATACGTCCTACAAAATGGAGGTGTTTTTATATGTAAAGTAAAAATACAAGTTGTACAACGAAAGAAAATATTCATGAGTTGATCTATTTTTCAAAGCTAATTTTGCTAGCACATTTTTTAGCACTAAACACAATTCATTGGGAGCACTTTTATTCATTCTAGGGATATTGTTTTTCCTTTAAGGTGTTTCTTTAGTCTGGAAAATATTCCTTAGGACTGGTTTTCCTACATCAGGAAAATACGATTCCTAATTACTTTGTTAGAGATTTCCAGGTCATTCTGTGAAATGTCTTCAGATTAGATGAAGGCAAATGTCAGCAGGACATTCTGTATTGGAAATCTTCATTCCTTGTTAGCAGGTACTTCTAATTTACTTTTATTTAGGATCATAAAAGAAGCAACTGTTGAGGTTCTGTTTCATCTGAAGAACGCTGAGAGACCAAATAAATACAATAGGAAAATCTCAAGTGCAGCAAGAAATTATATTTTACAGTATGTGTGAAGATTTCCATTTCCAATGCCACCAAAATTAAGTAATCTGCAATCAGCATTTGGCTGATTTTGGAAGTTTTCTCTAGGGAAAGATTCACAAATTCAGATGACCCTGTGCTCTCTGCCTTAGCAACAAGAATAGAAAACGAGAATAGAATAGGATTTTCTGATTCTTCTGGTTCCCACCAAGCCAAAAATACTTGTGGTATTTTGGTACTTCCTGCCAAAACTAGGATGTGCAAGTTTGAACAAATGAAAATGATATACAAATCCACAGAGATTCTTTTGGGTATAAGAAATAAATAAGAATTATTTATGATACTTGAATTGACTAATGTGTTCTGTTTCTGTTTTGGTGCTTTATTCAGATTAACTATTTAATTTATTTGTTTGGTTTTGTGTTTTGCCTTTTTTTTTTTTTTTTTCCTCTCTGTAGATTATCCTTGCTCTGGGATGCTGGGTATGGTGTCTGGGCTCATTCCTGACTCTCAGATTACTGCATCTACCCAAGTGGATCGAAACTGGATCCCAGAAAACGCTCGCCTCATAACAAGCCGTTCAGGTTGGGCGCTGCCACCAACCACTCATCCATATACAAATGAATGGCTTCAAATAGACCTTGGTGAAGAAAAAATAGTGAGGGGCATAATTGTCCAAGGAGGCAAGCACCGAGAAAACAAAGTGTTCATGAAAAAATTCAAAATTGGCTACAGCAACAATGGATCAGATTGGAAAATGATCATGGATTCCAGCAAGAAAAAGATAAAGGTAGGAAGAAAAACTGCATAAAAGTTGCATTAAAAAAAAAAAAGTTTGCATCAAATTTCTACATATCTCTCTCTGACCTTAGAAAAGGAACGCAGCTGAGATGAAGCCAAGCAGGTGAACTCCAAGGGCAGGAACCCTGAAGGGTTGCTGTGGGAGCCATCCCATGCCTGAGGGCAAGAACTGGCCTTGGGACATTTGCCTCTCACTGTCAGCAAAGGTGCTGCTTTTCCAACAGCTCGTTCAGGTCTGACTCCTGACAACATTGACCTTCTGTTGCCTCCAGGTTACTGCAAAATCCCATGTATGGGATTTTAAAAGTCTACTCTAAAAAACTAAACCCTACACTAAAACTGAAAGTGAACAAATTTATTTGAGACACAATTGTTTTTCTTTTGCTTCTATTTTTGTCAAAGCTGAAGAATAAGAATGGTGTTCTTTAACTCAGTTGGGTGCCTGTTGTGTTTCTGGACTGCCTATAGATTGCTTTGAGAGTGTCACATGCTCTTTGTGATGATCTGATCCAAGTCCCTCTGAAAGAAAGTGATGAGGCTTTGACATGTTATCCCATCCCAAGTGAAAGGTACTATTGTACTGTCACAAGTGAAGCATCTTGGAGGTTGTTTGGGAATAAAGGGCAGCTGGTTCATAGGCATAAGCAAAAACTGAGAGACATGCAGAGAGGAGGGCCAAATGAACTACTCCCATAGATGCCAAGGAAAAGAAAATGAGTGTGGCCTGGAAAAGTTTCTGGGAATATACCTATTTTGGTTTGTCACTGCATGTGTTCAGGACCTAAATTGCACTGTGTGTTTAGCTTATTTACACCAAATCTCATTTCAGTTTTTGATCCCACTTCACTATCATTGCTCATAAAGTGCATTTTTGCCTCAAAAGGCACAACTAATGTTTTAGTCCTTCGACCCAGTTCTTTGAGGCAATGAATAGGCATGCTGGTGCTGTAGTACTGGGCTGACCAGGAAATTTTATACCCAAATGTGCCCTCAAAAGGCAAACCATTCTGGTGCCTGGCAGATGGGAATCCTGAGAATTGCTTTATATCTCATCTGTGTTAGTTTGAAAATTAGATGTAAAAGCTGTTTTGCTATATAGACTCATCCATTGGACAAACCTGTGTTTCCTTAAAGGAAAAGCTGAGTGGGCCCATGGATGTAGCTTTTCCAGGCACATTTGGTAAATATTGGACTTCATTCTCTCCTGTTTTAATCACACTGAATATGTCTGCATTTTCTCACTTTTCATCATTTGTTGGGGCGATTAAAACTAAACGAATTCAGCCTTTGCAGTCATCTCCTTTCTCTTGTTACCATGAGTTTTGACTTCATCATAAAGTGTGAAGGGAGTGTAAATCAACAATGGGATCTAACCATTTTCTTTCTAAAATAAATGTTGTTTTGACATGTACTTCTACACTGTGGCTCAATGAGGGAAAAAAATAATGCCATATGCTTTCAAAGCAGCACACCGTCTGCTGCATGGCTTTCTGTTTTCTAATACAGGCACTTGCCATCATTGTCAGAAGTTAGCAGTTTGACAAGAAAACTAGTATGCTAACTAATGCACTGAGCCCATCCTCAGCTTTCATCACTACCAGAAATTAACTTTCAAGATTAGTGGAATGGAGGGGGCCGGAATTCAAATCTCTTGCGGCATAATTATAAACCTTCCTCAAAATTTAAGATATTTATTAAACTTTCTTCTGCAGCACAGATTTTCTTTAAAGAGAAACAGATAAATCCATGATTTGTGAATCTGATGAATTTTAAATGCTACTACTGGAATGTAGTATTTTTAAATATAAGTAGAGCTGGATGGGACAGTATGCTGTAATGAGTCACAGAAGGAACATGGCTTAGAAACAGCCTTGTTATATGAAATGAAACACATCATTGGTTACACTTGGTTAAAGTCATGACTTTCAATAAACAACTGCATTTTAGGAAAAGAAAGAGCAGTGACAGGCTAAACATAACAATAGAATATGTCCAAAGGGTGAAACATCATGTTGTTTCTCAACATGATCTTGTCATTCTTGCCTGTAGTTCCTTTCACAAGGACTACCATAACTCCTTCCTCTTTGGCTGACCCAATTTCAGCAATCTTTGAATGTGCAAAATGTTCCCCCCTGTAGCCTAGCTCTAGGATTCAAAGGAGTGAAAATCACAAATCCCCAAGCAACCATGCAGAACTCCATTTTCATGTCATACTTCTTTGCTCCTTCCACTTTTTCTGAGAATATGGTTGATTGGTTTTGGTTTGGTGGTTTTTGTGGGGGTTTTTTGTTTCGTTTGGATTTTGTGGCGAGTGTTTGGGGGTTTTCTTGTTTTTATACTTTCTCTCATCATTTCTCTTACAAAAAACTTCAGAACATCTTGCCATTTGGAACATCCTTTAAAAATTTTTCTGCCATGTTTATTTTGATTTTGAAATACGTTAAGCAGATTTTTTTTTCCTCTCACCAGTTTAGCTTCTTTTTTGTTTAACTATTATTTATTATAACTTATCTTTGTAGTGAAGTAAAGCAATTTGTGACATAGATGTATAAAAGACACAAAGTGAAATTCTGCAGTATACTCCTCTCCCACAAAGAATATCAGTATGTGTTTTAAATGAACAGTCAAAATTGAATCACAGGCAGCTCTGCACTACAAAGGACAATGATTCAATATAATTCTAGATGCCTATTGAATTCTAATATCTATGTGTCAGTACTGCAGTAGTGATGTCTTTTATAAATCAGTTTTCATTATTATATGTTGCTATTAAGACTACTATTAAAAAAGGGAGCAAGGACTCCTTGGATACATGTGTCTGTCTACTTTTTACACATAAAATGGCATTCATTCTTTTTCATATGGTGGGTAGCTTTTCTGATCATTTGCACTATATTGTTATTCAAATATAATAATATGTAATTCCATGTCAATTAGATCTGACAGGCCCTCTGCACATGGATTCTTGACAGCTTGTCTTCCAAGCACTGGCAATATACTGGGTCAATCAGTGCCCCTTGAAGCCACCTTGGAGCTGCAATTTCCCTAGGAAGCAGGAGAAGCAGCGCTGATGTTGAAATTATTTTTTTACTTTAGTTGGTCACAGTCTCCCATCACCATTGGCTTTTGCTTTTGGCACTCTATAACCAGTGGCAAAAAGGGATTGTGGACCATTGGATCATAATACAGAGGTGTGCAGTAAAAAAAGCAAGGCTTTTAGGACTGCACTGAACATACAAGTAACAACCAAGTTTGCCTGTGCTGATTTTGTGCAGTGGGAAATACAGCCAGCTTTTTTCCATGGCCTCTGGTTTCCCTGCCCCAGATCAATAGATGTTCATTGCAGGCTGAGTTTGGTTCTCATCCAAAATGAAGGGCATCTGGTGGTTTATTCCTGAAGAAGGCTTCAGTTTTCACAGCAATGAGTTAGTTAGAAGTATCTTACAGTAGCACTTCTAATCCCAAATTTGAACTGCAGTTCAAAGATGTTTTTTAGTGTGTTGCCATTTCATTAATTCATAGAAAAGGTGAAAATACTTTTGTTTCATTGTTATATACATTTTCATATTTTCTACTTTAGAGTCTTCTATACTTGCTATACTGAAGATTTTTTTTTTACCATAAAATAGAGTAAAAATAACTGCTTTTGCCTATCTTAGGTTATAAAGTTTCCATGCCAGGGACTGTTTCTTTGTTCAATTAATTCTTTCTAGAGACTGATCATCTTCCTGGAGGCACCTGAGGTGTTGCTGTAAGTAAAAATTATAACGTGGTCTGTATGCAAAAGATCACTGACAAGAGAAGCTGAAGGTATCAATCAAATGCCATTGAGAGTTGCATTATGTCTGAAGAACCCAGAGTGTGACCCAGAGAAGGGATTTTTGTCTGAAATGTACATTCACTGACCTGCCTTGCCCATTGGATTATATTGCAGTTTTGTCAGGAAGCAGCTTTCTTCTTTCTTTTTATTCTCCTTCAATAGCAGGCTCACTACTGGAAGAACTCTTGCAGCTACTGCTCCTGAAGTTTAATTTATGCCTTTTGAAATAGCTACAACTTGTGAAACTCTGTCACTGGGGGAAATCAGATCGAAATTTTCCCTTGAATAGTTGGATTATTATTGTAACCACTTAAAAGGTGACAGGATCTTCACCTCAGCCATTTTTTTTTTCCCTGAGAAGAGTTGGAAATGTCACCCAGTTAAACCCCAGATCAGAGCGTCACTTAAAAACATGTCTCATTAAACACTCAGCTCTTGTTATGACCCTGATGGATTGGTTGCTACTGAGTTTATGAAAAATGAAATGCATTACTTTTCCGAGAAGCTTTAACAATGTATTTTCCATAATCACTTAGGACAGGAATGCCTGACACTTATTAATCAGTTAGAATCTGGCCTACTGCTCACCTAATTCAAAGACTGGAGAATGAAGGAAAAGGAATGAGTGTTGAAAATAGCTTTTGCCTTTTTTTTTTTTTTTTTTTTTTAACAAGTAATATTTGTCATGCTTTGCAGACTTTTGAAGGGAACACCAACTATGACACTCCTGAACTGAGGACTTTTGAACCTGTATCGACAAGATTCATCCGTGTCTACCCTGAGAGAGCCACACATGGGGGACTGGGGCTGCGAATGGAGCTGCTGGGCTGTGAACTCGAAGGTAATTGCTCTGCTAGAGATGAATGCACTTTATTATTTTCATAAATACATTCTCTGCTTGGTCTACTGCAGAAGACTGCTGTGTCTACACAGGCAGCCCATTGGACTCTCATTTCCATGGCTGCCATTAGTGCCGTTTCTTGGCCTAATCAGTTCCTTCTCTGCAGACGTTTGAATATGCCCAAGGCACAAGTATTATTCTTTTTCCTGTTCCTTTGTTGAATCGCAGTGATATTCTCCACATGGTTTTCTGTTCCCTTGAGCAGCTTTATGATTATACTTCTGAGAATCATAGAGCTATTAGGAAAGAATAAAGACAGGAACTTAAATTTTATGTTCCTGTGATACAACCCTGGAAGAGATGCTTTCTGAGAAAGGGGAGCTCCGCACTAAATATAGCAGTTATGTTCCTCTATTCTTCAAAGGAATAAAGGAAAGTCACACCAGAAACTATGGTGGGCAAAGATCACTTGGCTGGACAGTGTCTATGCTGTTTCTTTTGGGGGGTAAAGGGGCTTTGTTCCTTACCAAGCTTTCATTTTGCAAGAGTATATAGGAGATGAAAGACCAGGAAAAGCAAAGTTTAGGCATCGGTCCTTGGACTGTGACATGAAGTCAGCTTTGATTCTTGTTATATAAACAGTAATTATTTAACTTCATAGATAGCTACAGACAACACTACACAAATTGCACAATTTTGTCTGGTGGATGACGGCACAGTGGTGAGGCCTATAAACCACCCAGCTTAACAACACACAGAATAGCAAACCATGCTGTTTGGGGTTTCCTATGACACCTTGTACAGAAGTAGCGGAACAGGCTCCCAAGATGAATGGAAGTGGCTGCTCTCCCTCCATTTCTTTCTCACCATTTGTCCCCCAAGGGGGAAGTGTGGGAGGCATTTGCTGTGAGAACTGATGAGTTTTGTGTTGATTTTTTTAGTGAAGGCCAGATTGAATAAGTATGCTTTTACTTGGCCCGGAAAGTGGAGAGCTTGGAAATACTTCTTAGTTCCTGCCGGAAGTCCTCATTTCCTGTAGGAATACTTAGTTCCTGCAGACTATTGTGCTACTTGCTCAGAAAAAAAAAGAAGACCCAGCACCTGCCTTATGTAAACTCACAAGCTGTGGGCAAAGTCCTTCAGCTGTAGGGCTGCTGTAGCCACCTAGACATCAAGAAGTGAGTCTGTGGACCACCTAACATGAACACATTGCTCAGTGAGATGGAGGAGACTTTGCTTTTGGGCAAACTGCAAAAGCAAGTATAGTTTTTTATTCTAGGACACATCTTTTTGCATTTTTCTTTCTGCTGTGGTGTACTTTTGATGTATCCTCACCTGTAGGTTACCCATGGACAGGTGAGGTCAATTCCCATTTACCTGTGGGAGAAGCATAATAAGAGAACTTTGTTGAATCGCTGTATCTTAAGGAGGGAGTTGAATGAAGTCACTTGAGATTTACTGAGCAAGAAAAGAGCTGAGATGAGAAAAGAAGCATGGAGGTTGGCAAAGAGAGGAGTAGAAATCAGTTCTCCAGCAGTAATGAGCAAGGGGAAGTTTTGTGTGCTTGAAGCATCCCAGAGGGGCATATATGAAATGATGGCAGAGATGTAGGCAAGCTTGAGGCTATACAGGGACATGAAGATGAAGATAAGAAATTTAACTGGATGTAGAAAGGTAAAGGGGACCCCCAGAGAGCTTTTTCTAGCAATGTGGGGAACAAATGCTGTACATAATTCATAATAGATACAGAACTATTTCTTTAACTAGGGATAGATTGAACCTGTAAAGCATAGGTCTGGGTCTTAAAGAGGCATGTGTCATGCCAGGATATAGCTACTTCAAAAACTACCACCTCTCCTGACATTTTCAGGCCAAGAAGTCAGTGTATATGATCTTGTGTGGCCAGCAGGCACTGGGGGCAGTAGAAGGGAAAAGAAGAATCTGCAAAAGACATACATTATTGCATAGCTTATAATGAATGAATAAGATTGCTAATGAAAATAGTGGGTGAGAACAGACAAAAGCCTGGATAACGGTCTGAGAGTGCTTATCTTAAGCCAGGGAACCATATGTGGTGCATAAAGCATAAACTTAAACACAACACCTGATTCTGATTTTCCAGATGTGGTGTGCTTTGCAGATACTGGGCTAGAGATGTGTTTTCTGGCTTCTTACGCAAAACTGAAGCTTTTAACTGTACTAACAAAATTCAGACTTCTATGGGTTAGGCAGCAGCTACCGGAAAGTCATCACCAGTGAGAAGTAGGCAGGTGGCCGGGAGGGATGACTGACATCACTGATGTCTTAATTATTTATAACTTCAACAAAAACACAAAAGAAACTCCTTCCAGGTCTCCTCATTGAGCACAAAGTGATTCTGCATCATACTGCCTTCCTGTCACTGTTACCAGAACCCTGCTCAGACATTTCCTCTCTTACATGTGTTCTGCAGAGAGGTTTCTTCAGCAATGTGGTGGGTGCTAAAGAATTACCAGCTTGAACATGCACCCCTCCTGCTCCTCTGTGCAGGCCCACTGACAGGCACTTTGGCCAGCAATAAAATTACAAGGTTCTTCCCCCTTCACACAATCCCCCAAGACTCTCATTCTGCCTTGCCAGGCTTTCACTGTTCTTTGGTGGGAGCAATAAACGGCCATCAGCAGTGAATAGGCAGTCTGGGGCTTTGCTGCCCAACTCTGCTCAGCCCAGCTCAGACACACCAGCATGCCTTAGTGCAGGAGGTGGAACAGGTTCTCCCTGGTCTAAAGAAGTACCAACTAATCCACATAGTAGAGTTTCTTCAGTTCTCAGATACAGCACAAGGAGACAGCATATGGTGTTCATCAAGATGTTACTGCCAGTTGCATGCTGGTTCTCCAGCACGTTTTAACCAAATGACTGGATTTCGTTTCAGCTCCTACTGCTGTCCCTACTGTTTCTGAAGGCAAGCCCGTGGATGAGTGTGATGATGACCAGGCAAACTGTCACAGTGGCACAGGTGATGACTACCAACTGACAGGTGCAGAAACCATCCTCATTCCATTGCAGCTTCATTGTAGCTCATATCCATCAGCAGCTAAATGTTTGCACTGATTTAATCACTCAACATTAGTGGACATTGGTATGCAGTTTGTATTGTTACTGCTGTCAAAACATAGGCATCTGCCTTTTACATATGACAATACTTTTGATTGTTTTCTCAGCTATGTAATTTTTGAAGCAAATAATAGTGACTAGATGGAAGAGAGGGAAAATTTTAGCAGGAATTGTGTCTCATCAAATGTCCTAATCAAACTCTCTCTTAATAAGAAAAAAGCCGGACAAACCTTTTGAGGTTTATTGTCTGAGACTGAAGAACTCAAATCCCTGCAGACATTGGTTTTACAAAAGTATTAATTACAAATAGATTTCTTACAGTCAAGATAGAATTTCTGGTCAAAATCAAACCTTTCCCTGATGGAAACAAACCAGATTTGTTTCATCAAAGCATACTCGCACATACTCACACTGCCAGAAATATTTCCATGAGCTTCCCCACCAATAATGCATTACAGCCACAGAGGGGCTAATGTTCTCTAAACTGCCATCACTGGCAGAAAAATAGGAGAGGGAGACGTAGCATAATCTGCATCTGGAGCAGAGGAAGCTTGCTAGGTTTCAAATCCTCACAGTTTTGCACAGAACCTCTAGTCCTTCTAGAGAGCTGACACTGCACCTCTGTGTTTTTGATCTCTTCTTGGAGGTCACTTTTTCCACAAATCTCTGGGTCTGTTTGATGAGATCTGTACATCTACAGTAATTGAACATATTTTTAGATGCAGCAACACGAGTTATTTCATCACTGTTCCCTCATGGGCTTGTCTAATAAATGTTTATTGCTTCCTATATCCATGATATAAAATAGTATTAAAATCTGGCAATAGCTGTCCTAGAGGACATTAGGGAAGCTTAGGTAAGAGAATGGCATTTTGGACAGAGCCAAGTAGAACATCAGGCAGCAGATACTAATGAAAGTGCTGTTCCAGCATCAAATCCTTTCTGAGCTTTGCCAGCGTCTCCTGTAATTGCATGTTGCAAATCATAAATTGAAAAAATAAATCTTGACCAGAAAAGACAGTGCACAGTCACTGTCACTGTTTTTCAAATCAGTGTCCCAGGTGAATCTTATTCTTTTTGAAAATAGCCATGCAGGGAGTCTGATAAAATAGTGTTGTGTTAAGGTAGCTCAGGAACCTTTTGATGTTACTAAACATTGTAATTTATTTATTTATCGGAAAAGAAAGAGCCAGGTCAGGGAACACTGGGGCTTTCTGCAAAGCCTTACACAGTCTTGCAAAGCCCAATAGGTAGAGGCATATTTCATATAGATGGAAGATGTGTGAGGGGAAAGAGACAGGTCTATTCAAGTACCTTCCACATTCACTCATAGTCTGCACTTCAAGGAGCTGTGGACTGCATCCCACATGTCCCTTAGAGAAAGCTTATTGAGCAAAAGAAAAACCTTCTGGTAGTTTTTGCAGGTTGTGCTTAGGGAGCAGTTTATAATCTCCAGGACAAGGGAACAGCCATTGGCCTTTCTGAGCACCAATTCTTTTGGGGAACTGAACCTATTTCAGTACTAATATTGAAAATTACTACATTGCCCTTCTACAGAAGTGCAGGTACTTTAGTATAATTTATTATTGCAACACCTAGAAACCCTAGGCAGTGTGTGCCTGGTTGTTCTGGACACTGGAGAAACACTGCATTGTATGTAAGAAGTTACTTAAAACACTAAAATGCACAGAACTGGTGTTACCAATAAATTCATTGCAAACATTCTTTTCTTCTTCCAAATGCATAGAAGGCAAGTAAGTCCTGTGGCCCATTAAGGGTATGAGGGCAGTGCAGAGGGTATTTCATCAGTCCCTTACCCTCTTTTATCCTTTCCCAATGCAAGTGTGGCACCCACGTTCTTGTGGGTATGACTGTTAGAGTCATTTTCGTGACAGCACTTGCACATATGTGAGTATCACAGTGAAGCCTCCCTTGCAATTAGCTGTAATTGTGCTGTAGGCCACATTCCTTCCTGATCTATTTGGACCCCATACAGAGCTACTCTATTTGCGTGGCTTATAGCATTTCCCATCAGATCATTCTCACAAACATAAAGCTGATACAGCTTGGGCATTCATTCTCATTGGAAGTCATCATAGTCATCCTTTCTATAATGCTTTAAGCACTTGCTTGCTGGAGAAAAGAGGAGCCATTGACTGGTAATCAGCACCCCACCGTGCATTTATAATTGTGCTAATTTCCTTTTTGTTTCCTATATCAATAATATGAGGCTTGCTTTAAAAAGTCAAGTATTTTAAAAATAACAATTAGTGAGCTTAGGAGAGGGCTATGACCCCACTCACCTCTTGTTTATCTGCTTGAAGAAAAGGACAAAGGGGAAGTCTTTAATTCCTCTTTCACTTTGAGACCTGCCTTAGATTAGATCCTAAAGTGAGGGCAATTTCCATGTACCTCTCTTGTGAGCCGGTCTCACAACACAGCTATGAAACAACATACAGGGAGGAACCTCTATGGCAGGGGCTGGAGGACCTCACATCCCTAATATGAGAAACAACATGTCATGCGTAAATGCACAAAATAATGACTCCTCGAAGGTGCCATAATGATCACTTGATGATTCCCCATGTGATTTGGAGCAAATCCATGTCTATGCACCAAGGACAGCCATAGAGTCATGCAAACACCAACATTTCTTGGTGTTTGCAAGGACTCCAAAGATACACAGTGTAATTTAGTTTAGAGTTCTCATGTTCTTTTTTGATAAAGGGAACCAGGCCTTTAAATGTCGTATTTTCATGCATAAGCTCACATATTCAGTTATCTACATGTCTAATAAAGATGGCAGTATTTCAGGTTTATATATAGGATATTCCTAATGAGTGCTGTGTCCTTTGTTGTGTCCCATGTATCATGATACACGTAATTTCTATTCCAGGTGGGACTACAGTGCTGAATACAGAAAAGCCAACAGTAATTGACAATACATTACAACCAGGTAAAAAAAAAATTTCTTATTAAAACCATAATAAATTCCATACCCAAATTTCATGCCAGATACAAAATAATGAATTGCAGCACTTCCTGACTTCCCTTTCCTTAAAAGTCTCTGAAGTAAAGAAGCATCTGGTCTCTTAGCTCTGTACAGTAAATATTTTATTCCTTTCATCCACATGTAGACACAGCAGAGAACAAGATTTCCTTCTGCATCAGCAAATGCCGAATGCTGACAAAATTAAACTAAGTTAATCACACAGTGCACTGTTTAGATGTGGCATGTCAGTGACACAAAGTGTGTTTGCAGACTCCGGGAAAACAAAAACAGAGCCACACAGGCCCACTCACTATTTATATCCATGGTTTTACAAAGCTAAAACGAGTTTGCCAGTTTTCTCCACCAGGGAGCTGGCAGTTTTACAATATTGTTTTCTAGCAAGTTTTCTCAAAATGGGGTTACATAAACTGCTACCATGAATTTGAAAAGGAAAAACCAAGTTGTGACTGGCAGTGGGTCCTTTTTACTTAATACAATAACTAGCAGCTTTTAAATTCCTTAGTTTGCTGCTTTCACAGCTTTCATACCATTTTTTTTAATATCCTGTACAATTTACTGGAAGTGGGGGAGAGGATAGATTTGAGCAGAAAGCCCAAACTCGAAAAACTATGAGCACCAGTTAAAAATCCTTTGCAACAATAATTGTGGAGTGGTAGAGGTCAGTTTTCAGTTACTCCCATTTCCTCCATTAAAGAACAGTCAGGCACAGCCTTGCAAATGATTTATTAACAGGGTGGGTAAGTGTTTATCATTGTTTCCTCAACCATGTGACACAATACACTCTTGCTTCAAGTGAAAGAAAGAGACTAATAATGCAAAAGTTCCAAAAGGACAGTGATGGTGTCGACTTGATTAAGAGATAGAGCTGACTTAGCTAAGATGTTGTTCCCACTCTTGGCCCCTGCATTCGGATATTGCAGAGGCCAGTGCTTTTACTCTCCTCAAAATTTGTCTCCAGGGTCATCCAGTTGGCTTATTCAGCATACACTATTTCTGGCTCTACCCTGCTTTATGAGCGGAGGGGGATTGTGGAGCAGCGGTGCGCTGAGGAGCCCTCGCGGGACACCTCTCCACCCTGCTCTTCCACAGTCAGCCTTGCTGAAGGGCTGCTGCTGATCCCACAGTTTGGAAAGGGGTGGAGGATGCAAAGGAAGAAAGGGGTTTGTGCAACAGATTTAGAGTAAAGCACTTAATTTTTTATGTCTGAAATTATCTTTTAGGTTCCTAGTTTGATGAAATTAAGGATTTCTTTCCACGTTTTTTTTTAAAGTATCTTCTTGCATGTTAGCAAATTGTAAATTTAGAAAGTGTCGCTGTGCAATGCAGTGTTGCTCCCTCCTCTCTACTGCCAGCTGAGTTTGCAGGTTGTGTTTAATCCCCTTGGCTTGGGTGGGACTCTACAGTAACAGATTGACTGTTTCTGCCAGAGATTAAGATATCCTCATTTTCTCTCCTTACTTCACTCCTGCACCACCTTTGCTTACTCCGTGGTGTGCCAAGTTTTTTATTCTTTTAAAGGAGTTTCTGAGGCTCTGTTCAAAGTATGCCAATGTTACTTCCCTGCATTGTGCTGGTAGGAAACATTTCCTTCCAGGGAATAAGGGACGAGTTCACATCCCAACTCCAGGTTCCCACATGGCAGCAGATTACAAAGATCATAGATAGAGATCAGTCAGACACTAATAAATAGGAATAAGGTTTCCAGAATCTCCAGTTTAAGACTTAAAGGTTTCCAGCTGCTTCATAATCCCTCACTGAAAACCAGCCAAAAAAAGTCCCAAAAAGGGTCAGACAGAAATTTCCCTCAACACGGGGAAACCCCTCCTAGCATGGAAGTGGTGCAAACATTTCCTTCTGCTGCAAGGGCATGGCTGGACCTGGCTGGCAAAATGAGGCACATTGGAGTGAGGGGCCACACAGCTGGGAGCGAGTCTGCTGTGTCAGCTGCAAATAATGTGCTTTAAACTGCCCTTGACGGCACAGGGCTGCTCAGGGCCCCTGGCCCTCAGCTGCCTGAGGAGAAGTGCACTCATTCAGCTGTTCTCAAGCTGAACAAGGTAAGAATTTAACACATCAAGGACTGAGCCTTCAGCTTTGCCCTTAATTCCCTCTAAGGCCTGGTTTACCTTAAGATGCTAATGCACTGTGAGGTAAATGCTGAGCTCCAAGCTAGGGAGCTATTCCAGATGAGTTGCAGTTTGCAGGCTCCAGTGGGTAACCCTGCACGAGCTACACAGTGCCAGTGCTGGTCACAGCAGCTTGTGCCGCAGTGAGTGGGGACAGAGACTGACCAGCCCTCTCGGCAGCAGCACCTGCCATGGCACAGGTACTTTGCAGTAGGTGCCAATGCTGTGTATGACTGCCCTACTGCCTGGATTCAAACCTGCAAATACTCCTAATCTTGTTATCCCAGACTAACATGCTTGTGTGTGCCGAAGCCTGAGATTATCCCATTCCAAACCGGCTTTCATATGCTGTGGAAACAGTTAAGAGCAAATAGCTGGAAAGCTTCCTTGTATAAACAAGCTTTCCATCAAGGAGACTTTTACAGTTCATTTCAAGGGGACTGAATTGAAAGAAAATAAAAAAGAATCATGATTTCAAACTGCTAAAAATGTTTAAAGGTTTGGGGGTTTTTGGTTTTTTTTTAAGAGAGTATCTACTTTCCTCCTCAAAGTTAAAAAGTTGCCTTCAACAAATCTGTCTGTCAAGGTAAATACCTCTCAGGCCTCAGCCCTAGGACTTTCTAACATCTTTTGAACAAATCTTTTTCAATTCTAAAGGACTATTTGGAATGCTTGTCTCTTAGCTATTTACATACAGAGCAAGCTGTTCATTTACATTGTGTGCTCTAAGTGTGTAAGTTGAGTCCTTTGTAAAGCACACTGTTCCAAGAAGTAAAGTGCCTTGTTTTTTGCACATGTAACAGCTATTGCAGAAAAATATAACAAAGAAGTCCTGAGTTAAAATCTATGCTAAGAAATAATGCAAGGGTAGAACAGATCTGATTCTCATTTATGGTGGGGTAACTTTGAATTAGCAAAGAGGGTAATAAAGCAGTTATCATTTACTATCATTTATGCTAATTCTGTGCTGCCAGCGTAGGGGATATGAAAAGGTGAAATGCAAATACGAATCAAACCAAATATACTACTTTGAAGTGGTCTACATTATGTTTGTAATTTCCTGTTTTAATGTTGATTTATCCTTTGGCAAGAGCATCTTATAGAGAATTTTCATAGCATTTTTAGTGCCATCGTGCTCCTTCTTGCCTCTTTTTGGAAGACTTATAAAAATATGTCAGACTCTGTGGGCCACAAAAGATTGATGGACTTGCAAGAAACTCACTCAACTAGATTTTCAAATTACTTTCTTGTTCATGTGCAGTAATGGTCCCAGCTGTGAGCAAGATGTGATCAAGAAGTACAGCTGTTGGTTATTTTTTGAGAGGATAAATCTGTTTTAATTCAGCATCACGTACCCTACGTTTTGAAAAAGGCATATGGGATTTCGTCACACCTCCCTCTCAGACTCTCATCTGAGCTGTTGCTGTTTGATTACATAATAGCTGGTTTTCTTGATCCTCTCAATATACACAAACCAGGAGATCAGTCACCTATTGGCAGTATTATCCTCTCAGGGGAACGGCCCAGCACTGCAGAGACAACACAACCAATGCTACTCGTCCCTAGTTTCCATCCTTCCACCAGAGCTGCCAAGCTATAGTTCAAGGACAAAGAGCACAGATTGCCTATAGTTTGCTGTGAGCTACTGTATCAGCCCCCTGAGACCTTTAATAGAAATGTTGAACTAGCCTGTCTTTTACTGGGACAGATCCATTGTCTGTACTGTTCCATAATGAACCTACCCTGATGCTACAAGTGTCCATTATTAATTGGCTAGCAGGTCTGTCTTTCTTTTTATGGGTCTCTGGGAGAAGGATTGGAAGAGACATAAGAATAGGCAATAAGAGATGGCATATTTAAGGAGCCCATAAAATAAGACAACTCTGAAATTACTTGTCTTTGACCTTCAATTCCACTGCTGTGATTGTCTAAGAAATATATTAACACAATTACTTTTGAGAAAACAATAGGAACCTAGCAAGAAATAGCTAACTGAGAGCAGGTTACTGGTCAAATTCTGCTCAGTTTCAGTGGAAACTTCTGCATGGAAAACAAGTTCATTTTTATGCTATACCATGCTGTCTCCAAGTCTGAAGCCAAGGAACACAGGCATGGCCAAAACATATCAGACTTCAGCTCTTTGCCAATTTCCTGGACTATATATTTCAAATGAAAGTGTAAGAAACTATTTATTAGATCAATCTGTGAAATTTAGCTCTATTTTGAAACTCTCTTTCTAGTCCCAGTGTTCAGAGCTGTCTTCACAGCATAAGGCAAAAGCCTTTTGTCACTTCCTGCACTTTAGAATTAGCAGTTGAATTCTGGATATTTTCCTTATTCATTTCAGTGTCCAGTTCTCTTTGAAATGTGCTCAGCCTTAGCAGCATTTGAGGTAGCAAGTACTGCTTATATCATATGAGAATCTTTTTTTCCTTTGATCCGCATTGAACTTCACTGGATATCTCACAGCTCTTAGGCTATGAAATTGAGAAAACAGAATATTGTATTATTTCTTTGCTGGATTCTTCACTCATTTACATTCTTCTCATGTGTATTCTGCTATTTATTTTTATTCAGAGTTAAACAATACTAGTCTTTTCAATCTGTTAGTGCTACGTGCTCATTTATGCTGTGTGAGATCTTCAGATGAATGTGATCTGTCTACCACTGTGCTCCTTTCCTGTGGTTTGAATACCACACAGGCTATCACTATCTTTGTATGATATAATCCTTTGGGATTAATAAGATTAATTTTGTTTTAAGTTTTCTAAAACCTTTTCTAAAGTTCTGTCTCATGGCTCTGATGTCGAAGCCATGCAATATAGCTCTCCCTAGGCCTCCTTGACAATGAAAGGCTATTTTTCATGATCTTAAAACCCTTTAATTCATTGCAATGTCATTCTGTTTCTTTAAAAACTCCCCTTGATTTTCAGATGTCCCCTTTTGGGCAAGATGTCTTTGATCTTAGCCCCATTGTCTAGAAAAAAAACCCATATACTGAAGAAAGAGACATAATGGATTGCTTTTCTGCATTCGTGCTTAGTCTGAGTTCTGCTTCTTCAACATTTTGAGTCCAATGAGAGATTATTCACCACAATCTACTTCTTTCCTTGGTAGGGCTAGGGTGCTCCAGGAAACATCTTTTCTCCACATTGAATTCCTGTACCAGACATTATCTGTTTAATTCATTTGTTCCCAGCAAGGATGCTGCATTCGTGACAATGTGGTGCAGACCCCTCTGGAGGCCAGTGGGAGAGAGGAGGAAGGTAGGCAGGATGGTGAGGATGAAAGGAAAGAGTGAAGAACCAGGGCTTGGTGCAGAGAGCTACCACAGCACAGCCAAGGTGCTGACAGACAGGGGAGAGGGGCAGGAACCGCCGTGCTCACACCTCTCTGCCGACAGAATGAGATTTTCTAGGGGCCAGAGGGGAGAGGGCACAGCGGCTGCAACGCAGGAATCCAGTGAGTTGAGTTAAAACTATGTCTGGGAGCAAGGACCTGCCAAAGAAGGACACAGCAGGCAGGAAGAGAATGATAGATGAACCCTTTTTATATCCATTCTGTCTCAACCTGCTCACCCTGAGGTTTTCTCTGTCTTGATAAAATTATCATTCTAGTTTACTTTCCATTAAAATCTGGGTTGGGAGTTCAAAGCCTCCCAGTCTTCCCTGGCAGCTCACTACATAAAGGAGGTCTTTGACTCTTCAGACTGGAAGAGATCCACCTCAAAGGTCTGGCCAGCCACAGGTCTCAACACACTTCCCATATTTCTCCTTACTTTCCCACAATAAACAAACACGTTCTAGGGACTGCATTATCTTTCCTGGGTTTTTTTATTAATAATGTGCAAGAAACACAATTCTTCCCCCAGAGCTGATATTGATGGGAGCACAGAGTCCTTTGTTCTTAGTTCATACTTGCACAAAGCATCACATTAAAGAAAACCTAAATTATTCCTTTAATAAGGCATGAGTCATGCCTGAGAAAAGACTCCAAGATTTGGTCACATTGTTGTGGGAAGGGTATTATTCTACTGGGAGTTGTCATTGCTCAAGGTGAGATAAAAGTTCACACCAGTGGGTTAGGAACCAAAAACTCAGAAGATTTCAAACTGCTTCTGAAAATAAGAAATGCAAGGGATTTATATGCTATCTTCGTATAATCTTTCCATTTAAATTCCAAGTTCTACTGGAGAAAATAAGCTACTATGTATTAAACCTTTGGGCAGAATTGAAAAGAAGCTGAAAACAAGATATGATCTCATCCTGACCATAATACCAGACTTCCCTTGTTTTATGCAGAGCTTGTTTTGAAGCTTATTTTGAGTTCATTTGGCAATCAGCCACATTTGTCCCTTTTCCCTCTCTATTTGTCCATTTCAATGCTGCCATCTTGTGGGCCTACTTAACTGTCTGGAAGATGCTGAAATAAGTTTCTTATTGAAGCCACATTATAGATTTCACCAGAAGTCCTTTCCTGCCAGGGACATTCCATTAATGTTTCTGTCCTTTCTAATTCTTGCCTGAATCTCATTGCAAGTTGTTGCAAAACGCTGTACCATTACAATGCAAAGCAATACTGTCAACTAGAAAGTATATCTGATAAGTAAACCAGAGTTTTCTTTGTGAGTCATATATGTTACAACATGGTTATCAGCTAATGTGAGCAAATCAGAAGAATTCATCTAACCACAAAAAAAAACCCCAAAATATGGGTCATAAAGTGACAAGAAACAACCATATAATTTACAAAAAATAGTAGTTTTTCCTCTCTTTCCCAGGAGGGATGCTCTTGCTACAACTTCTCAGAGTTTCAGGAGGAATGGTTCTGTTAATGGTCAATTGTGTATTTGTTTTGAAGTATAAAATTAATAATCACACTTTGTCTCCCCTTTTCCCTATTTTCTTGCAGAGCTTCCACAATACAATTTCAACTGTGCCTTTGGCTGGGGATCCCAAAAGACTTTGTGCCACTGGGAGCATGACAACCAGGTGGATTTAAGATGGGCAATCCTGACCAGCAAAACTGGGCCAATTCAAGACCACACAGGTAATCATGAGTTCATGATTTAGCTGTTTCACATGGGAACAGATTATTCTGTTTAATATCAACATGTCTTCCAAAATGACAAGAGAGAGAATTATAACTAAAATAGATTAAAAAGTGTATTATAGCTAAAGTATGTAAAGGTAGTTCTCTAGAAAACCTAATCCATTATAGGTAGTCACAGCTGACTGTAATTATCATTTCTGTTGGGGAATAAAGATTATTTATTGTCAGGAACCAAAGATATTCCTCTGACTTGTCCTTGTATAACCATCATCTGGGTTAGAAAAGTATCTGAATGAACAACTATTTTGCAAATATTACTGACCAACGGATACAGTCATGAACAAACCTTACATTACTCCTGTTTGTAGTTAGCAGGACTACCCATCACAGAAAGGTATTGTGAGTGAAAATTCCCAAATGGATGCATTACCATGCCCTTCTCCTTTCCAGCAAGAGTTGGAGATTATAGCCATCCATTTCTCACACTCAGTTTTTCCAGAAATATCACCCTGGGAAATTGATTGGTTTGTTTTGTAGTATCCAACTCATGGCTCTGCATAATTAGGCAATAAATATGCTGCAGGCTAGTGGAGAAGGGAGAGCACTGTGTGACCTGCACAGCCTCTCACTTCAGTGTTCTCGCTTGCATACGTGCAGATTAATCAAATGTGTTCAGATGAATCCCCCTTCCCACTTCTGCTACCCTTTGCCTAATGAGAATGACAAGGAAATTAGACAAAATTGGACTTTCAATTGAATCTTAAGACAAGTACAGTAGTTTCAGGGAAAAAAAAAAACTTGTAATACTTTGACTATAAATGGCATTGTACAAATAAATGGCATCAAATTAACTAAATGTAGTTAGCTGAAGTGAAGGCTGTAATGGTGGAAAAATTGATGTAGAGTGAAGTGAAATGGCTCAGTAGGAACTGACATTGAAAGAAGGTTAAAAGCTATGTTAGCCAGAGACTGACAAAATCTAAAAGGCATGCATAAGTAAAGCTCTAATTAAGACAATGAAGACAGAGTTCCTGACCCAGCACTGCAGTAATATTCTGAAAATGAGAGCTATCTGCACTTTGCCACCAAAGATTATGAGAGACTGAACCTGTCTTCAGTCAAGAGATGAAGAAATTATATTCTTCAAATGAGATTTTTTTGTTTCCCCTGGGCCCTGCTAGTGCAGAAAACTTATTTGTCCCATGAGCTGTAGCTTTGGTAAGTCTTACAAGTCACCCCTTTTTCTCCTGCTGCACTAACTTCCAACATTTTCCAAAATTTTCCTTTAAGAGCACCTTCACCTGCCAGGTTTACCATTTACCTTCCAGCAGGTACAGAATGAGTGGGGTGGATGTGACACAGACCATGAGCAGTCTGAATGGCACTGATGTCCCAAACAACCCCTCAGTGTCACTGCTACGTAGCAAGGCCACCCTATCAAGTGGGAGAACCCCAGTGAGCAACTCCCAGATATATCTTTCTCTCAGCCACGCATACAGAGCTGAAGAAAATCCACAAAAGCGATCTTCAACAGCAATTGCTTTAAGACAGCAGGATATGCTGTATGTCACTTCAAATTATACATGTTGTGATTAAATCTGGCCAGTGTTAGGTCTTCCAACTGAGACAACCATCCTAATGCTGTGATTATTTTCCTTTTTTATCTCCCTCTGGATTTCCCTATTACCATTCTTTGATGAGATTTGCACGTGTTGTGCTGCTGTGTGCACAGAAGCAAAGTTGGAAAGAATGTATAGACAAAAGCATTCCTGCTTAAGAGGCTTGACAAAATGTTACTGCAGCAAGACAAGAAAAAAAAAAAGTGCCTAATTCTTTTTTGACAATGTAGTATCACCTTCCTCTGTAAAATTCTTTCAAAGACCAGATACTTCACATGCATTTTGGGCAGAATACCTCTAACTGCCCACAGAAAAATCAAAAGAAAAGAAAACATCCTTGTCTCATGTTAGAAGAAATATTTTCCTTCCACATTTATTAGGCCCACTTCTTCCACCCACTGGGTTTAACCCACTCCTCTTTGTTCCTGGTTCACCTTTCACTATCATGTCCTCCTGTGCTTCCAGAGTAGCAATGCTCATCTTCCCATTTGCATTGGTGCAGGACTATACCATTGCAATCCAGCAAGTCTAAATTATACAGTATTTCAACAATACCATGTATAAACAAATAACACCTAAAACTTCTTTTGCCTCCTTTTAATTTTCTTTTGTTTAAGCATTGGTATAAACAGATAAATGCGTACTTATTTCAGCATTTGAGCAATGCTATTTCTTATTATTACTTTTATCCTTCCTGCTCTCAAAATAACTTTGTACCAGTGTCAGTAAATGTTGTCTGCGTCTTCTTGTGTGACTGCTTTGCACATGCAGTCTGTTCTTAAACACATCAGGATACATTTCATGTTGTTCCACCATTATTCTCTGCAAAAAAGCCGTTCAAAAGCTGACAGGAATGGATGTTTGGCTGGTGTAAATCAGAAGCACTTCTCTATAGTCAGTATCTTACTAAGCAATTTTCTGTTCCCAAACTAATCACATTCCCACATGCTTCTCTCCCAGCATGATTAAGAAAGTCATTTTCCAAGTTTAAGGGTATTAGGTGTTCAGATTTCAATGCGTATAAATCCATTTTGCTCTTCAGAAAGTACCAGCCATAATCTTACTCTTTCGGGAAACAGCTCACAAATATATAGAGCCCAATATATTATTACAAACATCAAGAGCATAAGTCTGACACAATCTGTGGCAATGCTCAGACTCTATTTAGGAACACTATTTAGATCTCAGTTCCTGATCTCTGACCATAGCTGTTCAAAGCCATTTCATCCTTCAGTGTTCTCCCCATTATAATCTTGCCTTCTCGAGCATAGATTATTTGAAACAGAGATTTTTTTAATAGCTTTATGCACAATTAGCATAGAGCAGGCCCCAGGGATTTCTATTTAGCAAGTCTGGTGCCAGCTGACTTCAGGAGGTGCACACTGAGTAATGGTGTGACACCAAACATGCTTTTTTCTCCTTCCCTGAGCAAAAGGAAATGCTTGGTGTGTGTCACATAGTGAGCTTGTTCTTACAGTTCACTCATAAACCATCCCAGTGAACAGCAAATAAGATGGCCAGGCGAAATCATGGAATAACAGAATGGTTTGGGCCCTGGACAGGACCTTTAAAGGTCATCTAGTCCAACACCCCTGCAATAACCAGAGTCATCTCCAACTAGAGCAGGTTGCTCAGAGCCCCATCCAGCCTGATCCTGAATGTTTTCAGGGATGGGGCATCTAGTCCTCTCTGGACAATCTGTGCTAGTGTTTCATCACCCACCAATTTTCTTCCTTATCTCTAGTCTGACTCTACCCTCTTTTAGTTTAAAACCATTACCCCTTGTCCTATCACTATGGCCCTATTAAAAAGTTTGTCCTTATCTTTATTTACTTACTTTTACTTAACTTACTGAAAGGCAGCAATGAGCTCTCTCCGGAGCTTTCTCTTCTCCAGGCTAAACAACCCCTACTGTCTCAGCCTGTCCTCCTAGGTGAGGTGCTCCAGCCTTTTGATGATCTTGGTGGCACTCAGAGCGTATCAGCTTTCTTAGAGCTCCCAAAACAACAGCCTCTGACTTTCTTGTTTGTGATGCTTCACTCATCATCAGGGAAAGCAAAATGATCGGGGTGGTCAGGGTTTCTTGTGTTAACAAAGAAAATTAAAACTTGTGGCTATTCCTAACACAGTTCTTCTGTCACAGTAGGAGATGGCAATTTCATTTACTCACAAGCTGATGAAAGCCAGAAAGGCAAAGTCGCCCGGCTGCTGAGCCCTGTGATTTACTCACAGAACTCTGCCCACTGCATGACTTTCTGGTACCACATGTCCGGCGCACACGTTGGCACCCTGAAGATCAAACTGCGGTACCAAAAGCCAGATGAATATGACCAAGTGCTGTGGACCCTGAGTGGGCACCAGGCAAACTACTGGAAGGAAGGCCGTGTTCTTCTTCACAAGTCTGTGAAACACTACCAGGTGAGCTTGGCTGCTCCCTGCTGAACTAGCAGAGCTGAGGCCAGCAGCACTTTGCTGGTCCTGTTTTATTTGCCGTAGCAGAAGATGTCACTGAAGGATTTGCATGGGCAGTTTTACACCTACAGGTGAGGTGTGCTTGCTGTGACTAATAATAGTGAAATATTTCATGGCATCTCAGATTACAATGCTGCAAACAATTTGTTACGGAAGGCCAAATAAATACTTTAGAAATCATTTATCATCAGTTACAAAGCTGTCTCTTTGTCACAGTTTCGCTGATGTAAAAGCCTTTAATGAAGTTACGACAGTATATAAATTTACATTTGCATGGGTACGTTCATAAAGTCAGGGAATGCAGATTTTCAGGCCACAAAGTACATGCAGATGTGACATCATGGCAGGTGAAGATGTGTGCTACCAACTAATTAAGAAATCCTGAATGCAGCAATTGTGTGCTAAACATGAAAACAATGTGAACATTATCTTGTTTTGCCAGGTGGTTATTGAGGGAGAAATTGGAAAAGGAACTGGAGGAATTGCTGTGGATGATATTAAAATTGACAATCACGTCTCTCAAGAGGATTGCCGAAGTAAGTGTAAAAAGCAAGAATATAGAGAATTCTCATCCAAAATATTATTTTTTTCTGTTTGATATCTGCTTTTTTCTCTGAGAAAGGGATAGACAGTTGCTAGCTGTATAGGAAGTTTTCCATTGAAAACATTCTGATTCAACCCATTGCTTTATTCATAATAAGTGCCACGGGTGTCACCTCGGTATGGCAGACATTTGGATCTGAACAGACATACAGAATGCTCACATTCTCATATCTATCCCTGTATTTCACATTGATACCCTCTTTAATTTTTTCTGTTCTAACTAATGCCCAAAATCCAATTTAATTTCTGCACCCTTTTTAGATCACTTACTACCAAGGCTTCTTAAATTCTTTTTTAAAGGACCCTATCAAACCCTTGCAGGATAAGCAGATAGGGTGAAATGGCCCCTGCTCTGTCCTCTGCTGTCCTGTCATTCTGAGTTCACTGTGGCTCATTTGCTGTAGACAAAAAGTAATGTTAGGACATGGACTGTCCCACATCTGAGCCAGGCTATTCCTGAGATGCTCTTTGAGTCCTTTTATTTCTAGCCAGTCTTGGACTATTCCAGTCACTACGGATAATATGCACATTGCACATTGTATGTAAGTTGGCAGCAGCAGCCCCAGATAAACATAAGCACTGAACGCTGTCCTTCACAGTGGAGATGAAGCAATTACTTTTATGTAAGAGAGGGAATAGAAATGATTAGATTTAGGAAGATAAACTTATGCCATGTGAGTTGGCAACACGATTGAGAGCAGTTATAGTGTGTTCCTCATCTTTTGTAGCTAACATCCATTTGAGGGTAACAGGACAGTCTTCAGCTACATGGTAATTTCACTGCAGGATGAGGAAGCAGTACAATCTCTTTTTATCAAACAGTACAACCTCTGGAGTTCATCAAATGCCACCAAAGTGATAGTTAGCAGGAAAGAGAGGCAGGACACACTGCTTGGTCCTCCTGCAGTGTCTTCAGTGCCAGGAAGGGTGATGGGACCACAGTGACTCTATTTACCTGACTCCAAAATGAGAAAGGAAAATAACTCCTTTCCTACCTCCACATGTTTTGGTTGTTCAAACTAAATGTGGAGCAAAGATTTCTGGCCTGAGGGAGCTAAATCCAAAAGTTCAGTCTGAAACCCAAACACAAGTAATCTTGTTGCAGTCAGTGAAGCACTGCTCTTGTGATTAACTATGCCTATGCTGATGAAGTGTTATGGAATTGGGCTCCAAAATAGTAAATACAGTGAATGAGATGCTAATTCATTGCACTGATTTCTCTTTTCCAGGCATGGAAAACCCCTGCTGATAGCTAAAACTGTGCCAAGACTGGGCGGAGAGGAGTTTTTTAATCTTTCTTTTTTCCTCCATTAATTTTCAGAGCCCATTATAATGAACAGTTCTGTCAAGCCGCCATAATGATGCTCTGAGACAGGAAAATCTGCTATACCATTATTGCTGGTATGATAGTCAATCAGTGTTTGTAACCCTAATAATCAATGTCAATTCTTTTGTTTCATTAGAGTCAACTGATGTGGAGAATGAAACAGTTGAAGAAGACACAGATATTAATCAAACAGGTAAAAAATGTGTTGGGTTTTTTTAAGGGGAATAAATTTTAATGTGTATTTTAGCATGATTTTGTGCATTCCATTTATTTATTTATAGATTTATTCTGTAACTGTATATGGTATTAAGGTGTTTTGATTTGTCTGGATCAGATGCTAAGAATGCTTACATTTATTTGAAGGAAGTGGTAGTTTTGTTCTTCTATGTTATATAATCTTATGGACTTTTTATTATTCGTACCTTTCACATTTTATATACACAATTTGTTACATTATATACATATATATGCATGCACTTTTTAGCTCCTCAGTATTTTGTTCTATAGAAGGCTTGTCCACTGATGTAGAAAGCATCATCAGTGTATCTTACAATTTATGACTCACACCATGCCTCAGTAATTAGGCTCAAAACTCTTCAGGCTAATTGTCTTACAGACCTGGCTGAAAATGTCATTTTATGGCCAGTCTAGCAAAGCATTATCATTTTCAATGATGATAGCTGTAAATGGATCATTAAATGGGTCATAATTGTCATATTGTCCCAATAATAAAATATACTTGCATTTTTCAGTCAATGAATTTAATTTTTTTTTCTGTTACAGTTAATGGGATTGCTATAATTGGTTTCAGTGAGAGTTTGTCCAAAAACACTTTTTGGCTTTTCTTGCAACAATTACAGGGTTAAGTGCTATCGGATCATTTTCATAAACTGAAAGGGTTAATTATGATATCCAGTGAATAGTTCATCCAAGTGGGCAGAGGGCTCTTCTGTGTCAGTTCCGCTACTATTTCTACTTCAGGATCCAATCCTAAAGTCATTGACGTGGAAAGGATGCAAAATGGCAGGACCTTCCCAAACAACGTTTTCTGCTATGAACTCTTGCACCCAGTGGAATAGGATTTGATTAATATTTTTGAGCTAAATACTGCAACCTGTCAAAATGTAATCAAAATGCCTGGTTATTCACTCCCAAGACTCCTACTTAATCCAGGCCAGAATCAAACCCCTACTAACAGGCAGTAGATTCAATGATTGGACAACAGTCTGGAAAAAATCAACAACTATTTGGGCTACATTATAGTTTTCAGCTATTTATGACTACCTCCAAGAAGCTAGGCTTTAAAATTATATAGAAACATATGTCAGAAAAAAATTGATGTGCTTTCTCAAAATTGCCAATTCATCAAGCTTCTAATTAGGATTGGTTCTGAAAATGTTGTAATTCTTTACTCCGTTTCAGGGTTCACACCTCCATACCGTACAGGTGATGACTATGATGACATCTCCAGGAAACCAGGCAATGTCCTGAAGACCCTAGATCCGATCCTTATTACCATCATAGCCATGAGTGCTCTTGGGGTGCTTTTAGGAGCCATCTGTGGAGTTGTCCTGTACTGTGCCTGTTGGCACAATGGGATGTCAGAGAGGAACTTGTCTGCACTGGAGAATTACAATTTTGAACTGGTCGATGGTGTAAAACTGAAAAAAGATAAACTAAACACACAGAATTCATACTCGGAAGCATGAAGGTATAAAGCGACTGGAGAAGTTTCAGAGAATTGGGATGGAAGGACATAGCTCGGTCATGGTGGGGAACTGTTGATCTTTTACTGTACAGGCTGAAAAGTGCATTGATGACACTGAGCCAAGCTTTTCTCAGGAGCTTCGATAAGTGTGTAACCGATGAACATGGACAACAATCTGTGTTAACAACCTGAATCATGTACAGTCTGCTTTTTCTGTTGGTTTTATTTGAAATAATCGAATGCTGGTGTTGAGACCAAGTATGATTGACTTATAGTTCATTTTGTCTTTCTTTCTCTCCTTCTCTTTTGTTTTCCGTTAATGGATAATTTTGGTTTTATTGTGCAAAATCCAAGATGCTGTCACAAAATGTATTCAGTGGGGTCCTTTGGATGGACATGCTGTCTGTAGCTCAGTGCCCAGAAAATATTGGAGTAACAGCAATTTAGTGGACTTCTGCACCTGTATTTGTGTATAATTGCTCGTGTTGTGCATAGGCAAAGAAGGGTTAGGATGTTTTTGAAAGTACTGCTGCATCAGTACCGATATAGTGTGTCAGCTCTGTCTACGAAGCAATACAGTCAAATTTTATTGATGTTTTTTCAGTGTTGTACTAAATTTTGTGCTTGTGAACTCCATAAAAGAGTATGTGCCATCATCAGACACAACTGGTAACCAAGAGTGCTGCCTAAAAACGAAACAAAAAAAGTCCTTGGCACTGGCTAGTGTATGTCCTCTCAAGTGCCTTTTTGTTTGTACTGCTTCTCATTGTGTTAACATTAACTATAGCTTCTCTGCAGTTATGCCCTTGTCTTTAATTACTCTGGTGGCTCACTGACTAAAAGTATATTTTAGTGTAAGAAAGTAGCCTCAGCAAGGCAAGGGCTAATCAGATTTGACAACCTGGCTCAATTGTTCTTTCTGTATTTCAACTTCATGTCTCTTGACCCTTTTGTATAAAGCTGCAATATCCCCTTTTATTGTTCTTTCATATAGAATGTATTTTCAAATGTAAAATCTCTCTCCCTTTCTCCTCGCTCTCTCTCTTTGTCTCTCCGAGTAGGTTGCATAAGCATTTGCCATTGCCAAGGAAAGAAAACTTCAGCTTTAACTTGCTGGTAATGGCAAAGGGTTTTATTAGAGTTTGTGTTCAAAAATAAGGGAAAATTCTTAACTTTATCCTCCAAAGTCAAACTTTGGATTTCTTCTTAACAGCATAAAGTGACAGTATCTTTTTTCCTGATGTCATGAAACATGTCTTTTATCCTGAACAGCTTGCCTGTTAATTACACTGGGGAAAATGTTTCCCTTATTGAAAAGATTGCCTTTAAAATGAGAAACTTTCCTTCTCCTGCCCCTACCTGAACTCGGAGTTCTGTTCTCTCAGTATACGTGTATTTTCATGCTAATCAATGCTAATTGGGCTTGCATGAGTACTGAGGGCAGAATGAAATCCCACAGCGTATGTAGGGTATGTTCTTACCATCATGTTATTTTCAATTGGTATTTCATACCAGGAGGTTACTGTTTGACCAGAAGTGCAGACAGTGACCAATTCACTTAACTGAGTACTATAAGCTGTCAGAAAAAAATGTGCTTGATAATTATGTGGCAATTTTTTAAATAGTTTAGGACAAATGTTATTGGACAAATAATATTCAACAGCCTCTGCAGCAGGTCCAACAGGGTAAAAAGAAACAAGAGCGTGTTTGCCACAGGGGTGCATAGGAGGTGATGAGGAGCAGAAGGATCACTCCTCTCCTGCAGGTGCGAGGGGAGCCCCTGGGTTTTGTGTGGTGACCCGCATACAGCACAGCCATAGCTGGGGAGGCAGATTCAACCCTCCTTGGGTATTTACCTATCAACAGATAAAACCAGTGCAAACATGGATAGAACATCCTGCCAAAGTGCTGAACATGTGTTTTTCCTCATTGAATTTCCTGAGTAGAGTCAGGGAAGTGCTTGGGACATTCTGAGTTAGTCTTTTCCAAAATTGCTTTTGTAGAAGAGCAATGAAATATCCTGTCCAGGATTAGGATTAAAGAAGGGCTAATTCAGCCTTGACTTACATGGAGCAATAGAATCCACCCCTATTTATCAACTAAATGTTTTTATGCATATAATTTCAACAATATGAACTATAAAATAGAAAAATATGTAGAAAATCCACCAGTAACCCAGAAACTGAAGAAAAGAGGAGACTGGAGGTAAAAATTGAGATTTGAAGTTGAATATATTTTAAAGGAACACCCAATAGAAAAAACAATGGACAGTTGCTACTTCAGAGAAGTCCTAAAAGCAATGACTGTCAGGAAAATTCGCACACCCACTTCAGGTCATCAATCCTTAGACTGATGGAACAGTTACCTCCCCAGCCTCTCAACCTTGGGTCTTTCAGCAGGTGAGACAGTGCACCTAGGGCCTGAAAGTTTTGCCTGAGAGTTAGTCCATGAGATGTCCCAAGCGACAAACTCACTTTGTCAGAGGTAGAATTTTCATTGGATTCTAACACTGTAATTTGTCCATAATGGTATTGCAGCAGCTAGTTAATTAACCCAAAGAAAAAAGAATTTTTCATTACTATTTTCAGCACATCACCACTGTGTGAGTCAGGAGTTAAGGATCTGTTCTCCTTAGCTGAATAAACTTCTAGTCCACTAACTTGACTAAGAGTTGTATGCTTATATTGCCTTGAAGAGAAAATCCCATTGGGGAGCCCAAGCCCAAAATCTTTTGAAATATTCCCACTGATTTCAATAGATTCTGGACCAGCTCTTGGTCTTGATCTATTTGAACAGAAAAGCTGGTAGTTGGTGGGATTTTTTCTTCTTTTAACATACTGAGAATAGTGAACATAAAAAGAAATGTATCTCCTTTGTGGTCTTCAGACCTTACTATGATAATGAGGATCTAGCACTGAAGATTTGATTTCTCTGAAGGTAATAGAATGAAAGTTGCCCTTCAATAAAGGAAAAATGATACTGCAACTTTACATTGAAAAGTATCTTGCACTGATAAATATATTTAAAAAAAATTATATGTTTATAAAGTTATTAATTTGTAAAGGCAGTGTTACAAAATGTTCAGTTTATATTGTTTTAGATTGTTTCATAATTTTTAAAGTGTAAAATAACATATTTTTTCTTTATTGAAAAACTATAAAAATCTTCAGTAGTAAAATGATTTCATTTTACTGGTATATTATTGCTTCATGTTTTGTACCATCATAAAACTTTGTGCAAATTTTTTTTACAGAAATTTTTATTTTCTATGACAATATGACACTTGTAAATTGTTGTTTCAAAATGAACAGTGAAGCCTTAACTTTAAATGACATTTGTATTCTCAGACACTGAGTAGCATAAAGGAAAAAAAAAGAAAAAAAAAAAAAACACATAGAACTGAACTGTAACTTAAATTTCCAAACTATGACTACTACATTCCAAAGAAACAGTTGAATTAAACATTTTCGTAAAATATCCCATAGCTGATGTATTTTATTATACTAAAATGGATTGGTATTATTAAATGACTGGTTTTATTTAGCATCTTGCAACAAGCACAGTGTTTTAATCACGATTAGGTTTGTTGGTTGGCAGCTCCAACAAACAGACACCTTGGTGAGTGTTCATCCATGGTTCAGGGTAGAGGGATTCACCTCTGCCTGCCCAGTTCCCTTTCCTTGCTGGAACACACTCCCACGATATGCCTAACTTTTAGCCAAAAGCTGGGATTCAAGAGGACAAATCTGCCACTACTGCTCTTGTGCCATGGGGCAGCCAATGTCACACCCTATGCAGGTGTTACACCACCCCTCTGTGGCTTGTGCTTGGGTGGAGGGTGAGATTTACTGCCAAGTAATGTCCATTTTGGATGCATTGTTGCACTAAGTCTCTCTGCTCCAGTGTTAAGGTTTGTACAGATATGGTCCCTGCAAATTTCCATTGGAGTCATTGGGACTTACCCAACCACGTCCAAATCTCTCAAGGCAGAGCACAAGTTGCTGATGGGAGCAAATGCAGCCAGGACAGCCCACTGGGCCTGATTTGGCATTCAGCTGCATGCTAAACTCATCTGTGGACCAAATGATCCTGTGCAAGGGGACCTTCAGAAGTTTTCATCCAGATCAGAAACTTTAGATTGAACATTTCCTGTTTTGTGCAATAGTTACTTATTTTGTTTCTTTTTAATACTCAGTACTCTGCACATTAAAGTTTGGCAAATCTTTTTTTTACATTGCACACATGAACAAGACACATACTGTCAGACTCTCATTAGGTTGAGTACAAACATTTTACTTCAGCTACTTTACTACTCCTGGGGAAAATATTGTACTTATTACCATATATTTGATCATTGCTAATACTTGTAAAGAACTTATCGAATCTTGTCTCCTCAAGAGAGCAGCATTGTGGATACCTGTTTAAAACTTGAGAAGAAGAGCAAGCACCTCAGCAAAACTTTGCATTTTGGTTGGAGTAGGGCTTGTTTTCAAAAGGCAGTTGTGAAGGTTGCATCTATAGAATCAATAAGTCTAAATTCCTTAGAAATGTACATCATTGCACTCTGCTTCTGTGATAACCAGACACAGGGCTCTTTGAGGGAAAATAAATGGCAACAGAATTAAGTACTGGGAAAATGAAATCTATGAAGTGAATCTGTTGAGAACGAAGTTCAAAAACGAAAGACAAGTATTTTAAGTTAAGAAAATTCTCTTTCATTCAGAGGAAATTGATTTGCCTAGAAACTAACAAGTATTTAGCACTGAATCTTCAGTTTTCCACACTAAAGAGGCTGCATAAAGGAAAGACAAAAACAGTGCATTGGGATCTGAATTACATTTCAGAATATAACTTGTAAATTTGAAAGAAAAAGAGGAGCAGATAGAATTAACAGATGGGTCAGCTACAGAAAACCAGTGCCAGGAATGCATAGCTCTGAGGCACAGATATTAGGGTCGTGTCTGTAAAAAGGGCCTTTGGTAGGTACTGACAAGTAAAACCCATTATTATTTCACCAATCATATGTACCATCCCTGATCCAGCAGCCACATAGCCAGTCCCATTTCCTTTCCTTTTGCAGGTTGTAAAATACAATTATACAGCACAGAAGAGGGTGGGGGCAGCAGCAATGGTGTATGGTTGGTGGTAGGGTCCACTGGCACCAAGCAGTGCTTACCTGTGCAATCCTGCCCATGGAACCAAAGCCACCAGTCCCAGTAGAGATGAAGGCTTCTCCATCGTCATAGCCTACTTTTATGAGGCATATGAAGACCTAACAGGTGTGTACTAATATAGCTCTAATTCTGACCCTCATAAATCTTAGGTACAAATGGTCCATTTCCAACTAAATTCTTCTAAACTGGTTTGCCAAAGTCAAATTTCAAAGTTGGGTTTGATTTTCAGATCATGGCATCTTGACATTAGATTCTAGAAGTAATTCCCTTCCCATTTCTTAATTGTCCTGTCCTTTGCAATACATTATGAGTCACAGCATATTGGTTCAAGCAACATTAATTTATTAGAGCTTTAATTTCTTCTTTTATATGGTTTTATGCCTCAAGTCACCCATAACCACAGCATTATCTACAAGTGTCTGTTAAATTATAACAGAGTGTATCTTTTTTTTTTTTTTGCCATGGGATATATTGCATAGCTGTTTTATTTTCCTATTAGTCCCCCTGTAATCCCTAATTGCTTTTCCACAGTAGGTCAGTTCTCCATATACATTTCCATTCTGATAGCTACACACAATCAAGCTCTAATCTTATCACCTCAGGACTGATGGTGTCTCAATGTTTATAACTGAAAATCTCATTAAAAAAATCTTCTGGCATTTTTCACAGATGGATGGAGTCTTATCATGTGTCCAAACCTAATTCCATCTTCAATAATCATATTCTCCTATTTAAATTTACATTGTTTTTATTCATCTCTGAGACGTTTGATTCATGTCCCTGTCATTGTACTGCATCACTGTGCACCATGCACTGTGTTTTATTACAGACAGTGGTGTTTCCATAATGGGTGAGGTGGGTCTTATTGAAAAAGGAATTGCAATCTCACTGGAGCACTGCTGATACCAGAGAGAGGTCAGGTATCGCTGTCAAGGGTAGAAGGTAAGGATAAGGTTCGGCAGATGCTGCCATGACAAAGACTGAGGGATTTAACTGGAGGCTAGAGGATAAAGGACTTGCCTGAGAAAACAAGTACTTCAGGTGACATGAGCTCCAAAGAGAATTATCAGAAAAGTACCTTGTTCAATTCTTTCATTTTTTCCCTGACAAGAAAAACAAACAAACAAACAAAAAAACCAAAAAAACCCTCTCCTTCTCAAAAAATGTCTGCAATATAGAAATGTCTCTGGCAGCTGCTGTGCATTTTTAAATCCACAGGCGTGGAAGAACAGGATGGGGGCACCAACCCATTTGTTACCTGCACCTAAATGATGGATTGCTAAACTCAGGCAACAGGTGTGGACATGGATTTAAAGACACAGGCAGCATCTCAGGATTATAAGACTGACCTTCTTCATGCATTGTTTTCCTCTTGAATACCTTTATTCCCTTTCCTCTGTAGCATGTTGTTCTATGCAACCTGTTTCAGAAGTAAATTACCTGGGCTGAGCTATTGGTTTTTTTCTACTGCTAATATATTTTTCTGTAGTGCAATTTATGCTTTCCTCATTGCTTAAATACTTCTGTACCATCTCTCTATGCATTACTAAGGCATGCATAGCATAAAATAAGCCAACCCAGTGCCACACTGTCAAAAGAGAGAAGAGCCCACTTCATCCCATGTCCCATCTTCCACATCCCTGCCAGGAATGTGCACTCCATGTCAGAGACTCAGACACTGCATTTTTAATAGATAATCTACCTTTCAGAGACCCTCAACGTTTTCTTCATGGGGCCTGATATCTTTGCATTAATTAAATATTGATATCAATCTTCTTACTAAATATTTATTTACTAGCTTCAGAACTGTTAGCACACCAGAGTGAGTCAGTGGGTCACTCTCATTTTGCCTTTTGAGACTACTAACTAGATCCCAGTATTGTATCTTTCTCTCTTTTTAACCTTCTAATCCATGTTTTCCATAGCTCTATCAGCAAAGGGGAAAAAAATAGAGATATCTCAGTCCAATTTCTATCTATATGACTGACAAAAATCCATTGTATATGTAGAGAAAATTAAATCTCTTTTTATTTTGAAATGTGTTTTTGTGAAGAGGAAAGTCACCAGTCTGGTTGGAAGTAGCATTTGAGATACCTGTGACGTAGTAAGGAGATAGCCATTGGAGCCTTCTAAAGACTACCCTGTAACATCTGGAAAAGTTTAACAAGTTGGCAAAGTGATGGGAGCACAGGATTATCAAAGTAGGCAGGCTGGGAAAGTATTGGTTTACCCCAGGGATGGCTGACAAAATGGAAGAAAATCAGGAAAATACTTCATGTTGAGAGTAGATCAGAAAGGATCTTCTTATTCTAGGTTATACTAGTTTCTCTTACAATCAACCCTTGGAAGATGGGCAGCAAAGCAAGGGATCAACTGAGTGATGAATCAGTCACACCTACAGTTCATGTTGACTAATTCATGTTATCATGCAGCTCTAAGACTGAGGCAGGAAGTTGGATGCGACCTCCTTTCATGTGAAAGATTGCTGACCCTCAATACCAACTCCTCTGCATGCTCTCCAAACAGTTACACACAGGAAGTGATACCACCTTGTACCCACTGCACACATTTCAAATATATTTTCCTTGTTGTAGACCATATTATCTTTCTTTTGCATATCTTTGGCCTTTCTTAATCTTAAGACAACACCTTCCAATTAAGCCACATTTCCCCAAACTCCGCCTCACATCCCAGCTCCCATTTACCAGCTTTGGAATCTCAGTGTGGGACCAGACCTCCCCTTCATTCTGCTGATGGGCTCTGCTGGTTTTTTTGCATCACTATCTTATTAGCAATAGAAGGTTACTGAAAGTTCACTTGAAATCTAGACTCTTATTTCAAAGCCATAATCTGTAGGTGACTAAGGATCATCTTTGCTGCCTTTAACAAGTCTTTTCACAATCTATTCCCTTCTCTTCATTCATACTGAGGTCTTAAATTGGTCAACTTAAAACCATATATCTTGATAAAGTGGCTGAATTACTGCTGCTGAATGTTAGGCCATTATCTACAATTAGTTTATGGCTCTTAATAGCCATTACTGCAAAAGATGGATTTCTCTATAGCAACAGTGTCTTACCAAAGATACTGTTAGTGCTCTTGCTTATGAAAAGTTAAATGGTAGCTCCTTTCTGGAAAAGATCAGGTTTCTCTCAGGTTGAAATAAACTATTACCAGCTTCTTCCTATGGGCAATAAATAGGTTATATGCATTATAATAATTAGTATAACCTAATATGAGGAGTATTTGTTTCTTCTTTGCTGTACACTGTATGTAACTGTTTGCAACACTATAAAGACAGAGTAGAGAACTGTTGTAAGGATGTCACCATCTAGTTTAAGGGGAAAACACCAGACGTCCTACAAGCAGACTCAGAGTAGAAGCTTTTCTCTTTCCTTTTCTTTTATAGAAGTATGGTGGTCAGAAGAGTTGGAATAAGTGTGTGCCAATTCATTGGAGAAAACTATGGATTTATGAGTCTCCTTGAGGAAGTGTCTCTTGATGAAGGACACGAAGGAGCAAAGAGTAGAGGCAGAGTAGATGGGGTCATGAACTTCATTTTATTTCTCATCATGAGTAATAGCGCTAAACTGATAGTCAGTCAGAGCTCTCATTTTCTTTAATTTAACGCTATACTTCTTGCTCCTTGCATTACTGACCCCCCATTATAACTGAACCATGCATTTTATTACAATGCTAAGCACTGCTTTAAATGTGCATGAGAAGATTTCAGTGCATTTTACACTGCACAGTTATGTGTGGTGAGTTTTGTTCTTTTCAAATGAAGAGCCATCTCAGAGCTAACAACTTGTATTATTTTAATCAAGTCTGATTTCACACAGGTTGTGAACTTTAATACAGATTGCAGCTTCTTCTGGGCTTCAAATATAATGTACAGCTCAGCACAAGTCTGACCTTTGTGGTTTCATATTGGCACATACTTGTTGAAATCACTTCACTAGACACCAGTGGTGATGCAACTTTCAATGTTTTTACCAGCTTTCTTTGGAGCTGCTGCTGATTACCAGTATATACATTATAGCCAATGACATGTGCATTGCATAGAGCAAGCACACATATATACGTATCTCCTGAAATGCAGTTATGATTCTACAGTAGTAGGTGAAGAAGCATTAGAAGTACTAGAATGGAGGGTTTGCCTAAAAGTAGAAGTGTGTGCAATTATTAAACATCTGAAGGTTTTAGTCAGGTTTGCAGATTCCCTGTGACAGTGTAATGCACTTAGAAATTCAAAGATCACCTCTGCAGGCAGAAATGTTTTCAGGATGGTCTCATGTTGCTCTTCTAGCTCACTTCCTAGCTCAGATTTGAGAAAGTCTTTAATATTCAGCAAATGTTTTGCTCTACTACTTTAGGCGTACAATATTCTTTGAGTTAAAGGAATTTGTATTTAATGTTTATATTGTGAGAGTCCCCACGGGATTACAAATCGTGGTCCCATAATGCAAAACAGCATTAAATGATTCAGAAAATGTACATTCCAACCTCACAGACAGGAGCTATAATTTGGCTGTGCAACCACAGATGGTTCTGCACCCAGTGTCTTTGTCAAGTACTTTTATTGCAAGCCCTGTCTCTTGTATTTTTCAGAGATGTTGCTGGATTTTATGATCAGTATATCAAAAGCATGTGATGCTACTACAGATGTAGTCAATTAGTCTTTAAGGGTAGCATTCAGCTTATCTCTCACTGTCTAAGTTGTAATCATCTCCAAAGTGTGAGTAACATTCACTGTTTCAAACACCTACCTGGTGGGGTAAATTTTTCTTTTACAGTATGAATTTCTCTTGTATTTAGACTAGCTTAAATTAATTCTTTGGATTTAAAGGCCTTTATTTAAGAGGGGTAAAATGAAATTAATTAATTTTTTTCTAATTATTTCTAACCATGCACACACAAACTAGTTGTGTTTTTGTCTGGCTTTACCAAGACAAGGACCTGAACTGCTTTGATTGATTTTATCATAGCACATTTTGACATCCTGAAAGCATTGGTCCACCTACTAGTCATCTAGCAGAAGCAAAACTTAACCACAAATGTTATAGTAGGACCCTCAAAAGCCATTGGTTCAGATTCAGTAGTGGAGGCAAACACATAGTGCGAAGATAGGTAGGACATTCATCACTGTGTCATCCACTGTTGCCTACAGAATTATGATATACCTTGAAGAAGTTTTATCTTACTTCTACTTGTGTCCAGTCATGTCTTTATTCAGAGTCTAGAATTAAGAATTCAACCTGGATTTTTGTAGGCTTATTAAATTTGCTTCTTAAATTGGTTTTGCCCTGGCTGCTATGAGCTAATTATACTGTTTCCTACAGTGCTGCAGTTCAGACTGATTGTTGCCTACCTCGCAGTCATCTATTAATTTTCTCACTTCTTGTATTTTGGTTTTGTTCTGATCTATGTATGTAACATCACATAAAGCTGGGGATTTTGTCTTAGAGATTTGGTCTACCTACAGTTTTATTCTCTCATGACTCTGTGAATAAAAAGCATCTATTTCAGAAGTGCAGCTCTTAATTCTCTCCAGGAAGTCTCAAACTTCTGAAACTTACAGCTGTATTCCATAACTTCACATGCATTTCAAACCATTACTTTAGATGGTTTGTTAAATACTTTTCTCAGCAACAAGCACACCTAGGAGCATGACAGGTAGCATGAAGGATGACCCAAAATCACAGTTTGCTTTTAATACAGAAGGAGACTTCATGAATATATTAATGGAACCTGACAGAACCTTGAAATTACCTGAAAGAAATCACCATCGGAAGTGTTAACAAGCATTATTACAGATACTGTTATTGACACCACTGTGCTTGCAGTGAACCTTAAGATCTTTTCTGATGGTCTTTTATTAGGAAAAATCATATTTCTTACCTGAATATGCATTTTAATAAGTGTCATAACATCTTACTGCTATTTGCACTTATATGGGCAAACAGGCCCCAGAATATGCCATGTAAATCACCATCTCAGTGAAGTTTGTTCTGATTTTTGAGTACTTGCTACATCAAAAGACATTCATATTATCTTCATGTTAGTTTTCAATATATTTGCAAAACTCTACGTTTCAGCTGCTTAGTTTTTCATCACTTTGAAGCACATTTTCAGTTTCTCCATACTCACTGTGAAGAATGAAGGTACAGACTTTCTGGACCTCTGTTCAATCATTCTAGAAAAATACTTTTTTCTTTTATTATTATTGTCTCAGGTCAGCATATGCTCTAAAACAAATATGAATGCATATAAGACACATCTGTAATCCCTTGGGTGCGTATGTTATCAAATGTCTGGAAAATACTGAGCAAATAAAATGTGCAAATGGAAGAGAAATAGGAAATGGCTCATCATTTCCAAGCCCTTTAAATAGGAGTAATCAGATATCCCCAATTTGCCACGTTATGTTGAAGATGGAGAAAGTGCTGAGCAATCAAAATGTCTCTGCTCTTCCTGCTAATGGTGCTGCCAGACTCAGTTCAATGGGTTTTACTCAAGTAAAACAGACCAGAAAGTCGGAAGGAGCGTTGAAGGCAGCAGAAATTTTCAGGACTACTGTTCACTCTTACCAGCTGAAAAACAATGTTAATGTCCTAGAGGACTATAAGCAGACAAGTAAGAAGTACCGTAGTAAAAGAAAACTGTATAAAAACTTGAAAAATTAAAAGCAAATGTTAATCAATTGCAGAAGCTGAGAAGGCTGGTCATTACTATTTCACAGACTTTCAAATACAAAATAATCATTATCATTGTTTGGGCAGATCACAATTTTAGCTTTTATTGTGTCAGCTTATCTATAGCTCCCAGCACTGAAACTCTGCTTGGTAATCAATGAAGTATAATGGTTGATGTTACTGTATGAAAACCAGGATCTGTAAGTTCAGAATGTACATACAGAATATAAGAAATCCCCAGACAGCAAGTTTCAAACTACTGGTGCTAACAAATATACAAAACCAACTTTTACATCATTTTCTAAAGTTAGTAGCTTCTCATTCCTCAAGCAGTTGAAATAGTTTCTGTTGCCTAGACTTGCTGTTTGGTGCACAAATGCAGCAAATACTGCTTCACTTTAGGCACATAACTCACAGAATTTGTTAAACATTGAATTTAGCTTTTCTGAATTACAGTTTGTGAGAGCTTATTTCTATCAATACAAAAGAAACATTAGAAGTTGTCTCCTCTTCTCCTCTCCCTCAAATCTGTTCCAATGCTCAACTCCTTCTGTAAATTATTATACAGTGTAAGCCAAAGCCTCAAGAACTTGCTGGCTTGTTTGCTATTGGCAAGCACATTGCAATCATTCAGCAGGTTTTCAGGTTTTTTTTAACCTCCTATGCTCTTTATTTCACTAGAAAGGATGAATACAGAGGCTGCTAGTTAACATACATGTAGGATCTGTCCAAAATTTTTGACCCAAGAACCTGGCCGCCATCATGTGCATGAGCAAAAATACTTTAAAATACATCTCTAACGTTTGGCATTGTCTCAACATTCCACACATGACAAAACTATATGACTGTAAAATGTATTTGATGACCATTGATAGTGACAGGACTTGTCTCTTTAAATTCCATCTCATCTCCAGAGTAAATGAGCTCTGTTGCAGCTGTTAGAAGCTCAAGTTCCACCTTCCAATATATCATTATCATGTGATTATAAAGACTTCACTCTTTTCCAAATACTGAAGAGCAATGCAGGTTCAACTCTGAGAATTAATATTCCAAAGATCACGGATATTTTTAGACCTTTAAAACAAACTACCCCCATGGACTTAATAAAAACATATCTTCTCAGCCAATCAGGATGAAATGATCCCCTGAAGCACAGATTTGGCACTGTGAGAACATTTTTTAAGCTTGCTTTGAAACCTACTTGAACACAAACTCAAGTATATTGAAAGAGTCACTGAAAAGTAGATAAAATATTATACATTTCATATGTGACCCTAGATTCTACATGGACAGAATTATTAAGTATAAGTGAAGTGAAATAGTTCATTAAGCAAAGAGTGTGACTGCAGTTTCCTAACTTCTGTCTTCACCTGTGTATAAGCAATGGTTTCAGTTGCTTGCTTTAGCTTGTGAAACAGAACCGGTTGTCACCAACACTGTTGTCTTTTCAATGAAACAGAGCATTTGGCTGTCACAAATTGTCCAGTTTTTATAAGCATTCAAAGCACGGGTTCAGCTGTCTCTTTTCTGAAGACTTTGCACTGAAGGGCAAATAAGAAGATACGCAGCTTAGTCATATTACTGCCATCAGCACTTAATTAAAGAGGGTGCTACTAGAAAAGTGAATTTAATCCCAGTGTTTTAATTAAATTCTGGCTTGGCACAAGTCCACCTGTCTGCATTCAATTGGATATAGTTCTCTTTTCTTCTTGCTCCAGACATTACCGTTGCCTGCTCCTGTTGAACTGCTGCAGTGATTCTCCCCTTGCATTTGAACACACATAACAACAGACCTTAAACACAGAAAGCCTCCTTGCATACAAGGGATGTAACATCAAAGACACTATTTAAGACTAAAGTGTTGCACCATTTACATGCTCAAATTGTCTAAGGCAGGCAGTTGTGTTTGCACTCTGTTCCCATACTGAGAGTGACAGTGTAGCTACACATAGAGCTCAACACAGACAAGAAAAATTGTTCTGGAAAGGCGTCATCTGTACTGCAAGAAAAAGCCAAGTTATCACTTCAAAACTGTATTGGACAAGTTTATACAAGGTGCAGTGACTTCCTAATGAATTACAAAGGGGACAGAGATTTCCTGCTCAGAGTGGCATAGAGGGTGAAGCAAAAATCCCGAAAGTCTTGGAAGTGGGCAGTATTGCACAGTTTCATTTTACTTGTCTTTGAAAATCCTAACTAGTTAAACACAAAGGCTTTCAGAGAAGTAGATTCTTGTAGGCAGGGTTGTAACAAGGAAGTTAAAAAACTTCTGCTGTTAAAACTCCTGTTAGTAGTCCATAGGTGTTAAACCTTCTAGAAGTGGAGAGGAAACAAGTATGACCCAAGGTCACAGTTCAGTTGATCTTACGGTGGAAAGGGCTCTGAATCATGTAGATAAGTACAGCCACCAGGTTATCAGTCCTTCACCAAAAAGAAAACAAAGCAACACAAAATGGAAGTTTTTTGGCTTTTTTCCCCACTTCACACAACAAATTTTAAAACTTGACTTTGCAGGTCTCTTTCAACTCAGGATATTCTATGAGTCTTTTCTATGATTCTATTTGCTGTCTCTAGCCAAAGAGTTGCTCAGGCATATCATGAGGAAGAAGAGGACAAGGATGGAAGGAAGCAAAGAAAGAGGCTTGAAAGTGGGAAACTTCAAAGGAGTGAGTTAAAATCATTCTGTAAAACACCAAAAGAAAAAGATCAAGCACTGAGTCACAGCAGTGGAATTCATCTTCATCCTCTCTAATCATTCAAAGGCTGAGTCTAAGCCACCCATCCAGTTTTCTTCTATGAGTAGAGGTGGGCACCTCCAGGTGTCAATATGGCAATTCAGCTCACAGTTCTTAGATGTCTATCTGGATAAAAGATGAAGCCCTGGTGTGTTCCAACAGCCATGTGGCTACATACCACCACTGACTCAAGGCTTTTTAGTTCATTACAGTTGAAATGCCAACATTTCATTGGTCACCTCTCCCCCAGCCTTGCTCCTCTCTCACATCTAACTGTTACTGCTCATCTTTTTAGTGCCTCCTTCAAACTTAGGAAACAATTGTTAATAGAAACTTTTAGAGAGAATATGGCACAAAGCATGAGATTCATTATATTTCAGAAGTACTGAAAACCAGACTAGTCTCAGCACAGACACCGATCTATACCAGTATGATGGCTCTGTTTCCCCTGGGGTGACATATGTGAAATATTGAGACTACACTCCCTCCCCACATGAAAGCAAATACTAAGAATTGCACATGTTTACCAGCCCAAAATACCATTACAACCTGCCAGGCACTTGCCAGTTTCACTTTCTGAAAACATCATTTTTCCACTCTCATTTTGCCAACCCTTTTTGCCCTTAAAAAGAGGATTTTTTTTACAGAAAACATTAGTGCAAAAGAAGGAGATATTAAGTTGGGGTGGTGGGTGGGGAGTGGGAGAAGAGGCATTTCTCACTGAAAATAACTGCTTAATTAAATATCACAATGTGCATTGTTAGGCTGGTTGAACTTACTGACTCTGACACATTATGAAACTAAATTCATTCGGTTACCCGGCAGGAGGCAAACATCTGAATCAAACTTATATATGCCCAGAATCATCTTTATAGAATATTATAAGATCGCCATAGGCATGTTTTGTTTTGTTGATTTAATTTAGGATATATCCACAAGGCTTCATACTGAGAAAATTCTGGAGATTAAAAAGTGCCTTCTAAACTCCTCTAAACCTCAAGTACCCAAAACTCCCATGCTGCTAGGAATGGTCTCAGCACTCAAACAGGAGGGCCAGGGAGCAGTTCACTCACTGCTCTCCTCTGCACAGAGCCACATCTTCCCAAAGGTGAAGCCATGATCCATGTGTGTCTTCGTCATACTTCTCCCTTTCATGACTTCTACATTTAAGAATGACCAATACCACTGGCAGGGAATTTTCTTTTCCTCCTTCTCTCTATCATGTTGTAGACATCTCCTTAGTCTCTGAGTCACTTTATTGTTGTGATTAATCTTAAGCCTCTTCAAGGCTGGACTAGGGCTGACTGCCGTTAGAGACAAATGATACAGAAGTATTTTTATTCTCTAAGCTCGCCTACATTAGTTAGACTATTAGTTGGGCTATTTTTCATTTTTAACAGATATGGGGAGGTGTCAAAAAAGAGAAAATGATAGCTCTAATCAAATGAGAACCTAAGAAGTCTCACCAACCAAGACAAGTTACAGGCACTAACGCAAGTCCTGTCAGACTTTCATTGGTCATTTTTCCTTGTCTCTTGGATTAACTAGGCAGCTTTTCCTCTCATTCCCCACCAACCAATCCCACCACACCTGCAGGAGACTCAGGTTTGGTCCCACACCTGTGGCAGTACAAAGGCTGCAAGAGGATGTGAGAATGAGAGAAGTGGCAAGTAGCCAGATTCCCTGCCTATGCCTAGTACATGTCAACTGCACATGAAGAGAATAGCACTTCTCAAAGTGCAAACAGCCTCCTCACTTTCAGAGGTAACCTCATGGAAAGGCACCTCTACTTTGTAACCCCAGCACTTCAGGGCCACAATGCAGGCTGGCCAAACCCTTTGATCCACACATATCTTGCCATCACACCCAGCCTGCTCTCATCTTCTTACACCAGATGTGCCAGAGCTGGGGGAGAGCAGCAGGCCAAACCGGAGAACAGGGATGGCTGTGGCTGGTAAGGAGGCCCTTTTGCTCATGGAGGACTGCTGGAGACAGAAGGGATGATTCACACATGTTTGCCTCTCCCCAGCTCCAGGAAATCCTTGACCCGTGCAAGGAGCCAGCAGATTGCAGAACACGCCTGTGCCATGTGGTGCCTGGAGGGAGCAGCACATGTCTTTGCAGGTGCTGGAGGTGCTGCTGCTGCCTGCTGCTGCCTGCTGGCTGCTGCAGCTGCACCAAGCAGGCATCAGCAGAGACCTACAGCAGAGATGGTGGGCTAATAGCAAAGTGTGATGGCCCGGGCTGTTTGGAGATGTAGGAGTTTGGGAGAAAAAGTGAGGGATTCAAGTTGTTCAGAGAGTTTAGGGGAGGCAGTATCAGGGGGGTTCTATCAGGGTGTGGGGAGATATCTGAGTTAGGGCAGTGGGACTCACAGTGGCTGAGGGAGTCACTGAGGAATGGCTCTCAGCCAGATGTACATGTTGGATTGTGGCTTGTAGGACCTGGAAATACAGGCACCCTTGTCATAAGCATTTAGAGGCACTTCAGGTTCTGTCTTTCCCGAGTGAGTACTTATAAGTCGCCTTGATGTTAATGAGAATTACATGCACGCATCAGGGAAAGAATAGTCCCTCTACAATGGGCATGTGACAGCTAAAGTGCATCAGTCAGCAGGGAAACAAAAGAGGTCATAATTTATGTAAAAGGTTCATTTTTAATGTAAATTCTGCCCCCAAATGCTCTGCTTACCAGCCTGAATCTGTGGTATTTGGCAGCAGAAAATGAAAGGGGTGAAAAACTCACTGCTGGCAGGTAACTGCATAATGTGATAGATTGATTTAAAATCCTTGTCATCTTTCTTTTTCACCTGCATACATAACGATCCTCTGTTAGTCATTAGAGCTCCTTGTACCTTCAGCACTCTAAAAAAATATTGGCTTTGAAATGATACTTCATTGTTAAGGAATTTTTGTCAGCTAGCTCCATTTACCGATGTAGCAAAGCCATTTTACAAGAGATAGGCTCCACTTTGGCACGGGCATTGCATACATTACATGCCTTGCGAGGACTCGCATCTCATTCCAGCACGGAGTGGAAGTGCCAGTTGCCACTGCGGCACATAATGAGACATGTCACCCTGCGTTGGGGACAGCAACGAGACGTGAACAAATCAGCCCCCAGTGTTTTCTCCTGGCCAGAGATGAGAGGAGCGGGGACACGAGGGGTCACAGTAGACACATGCTTGGGGTACTTGTCTGCCCAGAGGAGCTGAGGACTCTGCTGTCAGAGCCCCCGGGCAGGGGGAAACATATGCCACCAAGCTGCGTTTGTCTGTTGATCTATTTACACCTCCTCCCCAGACAGCCAGAGCCAAACCAGGAAACACTCTTTTCTGTAGCCATATGTGTGTCTGCAACAAGGATTTTTTTACAGCATATCGGTGATTACTGGCAGTGTCACACTTTGTGAGGAAAATTTTGCAGCAGAAGCCAAACCACAGACAGACTACTACCAGCAGCTACCTCCAGAGCTGTTCAGGCTTTCTTGGGAATTAAATCATTTCTCTTTGTCCTTTTGTTTAAATCTTTACCTTGTGTTGCCAAGCAACTGCACGGTGAAAGTTAATGGCAAAGCTCCCCTTTTGGACCAGGCATGTAGGAGGTCTTTGAACTGAGGCGATCTGGTGTGGAAAAGACAAGGGTTAAGGGAAGAGAAAAAGCCCGTAGTCATTCTTGTATTTTCCATGCATTCTAGAAACGGAGGATGCTGCAACAGAGACAGCCAAAGACAGGACTTTCCTGTGCACAGTTTATTGTGAACCTTGTCAGTTCAAGGAAACTGAACGCAAGTGCAGGCTTTGTCCAAAAGAAAACACCATTGTACCAGCGACTTCCACACCAAACTATTCTACCAACAAGATTTCTCCCTCAAAAGGAAAATCTGAACCCAGCTCATTGCCATTCAAGCACCCATAGTCTAAGCCTCTTCAGCCCAAGAAAGAATTTCTGTCCCCATTAAGTCACACTAAACCTATAAACGATGCCACAACTTCCTGCCAGCAATACCTACTTCACCTTCCTGATGATAAACTAAAAGCACACAGAATCCTTGTGAATTAAGACATGTATTTTTTTCAGGCCAAAGATTCATCACTTAAATAGCAAGAGAGGGGCCCAAGACACAAGGAAACTGCTGTCTCATACTGGCTCCCACACTCAATTTGCACAACTCACTGAACACAGTCACAGGACTCAGGGAGTCCTGACCATTAGGCACTTCTACCCATCACCATCAAAGACTCCTGAGCCTATTCCTTTCCGTTCATTCTCTTGCTTTTTCTTTTAGGAATATTGTTAATGATCTCGGTCCTGTTTTCTAGTTACACCACATAACATCCACACCCCTCAAGGCCAGGATTTCAAAGGACTTGCATTATTTCTAATTACATGCTTCATTTTGTAAACTCTTGAGTTTAGAAGGTATTAATTAGATTGGCCTAGTTAGTAGTATTTTCAATTCATGATTTTACTGTCCCCTGTATATTTGGCATTTCTCCCAGGAGCACAACTGCTAGACTCAGGACATTGCACAGGGATACTTGCAGCTCTTTTTGCAGTGAATAAACTTTATGAAAGTCAAAGCTTTTGCACCTGAAGACTCAAAAGATGATCAATAAAAGTCTTACTAAAAAACAAGCCTCTTAAGTTTTTAAACCGCTCAAGTCATTACAATGACATTAGAAGTCCTATTTCAAATACCAGTACTACTAAGTTGATTCAGTGTGAAGTCAGTATTTCAGCCCTAATTCAGACATAGCCAAAATAGTGGAATTCATCTCCAAAGACTATATGTTCTACTTGTGCCTCATTTAATCTCCAAAAGCCAATAAAAACATCAGTAGGATCATGCAAGTATTGTGCATGGAAGCCAAACTCAGTAAGAAGATGGTTTAGGGTCTGCTGGATAGCAATAGGAACCAGAGGAAGTATGGAAAAAGAAATAGAATAGGCAGAGAACTGCAGAGTTCTCATAGGATGAGTTGAGCAATCCCAAATGGACCATGAGAGAATTTGTGCTTCAGCGCAGACATGAAAATAACCTCTCCCTCTCTCTGACAAACCTATTTGGAAGTGAACATTATTCTACATTCATCATTCTTCACATTAGGAAAAAAAAAACACTATTGAAAAACAGTATCATGACAAACAGAAACTGCAATCAAGTCTAATTTTTGTCACACAGTATTATGGGTGCAGTCTTGACAGTTGTGCTGAGGCTTGGCTAAAAATATTCCTATGCTATTTTGCAACGTTTATAGTCTGACCTGACCTGGCAGTTCCTGTGTTTCTATCTAGTCTAGTATCCTGTCTCTGAGAAACCCTAGCACCAGCAGCTTCAAACAACAAAAAGATGAAACCTCTCAGTCAGGTGGCACAGTCTACCCTCTCAAACACCACCCAGAGCCATAACAGCAACAGATTGACTACTGAAGACAAACGAGTTGAGTCTTGTAACAAATGCGTCATATGCAATAACTATAGTAGTTACACCTCATGTTTTTAAAATCAAGAAGTCTTTGCTTTAGCACTAACAGTGCTGTGGACTTTTAGCAGCCATAGAGCTGTACACAGAGACAACCAACTTATCCATATGCTGTCAGCTCTCTCTCACTACCTTTTTCTGAACACAGGAAAGGTTAGGTTATTTAACCAAGGTAAATTCATTTGTGATCTAGGAAATACTCCTGTATAGCTAAATTTGAGGAGACATAAATTTAAGATCTCAGCTAAAATCATAAAAATTCATTAATGTGTTAACATCATAATGTAAACATACACAGCCCATCTTACAGTACTGATATGATTTAAATTTCCTGTAAATTTTGTCTGAAATTATGAAACATTTTTTTCTCATTTGACATTGTTTTATTTTTTAAAATTCTAAGTATTTGTGTTCATATGTATCATATATGACTGATAACCTCTTAGTTCTCTTACTTCTGAACAGGAAATTACAGTGTAGAGTTTTCTTCTAAGATCTCTGATAAGGTTCACACATATGTGTACATATGCATATTGTACTGATTTGGGCTGGGATACAGGTAATTTTCTCCTTAGTAGCTGGTACAGTGATGTGTTTCGAATTCAGTATGAGAGTAGTGTTGATAACACACTGACATTTAGTTGTGGCTCATAGTGGTCACTCTAGTCAGTTTCCCGTACTCTGCCAGCGTGTAGGCAATGCAGGAAGCCTGGAAGGAGCACAGCCCGGATATATGATCCAAACAGGCCACAGGATGTTCCATACCACAGAACATCATGATCAGTACATAAGCTGGGGGAAGTCGGCCAGGAGCCAAAAGTCACGGCTCAGGGATTGGCTGGGCATTTGTCAGTGGGTATTGAGGAATTGTACTGTGCATCATGTTTCTCTGTTGAGTTTTATTCCTCTCCCTCCTTTTCATTACTATTATTATTATTGTTGTTGTTGTTGTTGTTATGGTTATTGTTATTTTCATTAATACTACAGAATCACAGAACTGCTAGGCTTGGAAGGGACCTCTGGAGATCATCCAGTCAAATCCCTATGGCAAATGCAGGGTCACCTAGAGTATGTGACATAGGAACACATCCAGGCGGATTTTGAATGTCTCTGGATAAGGGGATTCCATGACCTCTCTGGGCAACCTGTTCCAGTGCTCTGCTATCCTCAATTTAAAGAAGTTCTTCCTCAATGTTGAGGTGAAACTTCTTGTGTTTTAGTTTATGGCCATTGCTCCTCATCCTGTCACTGGACACCACCAAAGGAGCCTGGGACCTTCCTCTTGGCACCCATCTTTGAGATACTTATATGCCTTAATGAGATCCCCTCACAATCTTCTCCCATTTAGATTGAACAGGCACAGCCCTCACAGTCTCTCCTCATAAGAGAGATGTTCCAGAGCCCAAATGACCTTTGTGGCTCTCTGCTGGACTCTCTCCAGCACATCCTTGTCTTTCTTGTAGAAGTATTATTATGTTTTTAGTGATTTGTTTCATTATTAAACTGTTCTCATCTCAACCCACAAGGTTTAATTTTTTCACCAGTTCTCATCCCCAGCTGGGGGTGGAGGTGTGTGAACAAGTGGCTTCATGGTGTTTAGATGCCAGCTGGGTTTAAACCACAGCATATAAATGTGCATATGGACGCTTGGGTATATAGTTGTTGACTTGTATTTCTGTGTGACCAGATGTGTTCACACCTGACAAATCCCTTTAGCAGGAAAGGTAATAATAAATTTCTCTTTGCAAGCACTCTGCTTCTTCAGAATTCCCTAAACACCCTTAAATCCTTCCTGGTTCTTTGCAACCAATGTTAATTAGTATTAATTATATATTAATAAGAATACTCTGTGGCAGACACTGCAATCCTAGAGAGACAGTAAAGAAATCATATTGTATCTTTAATTGTGTTTAAAATATGCAAAGTATAAATTCTATATAATGCTATTGAAGGTAAGAGAGCTAGAAATGTGTCACAGTGGTCTCTGTCCTCCCTGAGAGATACGAGATAACTCACTGAGAGGAAACCACCAGGTAAATATATACACAAAGCTCAAGGAAAGTGCCTCATGAGTTTCGTGTTAATCATTCTCCTCCCTCCCACCCACTCATTCTTCACAGATAAACAGACCAATGTGGCTGACCATGTGTCAGGTATATATAGGTCATTTGCTTAGAAGCTCCGAAGATCCCTGAAGACATCAGATACAGCCTGAGAGAGGCCTTCACAGCAGGGCCAGCTGGCACAAGGGTGCAGAGAAGGCCATCTCTAAAGAGACTTGTGAAATAAAACAGAAAGAAGTCCTTGTAAAGGCTGGCAGGCAGAACTGGCAGCCCATGTTGCTGGAAGTCTGAGCTGCAGAGCCTTCTTGTGCCCAGGAGATAAGGACAGTACTGAGCCTGCTGAGAAAAACAAGATGCATGATCTAAGGATTTATACTGAGCAATCACATGCATGCATCCACAACTGTATTACCCTGCCTGTGGCCAAACATGTTGCCAGATACTGCTTGAAAGTCATGGTCTCCTCTGATGAATAAGAATACTTCTTCAGATGGTATTCGGAGACGAGTCTTCAGGGTGTGAGGCACTATTGGGAACACAGGGATGAGCTATGGAAGAGTGTCTGTAGCCATGTGGGCCACCTTTGTGGATATGCAAAAAAGGATTTTATCTCCCACCGAGAAAAGCCATACAAACAGCTCACCATTCAGTCCCTCCCTGACATTTTTCCCACTGGCTTCTCATGCTAATAATTTTTAATTTGTCAGAGTACACTGGTTTTGCTATCTGAGACGCCCAGTTATCTTTGTGTCAATTTTTTTCTCAAGAAAAGTAATCAGTTAAAGCAAAACACTGTAGCCCCGAAATCAGGAGCTTTTCTTTCTGTTCCTTGTTTTGGCACTGCCTCCCTCCGTGCCATCAGCATTGTCTCAGAGCACTCACCCTCACAGTGCACACAAAAGATTGCATCGATTCCACAATTGGAGGAACTTGCTGGTTACATTTGACTGGCCTTAGATAAATAACACAAATTTTAAGAGCAAGGAACTCTCTATAAGCCATATGGAATTGATATTAATATCTCAATAAATTCCTTCCTAACTGCAACAGATGCTCAAGTCAGTAGTTTCACCATACAATAGAGTGCACTGTTACGTCCCTTTCTGTGAGAAAGAATAAGCCAGATGCTTTTCCACAATGTATTGGCAGAAGTATAGTGCTGTACAGCCAGAAGAAGCAAACTTTGCCTCATCTACTGAAAAACCCCTACAGAACAGCCTTTTAAATCTTACTTCCTTAAAGCTGATTAATTTTGACAAAGGATTTATCTACTGATAGCTATTCAGTTGAACAAATACTGTTGGAACAGAGACTAGTGTATCGTCAAGGAGTATGAAATTTCCCTAATGTCACAATTATATTTTTTTATTTATATTACCATTAGACAAAGGAAACACATCAGTTATTTTCATTTTTCCTCCTTATTTTTGCTTTTTTATTTTCTCTACTCAATCTCATTTATCTTCCTTCTCATTTTCTCAGAGAGAAAACAGTACTAACCTGCTTTTCTACTCTCATTAAATATAATGTTAATTATTTTTACTTCACCCATACCTATTAGTTCTCTAAAGTTCTCTTCCAGCTGTATATATTAACACGTCGCTATTCTAATCACTCTTCATTGCACATATCATCACCTAATTTTTGGCATTTGAATCTTTGCTCTTTGATCCTTTAATTGGCATCTACTGTTGAACTCCTGTGGGGCTACAGACCTCCCAGTAATTCACAGCACCAACTCCTGAGCCTTCCAACCTGACTACGTTTCAGGATATGCTTTCACAAATGATTAGGCCACCTCGAGACTATGTGGCCACCAACAAAATATTATCTTACCCTCCCAGCATCCCTGGGTGCATGTTCCCACCCTTTTGAGGGCACTGGCATTGCCACCTGTGCAGCCACACCATCAGCCAGACCACAACTGCTCTTTCAGTTCTTTGTGCGTTTCTTGGCAGGGTAGATTTTCTGCCAGATCCGTTAGTGCCTGCCCAAAGGGGACAGCAGGGAGGTGAGCAGGCAGAGGAAGGCAGGACTGCCTCTTTTGGCTGCAGGGCACACGGGTGCTGGATTCACAGCACGTATGAAACTGCCGTCCGGTAAATGCAAAAACCACACAGTGACAGGAAGAAATGTGCATTTAGATCCTCTCCAGCTACCACTTTTCTGTTTTAATCACAATCACAGTTTCATGTGGGCAGCTCATTCCCCTTTTGGAAACGGGGGTGCTATTTGCTTCACTGAACTGTTGAACTTTGCCAGGTCTTCAGTTCAGCCAATAGCAAAACACAGGACAAGAAACGGACAGGTTTTGCAATCCTTACTCATCGACTTCAACAGGAGTTTGCCTGGAGGGGAGGAGGGAAACCCGTTAACAAATAGGCCTAAAAATAAATTCAAGAGTTTCCTGGCATTGTTTTCTGGTCTTCTGTATTCCTCCTATGAAGGAAAAAGAACAGTGGGATTCAAACTGCATTTCAATTTGTTGTTAAAATTCAGAACCCAAGAAAATACGCAAGTAATAGCAGGACTCAGAAACAAGAGGGGTCTTGATAGTAGCCATATGACCTTCATTTCTGTTGTTCCTGGCATATGTGAGAGAGAAATCACCCATCATTACCAACAGCGCTTCAAATTATTAGTTATAAGTTTAGATACCTAAAGATTTTACACTTACATGACCTTTATTCCTCCAAAAACTAGACCACTTTTATAAAAGAAACCAGTACGCTACATTTATAGGTAACATCTTAAACTTCCATATGTCAGGCAGTATAATGAAAGCTCTAATTGTTTCTTTCAGTATCTTCAGGGAACCTGTCAGAAATTCTCTCATAACTGCAGCAACCAAATATACAACTTTACTAGGGATGTATCTATCTATGTCATAGGAGAGGCTTAAAAAAGAAGCAGCAATATTGATCTTTCAGAAATCTATAGAAAAACTATTTAGGTTCATCTGTCTTGGATACCATAATTATAGACCATGGCTCTGGCTGTTAGATTCCTGCATACATGCTGAAAGGTAGTAGTTTGAGTATTTATTTTCTCCTTTGGAAAATCTCGATTCGAAATGCCCTAAAGACGTTCAGAGAAATCCACAAGTTTTCATAATGCAAAATAATTTTTGTAGTACAAAAGCAAAAAAAAGCCCATTTTTAGAGAGCTTTTTGTGCCACACAAGATGTATATAACAAACAAATTCCATTGGGTTCTGGACGTATCCAGGGCCTGTTGCACTGATGTAGCAGTGTATGAGTTTTTTCACTGTTGCCCTTTTGATGTCCTCCCCTAGCTGCAGCAGGGCAGGGCTGTGTGGGACTGAGCTGCCTACCAGGGTTAACCTAAAACAACTTATTCCACATTTTTTGCTGTCCTAGTCAGTCCTGACTTCACTTCACAGAGCTTAAGATCCTAAATGATTATTGGTTGACCTTCTAAGACCTTCAATACACAGAAAGAAAGTGTAATTAACTCACAACATTAGGTCAAAGATAAGTGCTTGACTAAAGGCTTCCAGTGTGAGGAACAAGGGCTAGTTTAACTGGTGTAATTTGCTGCAGGGATGGTTTCTCATCTGGCTTGCTGCTTGCCAGGTACTCGTCCTGATCCTCTGCCCCGCCACACTAACAGCTGCTTCAGCTGTTTCCCCTCGTGCTCTCAGGCATTTTGCTACACCTTACACATCTGCTGGGATCCTCAATCCTTTTGACCTGGGTAAGCAGCTGTCCATCCGCACCCTGCCTTCTGCCAGGTGCCCAGGACCACAGTGCTGAGTTACCTGCTACTATTTTATCCTTCACTGTCTACCCATGAAGTCACACTGCTCTTGTTTGTTAGGGGGCAGGGTGCCTTGAACACAAGATGAAGATGCTATCAGCATTATTTCTGTGTATGTATCCTGTTTTGGTCCCTTTTTCTTTTAGGTTCTGCCCTCCCTGTGACTCCTCCATGACCTTACCACTTGCTCTGTGTGAGTGCCTTTGGTTATTGTGTATTATCTATGCTTAGATGCTTTCCTGTTGTTGGCTTACCTTGATCTGCTGCACGTGGTTCCAGCAGACAAGCCAGTGAAAAAGGGCTGAAGCTGTAGTCAAAATGCATTAATTTGAAAGTATAGTATGCCTGTCTGAGGAGTAAGGGAATGAAAAATACTTCAAAACCAAAAAAAGTGTACTAAATACAAGAAAGTATGTCCATAGGTTTTGGTTTTTTTCTGGTTTTTTTTGTTTGGTTTGGGTTTTGTTTGTTTGTTGTGTTTTTTGTTGGGTTTTTGTTTGGTTTTTTGTTGTTGTTTTTGGATTTTTTGCAGTTTAATGTGCAGTTCAGCTTACAGAGATATCTGGGTGCCATCCTTCACCACTGTGATCTGTGAGCATTAGCTCATGAAAGTGCCTAAATGCTACATCAATTGTCATTAGAGACAACTTTGCAAAATATTCATCTACAGGCCTAGGGCTGCCACAGTCTGTTTGCATTTTCGCTCTCCATCTCACTGGCTTAAAGCCTGTGTTGTGCACCTGGCTGGTAAAGCTGGAGCATCATCAGTGGAAGCAGAACACAGAGTGGAGCCAGCCAGGCCAGGAGGCAGCTGGCATCATCTGCATTGACACAGAGACCAGCCACCAGCTCAAATCCCTTCTCCAGCTCCTGCTCATCTCCTAATAAAATAATTACTTCATCAAGCCCCAGCTTCATTGAAGACAAACTTGATCTCTGAACCATGATGTGCTCTTGGGAGAGTGAAATTTTTAGTCAGGATGAAGAGCACAAATGGAGCTTTTACAATCAGGATGGACTGGAAAGAACTTTTTTGGGTTCTGAGCATTGACTACTAACATACTTCTTCATGAGAAAAGTCAAGTGTCAAGTCTGATTTATTGAATAAAAATAAAAATGATACATGAATATAAAATTGTGGAGTATTTTCTATAAAGCTATAAATATAATTTAGAACTGGGATGGACCATTATGATCATCCAATTTTATCTCCTACAGGGTATTAACTATTTGAATTCCCTGAATTCTTGATTTTAAAAAATCATTTGACAAGATTAATTGCAAGCCTGTGACTAATTATCCTCCTTACTAAATTGTACTTGTATCAATGAAAACTAAGAGATAAAATATTGCAGTTCCACAATGAATGTAGCATGGTAATACATTTATTCCTTTTCTTGTACATTGATGAATTTAAAGGTTAAACTTCATATCAAATTGCAAATATGTAAACAGAGATTTTCACTATTGTGGCAGTCTTTAGAAATAGCTAAGTACATATAGTGTTGGCATCACTGAAAACCTGTATAGAAACCTGGTTTGTATCCAAAGTTAGTTAATCTCTTTCCAAAATGCATTATAAATAAGAATTGATTTGGTAACATTTTAAAATTGTATTATCCAGAAAGCCAGGTCTAAACGTACCATTTTAACTTGATTTGCCATTTCTCATTATCATTTTACTATTTATTTTGTCCCATTTTTCAATTGAATGACTTAAGTATTGCCCTTGAGATGCTCCTATTTATAGCATATCTTAGAATTTATTAGGTTCACAAAAATTCAGTCAATGATGTTGACCTTTACAAGAAAGAATCACTCAGACTCCTTAATTCCATTTCACTGCATTGCAGTGGTAGCTATCTTTCTCCATTTTATCTAAATTTTACTTATTTGTTTCACTATCCTAAGGCTGCCTCAAACTGCAGGACATTTTCAAGCGCCAGTTTTTCCTAGTCTCTTTAGTAAATGCAAATTTTCTCCTTTTGCAGTTTTCTTTTTCATTGAAAACCTAGGAAAACAGACAACAACAACAATAAAAATTATCTAAGAAAAATGTTGTTTAGTGAGCTCACATTGTAAGGAATATTCTGCAAAGATGGAGAAGTCTTATCTTCCACAAAAGCATGGACAAATCCAGACCAGGGCTAAGAATCAAACTGAAAGAATTACTATCCAGGTCACCTTACAGTAGTGTGTGTTTTCTCCTTCAAAACTAATAGTAAGACTAGAAAAGCTATGAATACCAGCATACAAGAAAACAAAATAAAACAAACAAACAAACAAACAAACAAAAAACAACGACAAAAAAATCATGCCAAACTGAATTAACTTAGTAGATAACAAAGAAGTTAAATAAAATGTCAGCACAGGGAGGAACATATATCACTGAAAACCTTCAGCATACCAAGTGTAAAGTATGACTATGGATTCACGGAAAAAAGGTGACGGCAGGTTAATTAACCACATTTCATGTAGCTGTAGAAAGATCATAAAATGGGCGGAGGTTCAGAAATGGCAGTAAAAGCTGCTATATTTTAACATTCAGAGACAGAATTGGCATGGGTTTTGTTTGTAATTGCTGTCACTAACTGCTGTTTCATTCCGGCATCCAAGAGTACGTGCTCCCTGCCCAATGACTCAGCACAGAGGTTCATTTAGAAGCTCAAGAGAAGAAGGAAGGATGGTGAGCCCAGACAGAATCATTACATTTACTCAACCAGAGCCAAATTCAAAAGCAAAAGTGCTGATGACATAACACACAGAAGAGGAAGACCTTTATCATGGTCATAAGGTGATTTTGCCATATGTAAGGGTCAGGTGAGTTCGTATTTCCACCTTCTCACTTTCTTATAACAATGAAAAGAAGTGGCAAAGTAGCTTCCTCTTTGCAAATATAACACCCTTTCTACTCATGTGCCATCACTGCTACCCAAAATCACCCCTCTGGTGATTCTTGGCTGCTAGGAGAGCCAGAGGAGCAGGTGAGCATCCCAGCCCCACTGAGGCATCACAGTGCAAAGGAAGTGATGTCCAGACCCAGCCCCTGGAAAACTCTCCTCTTCTTCAATTTAGAAAGTCAAACTTACCACTTTACAGCAAATGGATGCAACCTTACAGACTCTGCCGGGAGCTGTAACCACATCTATGGTGTATGGTACTCCAGGAGAAATCCAGAAACTGTAGTGATCAACCACAGTGCCCAGTGTCTGCCTGGTAATAGCAGGTCAGTTTATTACTATACAAGATAGGAATAAATGATAAAGACCATTTCATTTTGCAATACACAGATTAAAGCAGGGATCTGCAATAATAAAATTGTGACAGAAAAGAACAAGGTGGGGTTTTCCAGAAAGGACCTTCTCAGAAGTTCTGATTAGATATTCTGTCCCTGTCTGTCACCTTTGCCATGCTGGAAAAGCCTCCTTCATTTTTAGCTGGATTTTCCTGTGACAGATTTTCTGTGACAAGTCACATGGCAGTGTGAAAAACTAGGTTATTATACTTTTCATTCTTCCTTGACATTTCCATGAGTCACATATCCATTGGATCCTCCTGCTACTTTTCCCATGAGGAGTATTTTTAGTGTGGGGTGGCTGAAAATGAAAGGAGGGTGAAATTTGTCATCCCATAAACTAAAAATTTTCGAGTGTGCTATTTGTGGGACACATCAACCCTCTCACTGACCTTGCTTTCTTTGCATATTTATATATCCATTAGAATTTATTAACTCTGAATACATTAGGGTCCAGGTGCATAACAAAGTGTCTAGAAAATGTATTTTAATAAAACATCCAAACAGCATGTCCAGATAATGCCTGCAATGTCCCCATATGTTTCACTACACAGATCACAACTTAGTATGTGCTGGTAATATTATCTGCAATAGGAATCATCAGCTACACTCATTACCTTTTAAGATAGGACAAAAAGGCAAGTTACTATTAAGTGTTTTCAAGTTTCTAACTGTTCTATTTAATACTTAAGAGCATAATATTTTAATTAAGGAGTTTGTTTTCCCATTATGGAAATAATTTTGAAGCAACTTTCCTCCTGGTTGCTTAAGCAGGTTCATTACAATGCAATGCAATTTACCCAGCTGGACAGGTCTGCAGGTGTCCTGAAACCCATTAGAGAGGTATCTACCTACTACAGGGGAAACTAATATTCAGGAGACAGGAAATCTCACAGGGACTTCGATTTTGCCAGGCATTAACACAGTTGACTGGGTAGCAGGTGGCTGGAAGCATAAATTTCCCCATAACTTATTTATTAGGGTTCCCTTGCCTCCCTTCTTTTAGAATTATAACATGCTCTTGGCATTGATAAACCCCAGCAAGGGCACACTCTAAAGACACAAGTAGCAAGCCTTGATAAATATATTTTATCTATTTGACTTGAACTATTTGATCCAAACTGGAGCCTTTTTCTTTTCTTTCCTGAGGAGAAAATATCCTTATTATGTAAACCTCCTCATTTAGAAATAATTTATAACTCCCTGTATTCCTGAACAGAACAAGAGAATAAGGAATTACATTCTTCTGTCACAGCTCCAAACCTCCTTTCAGCCAACTCTCTGCCTGGAAAATTTTCCTTCAGCTTTTTTTCCCTACACTGTAATCTGGTTTTCCTCTCTGGCTTTTTCCCCTCTCCATATTTTGATGACATTTACTCTCCCACTAAAGCCCTAGCCTCCATGCTTATTCCTGTGGAAATTATTTGAGCTAAAAAGTTTGGGTTTCACTCATCATATGCCTGTGTACTGTTTATATGTTTAGTTACCTAGTGTTCCCAAGGAACTCATCCGTAGTTTACCCTCCCATAATAGGAAAGCTCATTGCCACACTCACCAGCTCTAAAGGGGTTTACTTCTGCATATAACCAGAGCACAGAAAACATTTTCCACTCTTTCTGGGAGGAAAAGCACAGTCTCCCATGAGTGCTTAGGGAGTAGTTAAGCAAATTCCCTAGAATATTCTGAAAATTTCAGCATTAATTCATGAAAAACAAGGTCTGTATGAGTGCACTGCATCATATACAGAGCAACTTAAGAACCAGCCCTCACGACACCCTCAGCTTCACAGCACACTCACCTGTTCTGCTAGAGCAAAGCAGAAACGTTACACTACATTTTTTTTCTAATGGTTCATTCAGTGCTGTCTCATATTTGTTCTCCATCCCTTTGACCACATGTGCCACCTGTGTGTGGCTGTGGATGTGATGGTCTGATCAGGGGAGCCCCACACTGCAAGGATACCTGCTGGCTGACACCAAGCTGCTACAGTCCTCCCTTCTCCATGTGCCACACATGTCCCATGTCACAGTGTGACACACCACTACCTCCCATACTGCAGAAAGGGGTCCTGAAGAAGCACAGAAGTATATGGAAAACCATGGTGTTATCCACTTTCAAGCCCAAAAGTTTTTTGAAAAAGCACTGCCTTATATATCCAGAAGAAACACTTCTCCCTGCTAACACCCACCTATCTTTTCCTGGAACTCATGGTCTCCAAGTAAACTATAGATCCAGAAAGTTGGGACAGTTACTGTAAGTGGTTTGGAGAATGGAAATAGGTCTTATGTCTGCATCTAAGAAATTTCACTAATAAGTAAACATATCCATAAATATTCTGAATAAAGACATGCATTTCATCCACTTAGCAGCAAGAAAGGTTTTCTTTTCACAGGCTCTTCCTGTAAATTATATTGGAGAGCTGCATAAATCTTCTTTGACCTGGTTTAGCCATACACTATGTTTTCCTGTTACAATATTTACATACAATAAAGTGTCCACTAAGCAGGAAGACAGAAACAGAGATCATGGAGGTGTAGGAGGAGTCTGGCACAGAAACACACTCCTCCTCACAATACAAATTACAAAAATCTCTGTAACAGTCAATGTAAATTAAATCTGTTGAAAAGTGGCTTTAACTTATTGTCATTTCCCCCAAATCATTACAACTTTCCTCTGTTAAAGCTGGCACATGGAAAACAAATTATTACATACCACACACCATTACTAGACAATCCTGCTGGCTTCATTCACACACATCTCATCTTAATGACAGCCTATGACCTTTAAAATAAACAGTTAAATAATAAACCCAACCACAAATACACAACCACTGCAATAAATCCACATTAGACATTCAGACACTATGGCAATAAGAGGTTAGATGACTAGAAAGATACACTCTTAAAGCCACTTGAAACACTATTATAAAGGAAACACTGTCAGCTGTATTTTCCCTTTTTAAAAAGAAAGCAATGCAGTTTCTTCAACACCTTCAGTTCTTGCCTTTCTTCCACACAGAAGAGAAAAAGGCCATTTTGGAACTTCTTGACCCCAAAGGAAGTGTCTACATCAGCCTCAGGGACTCCTTGGGTTTGGCCCCAAAATATTTTCTCCACTTCTGTCTTTCATGTAAATGAGCCCCATTTCTCCTCCCAAGAACAAGCGCCTCCAATGTCTGTGGAAACCTGCCCTGACCCTATATAACAGGGCTCAGCCATGAGAAGGGGTCACCACAGTGTGACTTTGGGCAGCCCTGGGCTGGTGTTTCTCAGCATGTTGGAACTGCCTGTCCCCGAAGTTCCCTCTACTCAAAATACATACTCAAAATACATTTCTTTGGACCACATTGTGTTCAGAGCCAGAGACCACTTGTGTTACCTCCCAAGAGCTACTGGGCACAACATGCAATCAGGACTAATGGCAGGTCCAACACCTTTCTCTTGCTCCTTTCCCCTCCCCATATCCTGTGCTTTCCTCTGTACAGTGGCTCTGCATAGGTAGGAACAAGGGAGAGCACTGCCTCACTCAGAATGCCCTGGATTTTTCTGGTAAAACACTAGTCTGGGGAGCGGTAGATGTTTCTTAGCAAATGCCCTGCTTCTGAGCAGTCCTGAGCAGCTCCAAGATAAGCAAATGCCATGATACCCTCAGCAAGTGGGCACCACGCTCAAAAGAATCAATGTAGTTAGTTCCAAACCATCAGGATACTGGCTCCAAATGGAGCCAAGTGTCAGGCACGTCAGCTACATCCAAAGACATAGTATTTGATGTTGGCTAGTCTCAGAGCACTTTGTTCCACATGCAGGAGAATTACATCAAACTGCATAAAATACTAAGCTGCCTACTTAAACAAAAGAAAAAGCATTTAATTCACATGCTCTGCAGAGGTACTCAGCCTCTGCAGTGGTTACAGAAGCCTATGCACCTAATTTCAGCAGTCTGAATTACCCCTGCCAAAACAAAACACTCACAAGGTTTTTTATTGCCTAAATAATGATGGTGGGTGATCAGAAACTGGCTTAATACCACATAAAAGTCCTTGGAGCTGAATCATCCCCAAATATGTATTCAGCTTAATTTTCTGGTAGGAAAAGTGACTTTGCTCATGGTGCTGACTCTTTGTGGAGTGAAGGGAAGTGGATGCAAGCTATACATTTTCCTTGTTTCTTTAATGTTTTGCCTTAATTTTTTTACATCTTTTACTGCTTTTCTTCCCCCTTTGTACTTAGGCACAAGCATTGTTTACTATCTCATTAAGCTCATCTGAGACCAATCACAAGCTTCATTAGACCACACTGGCAATATATGGCTTCAATTATTTTTTTCACAGAAGATTCTCACCCTGGTGCAGAGTAATAGAGTAGTTAAGACGTCTTGCTACAAATTTTTACTTGCGAGTGTATGTGTTGGGAATGGGAGCTGGGGAGGGCTGATGGACAGGCGGGAAAAGGCAGAACTGTTCTTTGGGTGTTCTGTAAGGTGAGAAATCTTGGTGAAATATTTCTGTATACTACATATACTAAAAGTACTTCTGTTGTTAATGTCATCTGGTCAGAATTATAGATTCGTTATGCACTAAAATCTAAATCAGGTAACTGGTTATTTCTTGCAATTATAGTTACACTGTTATTGAAACTTATATGTGGTTTTGTTTGAATAGATTTTCATAATACTTGATTTGTAATCCATATTCTGCTATTCCTGTGTTTGCTGTATAACCTATTATATGGCACAGTAAAAAGGCCTGCCATCTGGCAGAACAATCATAACCTTACAAATTAGAATATAATTCTGTACTTTCTTGGTTTGTTTCATTGGCAAAGCTTTTGTCCCCAAATACAAATTCTCCTTACAAGCTAGAAAATATTTTCTAAGATAGTTACAGTCAGAAAAGCTTTGGTGCAAAGTGTCTCTTCTTACCAACCCATGCTGTTTCTAAAAGCAGGGAAAAATAGGCCTCAACATCCTTAATATTCTTGGCTTTCACTTCATCAAGGCTTTTCTGTTGAAACATTCAATATTGTCCATATGAGAATTCTTCTGCTGGCAAGACTGTTTTCCTCTTTAAAGAGATCATAAAATAGCTTTATGCATTGAGAGGACCTTTATTCAAATCCTGCATAGGAGAGGTTATTCCACTGCCAAGGTTGCTGAGATTAAAATCCTGGCCTCCCTTTTCCATCTCCAGGATATCTGCCATTACTTCATCTCCANCCCTAAGCATACCTAAGTAAAAGACTTGATCCTTCAGAAAGTCAGTTTAAGTGCAACATGCAACCTGTGTATGCTCCCTGGAGATTGCAGCAGAGCCTGTGGAAAGCCTCCAGCTGGGATGAAGACAGACACAGTTGGTTTTCCTGCAGGCAAGAGGTTGCTGAGCTTGGAGGGTTAAGGCAGCTTTGCAGGGGTCTGTGAAAGGCTGGGTGAAAAGCTCTTTACTCCTTCAGCTTCCTCACAATTTCCTGATATTTTTAAAACTATGTTGCTAGGGCCCGTGAATTGGCATTCACCATTGACCTTCTGGCAATTTAACGAGGACATCAGACCCATTGTTTCAGTTCCAGACTCCACTTCCTTAAAACAAATAGTTGGTGTATAATGAGTATATAAATATGCATAGAAATCTAGAAATTTCCAAACTTGCAATTTCATTGTTCTGCTGTGATTTCTGGTTCACAAGGGGCCCTTAGCCCTTCTGAGTAAAATCCTGATGGTGAGGAACAGATAACTTAATTACCTTGAAATTAAAGTTTCAGCCTCAGTGTTACCTAGCAATGTGTGCATCAAAAGCATTATGTTTTAAAAGCCACTGAAAGCATGGGAATGTTGCCAGATATTCAAATATTGTCATAGTTCAGATTTTTTCCAGCTCCCTTGATAGGGACTCAGAAATGAGACCAGCCTTCCAAGGAGAAAAGACAGTGCTAATAAAGATAACTCCACTTATGTATTCTGAAAACTTTCAAAGCAAAGAACTATACCTGGCTTCAGTTTGGTCAAAGGGTTACTCTCACTTCACACTGGGGAATAAATCCCACCCTCTACTCTCTGCTGCCTGGAGGAGGCAGGTTCCTCTTGAATCAGTTGGTCAGGAGCCTTATAAATGCAGCTTTTTCAATAGGGCACTTTTTCAGGATGTCTCTGATACACCCATAAGATTGCCATAGTGATTATACTATGTTTACTGTGGATTTCTGCCTTCTAGTCCTCACTGTGAAAGCTCAATCTCAAGGAAAATGGAAGCCCAGGAGGCTGTGGTACACCTTGAAAAATTCACCTGTAAGTCCCCATTCATCTTTCTCACCATCACTTAATAGGCTGACCTGCCTGTTTCAGGCCTGTTACCTCTCTTCAGATGAAATCCTGATGATGGACAAAGGCCACCAGCTGTCAGCTTGTCTGAGGTGCTTTACTCACTGGGTATATCCCTTTGCTATGTCCCATTACAGCTTCCACAGACCTTGAGGCAGGGGTTGTCATTTTGTACTGGAGCTGCTATGACAGGGTCCTGATCAGAGGTGGAGGTTGCTAAGTTCTAACATGAGCAAAATAAATAAATAAGACTCTGAGCAGCCTTTGTCCCATTTCACATTACAGAGCTCACATCTTTATCATACAGTTTCTTCTATGTATGTTTGTCCAAGAGAGGGAGATACTTGTCACACAAATGTGACTGGCCACAATAACTAATCCTGAGAGCTGTAGTGTTCTTTTCCTTGGAAGTCTTCTACATTTCAATATGCAGCATGCTCTTCTGTGGCAGCATCTTCAGGGCTGGACAGAATAAAGTAGAAAACGAAGGATCACTGAGATGGAGCAATGTGGAAGGTCAGAGGAAAGGGTAAATGACTTCATAGACATTTACTCTTCCCATCCTGTTCCCGCATGGAGCACCCCTCTCTTTAAAGTGAAGATAAAACTCCTCTGCACAACCCTCTTGCTATTGCCCCTTCCACAGCTGCTAACAATCCCAAAGGCACTGCTGTAAAGAATGTGCTCGTTTGAGCTAAACCCCCACGTTTGCACTGAAACACAGGAGTAGCTCATTAAACTTTCCTTAGATAAATTGTTTAGACTAAGTAATTCTCTCCTTTCCTCCCCTTACATTTCCAGCCCATTGTTTATAGCCAGCATTCCAGGCTGCGTGTGATGAAAACGCTGATGTGTTTCCTGAGTTACAGACCCAAGCTTTATCTCATCTTTCATTTAGGAAACTGGCTGCTTTATCATTCTATGCTGCTGTGTGCGATGTTTATTTTTTCCCCGTAATTAACATTGTATACAAGGAAGTGCCCGGCCCCATCAGCTGGCAGTTGCATTGTGCACACCGCACACACAGACAAAAAATTAAAAAGACTACATAGTGTAAAAGTTTGGATAAATCGACATACACAGTTCACAAATTCCTTTTGATAGTGGGCACAGCCTCTGTGTGACATTGTCAGTGTATAGTTATGTCTTTCACACACTACCTTGGTGTGGAGTTTGCTGGTATCCTCTGCTGTCTTTAATTACCATTTTTTACTCAAAGACAGGATGTGACAAGAGAAACTCCTCCCTTTGCACAGACTTAATGATGATCACCTATTCATCTAGAGTCCTCTTAGAAATAACCCCTCCCCAGGTTTTCTTCTGTTCGAATTCCAGGGGAGACATTACTAAGCAGTGACTCACCCGATGGATCATGGAAGCAGCAAAGGGAATGTGGGTTGCACATGAATCTTTGACTAGATATTCTGGTCAATAACAAACTAATTGGAAAAGTCAGAGACACAATCCATGATTTAGAGAAGCTATGTTTAAGAGAAAAAGAATCTTGAATTTCCAATAGAATTTTGATTTAAATCCAAAGAATGCACAAGTGGTTAGTAAAAAGAGGCACATACTTATTCTTTTGTCTACAAGAGATATCTCTGAGGCTAGTTCAGGTGCATTGATTTTTTTTTTTAAATCAATTTTTGCAAAGCCTGTTTAACTTCTTGCTTTAACTACTGAAAGTGGTAAGCACTGGGAGGAAAGAAATATTTATTATGATATTAAAAAGGGGATGAACAGAGGTTGTAGGGGCCAAAAGCAATTGAAATAAAAGATGTCACTGATATCAAGGTGTAAATTTGCCTGTTTTGGGCTTTGTACTGCCTGTGAGGTCAGCTTCTAAATCTGAAACATTTTCATATGCGGTCATCACCACAAGTATTTCCAGTTACTGCTTTTATCAAGTGGATTCACTGCATGCACACAGTAGATTGCCTTGGATTTCTGAAGGATCCCAAAAACAAGAATATACACTCTTAATGTCAGGCAGTTCAACTCTTCCTAGTGATTTTAGCAATTGCTCTTCTTGAATCTTTTTTTTTTTTTTTTTGCAACAGTAAGCACTTTAATTACCATTCTACTAATAGGAATTTTCCTTCTGAACTTTCCCTACAATAATAGAATGCCCAGAAAATTAGTTATGAGTTCTGTCGCTTTCTACATGGTTTATCTACATTTGCTTAAGCTGACTTTCCTTTGGAAAGAATTATCTCTTAAAAAAAACCACTTATATTTACCTAAACTGGAATAAAGGGGCCTGATAAAAATATGGCCAGTCAAAATCCGGCTTGAACTTAGACTTGCTGCTCAGGTCTGCTTCCTTCCCTCCCCACACCCAGTAGTTTTGTTTTCTTTTCTCTGATTCAAATGTTTTCAATTCCATTTAATGTCCCCTTTCTCAACACCTCACTTCCTCAATAATGCACAGAACAATGTGTGATTTCAAATGTGGTCATCCACAAAACTCACATAAGCAACACCAAAGCTACATGACAAGTTCCAAGGCTTAGTTGTCAGAGACTTGGGCCATGTGAATTCCATTTTCTGAATTTTCACAGACTTTTGCTTATAACCTTGGCAAAGTTCAAACCACCCCAGTGTTACTGCATTGCCTACAAGTTTCTGAACTCTCCAGCCATGTTTTGTTTACACCATTTAAAATCAGTCCCTTACTATGACACCCCTCTCAAGGTATTTGCTTTAGTTATTTTGGGGTTGATAAAAACAGATGTACTGGAAAAGCAACTGACTCAACCAAAATAGTTTACAGAGATGAAGTGTGTAGAATGCTGTTCTGGTTGTGAGGATCGTGTGTCCTGCAGGGACCCTGGACATGAGGCCCATGCAGTACCAAAACAGGATCTGAGTCTGTGTTAGACTTACACTCTACCCAGCTGCAGCACAGGGACATTCAGTCCATTTCCTTTAAGCCAAATTTCTGTTTCAGGCACTGCCACAGCACTGATATGCTATTAGTCTAGTGCGTTCTGCTTGTGATGTGTTCCAGTAATGATTATACTCCAGTGCAAACTGGAGGTGATATTTAAACTGTGGTATCTATCTATAATCTGAAACAGCTGTTTTAGCGCTCCCTCCGCCCGACACCGTCCCCTTTCCTCCTTCCCGTTCCCAGCCCTGGTGCCAGCAGCACCGAGGACACCCAGGCTTCCGAGTTGCTGCCCCGCCAGCGCTGCGCACGGCAGACAGGATTGCCATGGTCCTACCACGGGCAAGAGGTGGGACATCCGTCCCGGGGAGCGCAGGCAGCCCTGCTCAGGAGCTCTACTTCGTGTGGGCAACGCTAGATGGCACACAACAACCGCTGTATTACTGCTTTTTAGGTTCAGAAGGCAAAAATTAGTTTCAAGGCATCAGCCTGGAATGTGACTAAAGGACTGAGCAAAAACATGAGCCTAAGTACGCTATAAACCCCCACAGGGCAGATAACCTTGCCAATAAAACCTCACCCCGCTTCCTCTGTCAGAATTATTTTTCTATTTATAACTCTGCCTAACTTAGCAGCTTCAGAAAGCAAACAGATACTTTATTTAGTGGAGTATCGAGAAGCAAGGGAATACTGCCATTTTGGTGGAATATGAAATAACAGAGTGGCATGCGAAGTAAAGCCCACTCGGTTCAGCAGCTTCTGCAGTTCAAAAAACAACTGCTGGGACAAGATTCAAGTGATATAATTACCTATCACAGAGATTCTGTTAAAAGACCTGTGCTTCACTTTATCAGTAAAATCAAGTCCTCACTTTTGCTCTTTGTATAGCTATAAATATTTTTTCCCTGTCCCAAGAGACCTAGAATCCCAGAGAAAAATAAATCTTCCTATTACAACTTCCTATGCTTTATTGCTTCTGTACTTGCCGTGGGCCTGTTTTAATTCTGGGGCGGGGTGGGGCGAGAAGAACAAGAGAAAGTGCTTAGAGGAGCAAAGTGGGGTTTGATCTCTTCTCCCAAGTAACAAGCAGTAGAACAAGAGGAAATGGCCCCAAGGTGCACCATGGGAGGTTCAAACTGGATATTAGGAAAAATAGCTTCACCAAAAGAATTGTCAAGCTTTGGAACAGGCTGCCCATGGAAGTGGTTGAGTCACCATCCCTGGAGGTATTTACAAAATGTGTAGATATGGCTCTTAGGGACATCTTGGCTGTGATGGGTTAATATTTGCAGTTGTTGGTCTTAAAGGTCTTACCCAACCTGAATGATTCTATAATTCTATGACTCTAGCTTCTGTGCTGTTATTTAACTGATTTAACTGAAAAGATGTGAAGTTTCAATTTCCTGCCTACTGCCAGTAATTGGCACAGCTTTTTTGGAAAAGAGAACTGTGCCCATGATTATCTGACTGAGGTTCAATCCTAAACTCACCTAAGCAGGATGCTGTACGTGCCAGTTTACTGGCAAAAGGGTGCAAACCCTTCCTTGCTTGTATTAATAAAAACTAGCTGACATAGGGTTGGGGAAGGGAGCCTTGACTCTGAAGTGGGATAGGAAGAATACCTAGGGGCCCTCTAGGAGGGAACTGTTCTGAGAAAGCAACCTCAAGTTGTAGAATTGAGACCAGTGTAAAGCACCCACCAGGTCTTGAGATGACTCATTCAGGGAGAAAGGACATTCAGTGCTAACCAGAGCCCTTGGCAGATATGAGTGTTAGGGGTTTTTTTAACTTTCATTTCCTTTTGTATATTTTTGCATGTTATGCATTTCATGTTACCTTTTTCCAACTACCTAAATAAGTAGTTTTATTTGTTTTTCATTTACTCCTGTTTGTATCAATAGACTCTGAGTAACTGGATGAAAGTTATGGTATTCCAATCCTCCAGGATGGCCATCCTAAAAGAAAAGAATCCTGGACATCTCTTCCCTGTTTCTCCTCTTTGCCTCACATAAGAAAGTATGTTTCAATATAGTTGCAGGGACCAATCTGAGATGGAAAAATAGATGCCTTGAGAGCAGAATTTATGCCTGCAATTATCATTAATCAAGAAAGTTCTTCAGCTTTGAGTAAAAAAAAAAAAAAAAAAAGAGGGGAGGAGGAACTGATACATTCACGGGTTCTTTAAGGGAAATGTAATAGTAATTTCTGATATCTTATTTTTCAGTTTCAAATTAAATTCCTGCCCTACCAAACATTCCAGTCAATTTGAGTTAGGTAATAACTTTTTCCAGGATGCCATTATAAGCAAACTGATGAAAAAATTTTAGCACTGTCTAAATCCATATTCTGGCTTACAGGAAATACACCTCCAAAAATACTGCTGCAAAGCTGTGCGTGTGTGTTGGCAGTTTGTTGTAACAGCTGCATATAACTAATGGAAGTATATTTAAATACTTTTTCTCTCTTTTGTACATAGTCATAATTTTTTATGTTACTCAGAACTCTAGTTGCTCATTTTGTATTTGTTGCTTGAAATGGATTTTTAGTGACATCACAGGAGAAGTTAATATCATCAAATTAATGAAGAGTGATAGCAAACTTCCTAACAGCATGGGAATGTTTGAACACACCTGTCTTACACAAAAGGACAGACAGTGAGAAGCAACTTCAGGCATCAGAGTCCTGTGCTTGGGACCAGTTGAATGCTAATTCGGCTTGACCATTTTCAGAGCTACACGTGTACCTCCATGGGATGTTGACCTATTCTAATTGTACTGGACTGATGGGAAATGAGTGAAATGACAAAGAGCCGTTCCTTCCAAAGGCATTGAGAGCTCAGAGTCAAATTTCTACAAGCTTGAAAATGCCCTTGGGGTTTACCTGCACTTGTAACATATGCACACCTAAATACTTCTCACTAACATTCCATGGTAAATCTTGAAAATTTATATTAGGAGTTTAGCAGCACACGTTTTAATAAAAGTTCATAGAAATAGAATGTTAATATTTTTACAAGTGTTTTCTCTAAACATATAGTATTATTCTAGTCTGCATTTTGTTCTATCTACTGTACAAGAAAAAGTAAAAAACGTGAGTTGGTTGCAGTCCAGAGGAAACAAGAGCAGATTGGAAACAGAAGCAGTGTGATCTGGGCTGTACATTGGCAACAGACTTCAGGCTGCAAATTGCAAGCACTGAAAGAACATGCAAGAGCTGGCTGTGGTGGATTCCCAATCAGCTGAGGCTTTCAAGCAAAGAGTGAAAAGCTCTCTGAAATATATGCTTTATTCAAACAGGCATTTATGCAAGGCTGGTGTTATGTAGGAGATAAACTAGATGATCTCAAGGATCCCCTTATGGCTTTACAGTCTAAGAATAAAGAGCCTCTTTCACTGTAACAGACTCAGTATTTCAGCTACTTTGGACCCAACTTGGTGTAAGCAGGACTGCTACAAAGCAGGAATTGTGTCAGATACTTCTAATGCTCTGAAGGCCCCTGCAGAACACAATGGAGGACAAGTGTGTGAAAGAAGTCCTTTCAGTGCTCCATCAGGTCAGTTGTTTCAGCACAAAGCCGTGCTGAGTAAAGTATCTTAGTTCTATTCTCACATTATGAATCTCTTTCATTGACATATCCACAGACTCATTAAATGTGATATTATGGTTGCACAAACATGAAATCTTCCCAGATTGGTGAGAGGTATATAGGTCTTCTGTGTTATAAAATGAAATCACATCTGACAAACAAAGATACTTTTTTTCTTATTATAAAAAAATTAAAACAATTTCGTAGATGTAATCTGCAACAACTTGATTTTAGTACAGTAACTAAGGTATCTTAAATTCAAGTTGGCTTGAAGAAGACCCAGGTGTGGGTCAGCTGTAGCTTCTGCAGTGATTTTGGCTGATGTGCAGATATGTGTAAACTAGCTCTCCCCTATCTACTTCAGATATTACAAGGAACATAACCATGACACCACAGAGCTCAACTCCAGTTAACCACAGAGCCTTCCTAGGCATGTACTGAAAACCTTTCTGTGTATTCGGTCATTTTCATTTAACACTAATTACAGCAGTAAGCAAAAGACAGACATGCTCAGAGTAGCTGGTAAGGAAAAACAAAATCATTCTGAATAAAATAATTGTGAGCTGGAAAATAGTACATGTCCAACAGGAAAGTTGTTATAAGTCTTATTTAAAATATTAAAGATTTAGAAGAGCAACGAACACTACATTTTGAAAGGAAAAATATAGTGATTTAGAATGGGTGGCATATCTACAGCTCACATAAATCACCAGTTATTTCTGGAATGTAAAAAATATTTCTAGCAAAAATATTTACTCTCACGATCCAATCTCAAGACTCAAGTTCTTGTCTTATTTACTAGAGTAAACTTCAGTTCAAAGGTTACTTCTTGATGTCCTTCAAAAATAAGCATATTATATAGATCCTTTTCGGTGTAGGCTATAGCTTCCCGGGGTTTTATGTTTCTCCTGTTCATTAACAGTAGGGATAAAGGCCAAAGTCCTCAGTTCAGCAAGACAAAAGCTAGGAAGAAGCAGAAGAGGAATGGCCCCAGCGCAGGCTGGATTTTAGGCTTGCACATTCTTTCTCTCTTCACCATATTTTTTTCCTTCTTGTTGATAGTGCCACACCATTTCATGAGTAAGAACTTCCTCTTTGTTTCTGCACCCTCATTTCCTGCTGTTTCCATCCTGTAAGACTCCTTCAGGATTTTTAAAATATTTTTGCACTCAGGCTGGTAGAATGCGTTGAGTGGAATGAACGGTGGGGGAAGATGATGTGGAAGAACAATAGAAAAGGAAGTAAGAAAGAAAGAGATGAGAAGGTATGGAAACAGAGAAGAAAAGCTGTCCCTCTGCATGCAGAGTTTCTAAGGTGGATTTAAGGAGAAACTAAGGAGTACTGCTGTCAATGCAGGTCTTAAAGCCTCATACTGTACAATTTCACATCTTAAAAACAGATAACTTTATTGTGTGGCTGCATCTCCAACACAGTGTGCATTTTTGATCCTTCAGTGGAAAAACTGAATGATTGCATGTACTAAAATTCATGTAAGACTGTCTCAGAAAACAGTACAGAGGTTGCTACTGATGTCACATCTTCATTTCAACAGTGCAGATTTTACATAACTTCAAATATGTTTCCTGAGTAAGTTATGGAGTGGAGATATTTAAGTTACATTTCTTAAAAATAGAAGCCTTGGACGTTCCATACCTGAGCAAGCAAATGTCCAAAACTAAAATAATGTGACCCCAAGCAGTTTTCTGTACAGCTTCTGTACACTAGTCCCATAACAAGACAGCAAACATAGATTTGGAGTTTGTTTTGCGTTGTCTGTAATCACCCTGTTTGCAAAGACTTCTCATTTTCCTAGAAAGGGACTAGGAGGCCAAGCCACAGACACTTTCAACAGTCAACCATTTTCAGACAAGTTACTCTAAAACATTAAGGGGAAGGGCAGTTTCTTCTCTACTCACAGATCAGGTTAGTCAGGCAGACAAGTCCGTTCTAGTACTGGGTAAGGATGCCTGAACATGCACCAGCACCCTGTGTACCTGATCCTGGGCTGGCGAGTGCTCTTTGAAACTGCCAGGAGTCTCTCTTTCACCAGTAGTCTCTCTTTCACTAGTATTTAAAGAGGGAGGTATCTCTGACACTTTTTAGAACAGGACAAAGGCATTGAATGGGAGAGTTCAAGCACATAGGTGTTTACCATCAGCAACTAAGTCTCCCAAAGCTCCAGATAAAACATCTGGACACCCAGGACTGTGTTATCTGCACCCTTACTTAGTGGATACAAGCTGAAGCTGGGTCTCGACACAGGTCTTATTCTGCAGGCAGATAATGCTGTTTTGCAGAGCCCTCCAGGCACTGGAATTCCTTGGTGCCATATCTCCAGGGTTCATCTCTACAGATACAACAGCAGATTAGACTTTTAAGCTGAAATTCTATCCGGACATCGGTGATGTCTTTCCTTTAGTCTTGTTTTCTGTTTGTAGACTGCCATTACACAGATGACACCAATAACAAATTTATTTCCTCCTAGACAACTTCAGTCATGAGTCTTGGGTTATCTTTTCTGTCCTACTGCATGCTTCCACCCGCAGAATTCCAGAGAACTCTGTAAATGATGAGGCATAAGGGTTTTATTTCTGGAGTCTCTTCTACAAAGCTTCTGGGAAGCTTTTTCCTTATACTAGTCCAAAAATACATTTTTGCTCTGTTTTAGTTATTCTTGAGTCTAGTATAAGCTATTGGATACTCCTAGAAAATTCTTTTCCTTCCTCAGTGTCTTGGCCCTTGCAGACATTAATCGTCTTCCCTCCATTTGCCAGCCAAATTCCACATATTTAGATAATTTTTCTTACATAGATTGTGAAAAAAACTCAGCAGAGAGACAGAAATCTCTTCAGAAAACTAAGTGCTTACAAATTAAACAAAAACACACAGAGGAATGAAATCTGTCAAATCTCCTCACAGAAACAAAGGCTGCAAAATCAGCTGATGTCCTGGTAAGCAGCATCTACAGATCTTCCTGTAGATCCTGAAAGCAGCATCTACAGATCTTCCTGTAGATCCTGGTAAGCAGATCTTCCTGTAGATCCTGAAAGTGGATCTACAGAAAGAGTGATTATTTTATTGCTTGACAGCAGAAGAGGTTTCAGTAAGTCTTGTACACCTGGTATACCACAAAAGTAAGAATGATTATACAACAGCTACTTAATCTACTTTATGTCTCCAGCAGTGATCAATAGTCTTGGGAAGAACCAGAGCAAGCAGGCACTGTCACTTCCCCCAAAGCCTTGCTCCGGAGCCATGTGGCACAGGGTCACAGTGCCTGTTCCCACCACTGTCAGGGAAAGGATGTTGCCAAGCTCCAGCAAGCTGATACCCGCATCACAAATAAACAGTGAGAAAAGTGAAACTCAGCTTACAAGCTCTATTAAAATTATTGTTTAAGCTAGAGTTAGTCCAAGGTCACACTAAAAGATAGTATCTCTTATCTCCATGCTTGGTGCCATAGCAAAAGCAAAGGAATTCAAGCTAGAGCTATTTATAAAATTACTTCTGCAACCAACTTTTGACAAAAAAAAAAAAATCTGCATTGTTGAACGTAAAATGGTCTGTCTGGAACATCTCTTCCTTGGCAGGCCTTCACCAAAGCTGAAGTTTCTGAGGCAGTCCAGTGGATATGGGCTGGACAACACAGGAGACAGCAGAGTTTTACACCCCTGTGGTCAGGTACAGCTCTGAGCTGAGAGGACAAGCAGGTCCAGCAACTTGTGGCTCACCAAAATATTTTCAGATTAAGCTCGAAACAAAAAAAAAATATAAAGCTTTTGGTTTTGTTGTTATTGTTTATTTGTTTTGCTCTAATACAGATGCACTGCAAAAAAAGTCTTCTTTTTAATAAGTTGCAGTAAACTCCATTGACACTATCTCAGTCCTAATGCATATCTCTCCACTACTGGATTCAATTTAGTGCAGCAATAAAGTAGAATACTAGAGTTCCAGGTCTGCTGGCACTATTTCATTTCTCAGAAAACTATGGGAGGAACATTTTTCCTTTCTTCCTGTCCAAGAGACAGGAGGACAGCCCCCAGCCAGCCATGCCTTTTCCCTACTCTCCAGTGGAGGATTAGTGTCTCTATATATTAAATGCAGGTATTTTTAATTCTCTTTAAAAAGTTGCTGCTTCTATTTTTCTAATTATTTGTGTGTGACAAATTCTGACCTGTTTTACTGAAATCCCATTTCAAAAATGTTTTGGCAATATTGAGTGGGAAAAGAAATCATAATGTAACCACTCATTTAGCAGTGTTAAAATGAGATATTCCCACATGAAGCAACACTGCCCTGCCTTGCAGAATTATTACCCAGAGGAAAGAACACCACACCTATTGTGCAGTTTCTATCTTCAGAAGCCTCTGCCAGAACCTTCAGGGTGTTACTTTCTCTCACTGTCTTTACAAGTGAGTAAAATAAAAATATGCAACTAGCTCTGTTTTATGAAAACAGAAACATAAAATATAAAATAAAATGGTGTATTTAAGGTATTAGAAACAAAATCAGTTTTTCATGTGAAATATAATTATTCTATAGTCCCCATGTTTTCCTTTTTATTTCATTATACTGCTATTATATTAAATATATACTCTGGCTTAGAAACCAAACCTTACAGGGAACTCTAGACTTAGAAGCTCTGAGGAAAATGAGCCCAGCATTTGCAAAAACAGCCACCCAGAGTATCATGAAAAAATAAAAAAACATGCTTGATTTTGACTAACTTCCCTTTCCAGTATTGCAATTTAAGTCTGTCCATGAGGCCAAGGAGCTTCAGACCAAAGGGGTTTGCCAAACTACTACAACAAAACTGGTAATTTCTGATAGTCATTCCGTCTGAATAAAGTTCACGGACTTGTAAAGAACCTAATCAAAATCTGTGCAGTAGAAATGTGAAGGGAAAGACTTGGAAGTCTATCAGAGAGGAAAAAGCTGGACTTACACTTTGATAGATCAGGTGGTTACAACAGAGATGTGGATGAGGACAACAGCTGGAAACAGAGCTGACAATCCCTCAGTTTCCATGGAGTTTCCACCAAGTCCTATTATTTATTCAGAAGTTATTTTCCAGGAAAACAGCCAGCCAGCCTGCAAAAGTATTTTCAATGAAATAATTTTTAAAGGATGATGGAACAAGAGAACAAGCAGGCCACAGATAATAGGTAGCTATGCTTTTCTTTTTGGTTACCCAATCTACATGTTTGAATAATAATTTCAAGCTGACAATAGTACATTAGAAAGTAGTATATCTGTAATATTTCAACTTTGTATGGCCAAATTATATTTCTACATTTTTAGCTCAATTTTTTAGTCCAGTTTAATACAGAAACTTTAAAGATTTTTCATCACATCACTAGAAACAGGAGTATCTATGTGTGCCCCATAGTGTTTGGACCCATTAGTAGATTTCCTGCAAATGCAAAAAGAGATGAGACATGAGTATCTTTGGTTGCCTCAGGAATATTTGTAACAAAAGAATTTTTTTGAACTAGTAATGGCTTTTTCCCCCCTTTCTTTTCAAGGGATGCCTTTCTTCCTTCTCTGCCCTCAGATCTACTCAGATGGAGCTTTAGTTCCTCCTGCTTCTATCAGTCCTCTGAAAGCCTTGTCTGGAGCCAGAGGTTGAACAGAGGATAGGGGAGAATTAAAAGAAAATGTCAAGATGCTGCAAGAGTTGGCCAGCAGAACCAGTAGCCAAAAGTACTGCAGCAGCTGAGCAGCTGGGAAAACTCTCAAGCACAAGCACAACTCTTAGAGCAGCACCAAGGCTGACAGCAGCAGTCTGGGATGAGGTTTTGTGGGGAGGTCAAGCTGGGGTGGGTACATGAGCCACTCATAGAAAAAGGGTTGTGAAACAAAAAGCTTTGGAGTTACCATGGTTCATTTCCTCGTTGAGGTGACTCAAACCAGAGGGTTAATATGTGGAAAATGGCATAAGCACAGGACTGCTGCGCTATGCCAGCAGCACAGCAGCATCCTTCATCCTGTTAGAAGTAGAGTGCAGCAACCATAAGCACAGTCTGCACGCTGCTACCCAACCACCACACAGAAGAAGGCAAGAACAGTTTAGTTGCACAATAGATTTTGAGATTAAATTCAAATGTTACAGTAGCTCATTTAAAAATCAAGGAAACTATAAAGGTACAAATACTTAGCAGAAGAGACTTCACTCATTTCTCATGAACTCATGCTCACTAAGGTTCATGTTTTCCTTTGAAAATTCATGAGTAATAGTGGCACCCAAGGGTCATCTGATAGTATCAGTCAGAGCAATTATCTATCTAAAATCCAGTATGGCAAATCTTACTTATTTCTGCAACAAATAGGAACACCAGTAGGGTATGAAACAAGGGAACTTAGATGCTGATATGAAACTTGCCACTCTTCTCAGAGAACATTGTAAAAACACTGCTAAAAAAATCAAAAGCAGAACTGTTTTTGCCCAGAACTTAGCCCATACATAGTCTGTAAAGTTTCAAGAAATCATTAAATAGCTACTACATATATATGAGTTATTTAAATGTTCTGAAACACTATTAAAATCATATAATATAGACAGTTACCACTCTGACACAGTTTAAAAAACAAAATTTTTTTTAATGCAGAAGAGAAATTAGTTTCTTCCTAGTGAAGGATTAGAGCAGAAAACTTGGAAACCTTTCTAAATCATATACATACACACATATGTGTATGTATCTATGTGTGTGTATGTATATATACAAGCATAAGCAGACCAAGATTCAGATTCTATTCACACAATAATTAATGGACCTCTTTTTGCTCACTTCAAGAAATGTAATAATATAAAATTTTATCTTTTATTTACCAGTACTGGAAAGAATGGAAGATGTCAGAGGGTACACCTAAAATTTAAGGAACCAGACACAAGAATTCACATTCCTTCTTCTGCCAGGAAAGCACTCTGTGCCATTGAGGGGACACTATCAACTGGATATAAGTCCAAGAACATTAAACTCTCAATGCCATATGAGTATATCATGTGATAAGCCAGTCAATGGACTCCTACATGAAATTAACTCATGTGTGCATATCCAGTAGTGTCGTGGATGAGATCTCCTCAGTCATATAGCAAGGTATTTAATATAGCCATCCTGGAATTGCCTTTTAAACATAAGTTATCTTATAACTGCACATTTATTTTTCTAGATGATTCAATACTCTCTGTGAAAATACAAAATTATAGAAATGATCTAGTGAAAAAAATATTTTAAATTAACTCACTTTTCTGTATTCCAGGAAAAAACTTATTTCCAGAAATACCACAGTACTCTTAAGGTAGTAAATCCAGTAAGAAAGAGAGAGTAGAGGTGATACAAGTAGCTCAGTATATGGATTTATCAGTGCTGTGTCATTTGGTTTTACCTCAACAACTGAATCAGAGGAAAGGACAAATTTTCCATTGCAGGTGAAGTGTCACAAGCAAGTCTGCACCTTTTCCCACAAGTGACTCAAGTTCCTGTTTGCACTTGGAAGTCAAGGCTGAGAGTATGACTGACACAAAAATGTCCAGATAACAAGAATGACAACCTTCATTTTCACTTCAGTCCTTTCTCAACAAAAACCAAAAAAGCCTCCACATGAACATTACACCACTCATATTCTGTTTACCTCTGCTAAAAAGGACAAGGTGTAGCAGACTCAATAGTTACAGAAGTATCCAAGGACTGCCAGGTATAAAATTACATTTTAAATATGGAAGAATAAACAGGTCACTTGAAAGCCTTAAGTATGTTGTATAAATAACCTGTGATGATATCCAGAATCAGCTGAGCTGTATACATCATCTGCCCCAACCATGAGTCAGCTTGAGTGAGTTCACTGTACTTTTATGGTACTTTCAAAGTCAGAAAATACTTCTCCCAGCAGCATGAAAGAAATCTCTGAAATATGGAACAAGTATTTGGCAGTAAGGCATTCTCTATGATAAGATGAAATTAGCAGAATAAATAAAATGCCAGCATATTTAACATTTCTGTCCCTTTATTTTTAGCCCAAACAGGGGATTGAAATCAAAGCATAAAACGAAAGGCAAATCACATGCTCTTAAGTGCAAACAATTTCAAACTCTTAGTTCTTTCTGCACAGCCATTCTCCAGCTGTAAAGCAGCACTATGGCAATATGGATTCAGTAACCAGCGAATGCTTCCAGCTGGTTTTGTCCCTCCCATTCCCAGTATGCATAACATCCGGGCTGGTAGAAGTTATAACTGTGTTTAAACATGATAAGACTGATTTATATTAGAGGAATGTTTGTGATCAATCATTTGTGCTGAATAGCCAGTGACTAACTGGAAATGTTTCACAGAGAGCATTGCTGAATAAGAACTGGGTTAGAAGTTTATAAAACTTTAGGACATGATCAACAGTCTCTAGTCTACTCAGCAGAGAGCTCACAACTTCCCGCAGCCGCTTACACAGGGCATGAACACACTTCTCCCAGTAGTGAGATCCAGTATTTAACATTCTGGAACATAAAAGGCAGGGAGGGTTCTTCACACTTCACTTTGCCTGTGAACACTCAACTGCCAAGTACAAACTGGTTATTAGAGTCAACAGAGGGAGAAGTAAGACTTTTCAGACACCTATCTTCAGGCAGCATGAATCACTCTCTCCCTTGATTGGTATCAGTCTACAAACTCATAATATGCCTCTGGCTAAGATAGATCTCGAGGAAAGTTTGGTGTTGTCTGCTTGCAAGATGGATCATCATCAGTGTTCTTTGTCAAACTGTCAATAGCTATGGGCCCAGTAGAGGCAAAGATCTGTTCCCAGGTCTTTGCCAAATTTACCATCCACTAGCCTGAGTACAGCAGATAAGCTCTTGAGGACTCCTTGCAGACTAGGTTTATAGAGCACAAATAAATATTTACACTAGTAAAACATTTCTCCTTTGATATTTGAAAAAAAAAATAGAAGAAATTGAATCTAAAATAGTGTTAGTCTTTTATGATATTTTCATAAAGAAAAGATTAAAAGGAAGGAGGGTTGATAAAAATGCTACTTTTTTTGAGGTTTTTAAGAGCTCTGCTGTTAAAAGATGTCAAACTATCAATATGGGTATGTTTCAAGGCTAGTCTAATATTTACTATCATGGCTTTTAAACTTACTCTGTCAGATCTGCTTAGACAATGAAATGACGTACCACAGACCAACTTTAATTTAGGATTTATATGTTATCTTAGTGCTGGGGCACCTAAGATAAATATTTAAATTGAACAGCAACTTCTTTTCATTTTACACCTTTTTACAAATCTCAGTTCTAGAAAGTTTATTAATGACTTCAAAAATATCCTTATAAACCTACAAAACCAATGTGTAAGTATTATTGTATTCAGTCAAGGCCAAATTTCTGTTTATAACACCTTTTTATCTGTTATACAGCTTTGCTATGTTTATACATCAGGCTGAAGGCATCTAAGAAAATCATCTTCCTGAAGTTGTATGTTTTCCTTTGGAAAGCAAAACAAACCTGCCATTTCCAATAGTGTAAAACTAGCATACAAAAAAATAAAGATAAAATAATTCCTGTAACCTTCCATCCTTGGGACAAAGGTCTTAGAGCCACTAGAGGTATTCTTGGCCTTTCTTATGAAGCTTAGCAAATCAGACTACTTTATGAGACTGGACATGTATATGTGATACAGACCAACACTGGAGACTTTGCAAAGCTTTGCTTATAGCACGCAACCTGGAAAGTAGCTTGGCAGAGTTTTCTTGGAACCTGCAGGTTCATCTTCGGGGACATTGTGTGACTCAACAGCCCTCAAAGCTCATCTTCACTAAAGAGGAATTCGGGACTGATCAGTGCAACTAGAGCATGTAAATACAAAGGTATAGGTGCCACCAGTGAAAGGGAGAGCCCAGAGTCCACAGTGCAGATCAGAAAAAGAGGACTGTTCAAAGCAGATGGGGAAATCTGGAGGATCACAGATGAAAATGGGGAGGATAAAAAGGAAGGACGGGGTAAGATGGAGGATAGATCATATACGGTACAAGTTTCTCTGTGATACAGATACTAGTCAAGCAAAGAGAATTAAGATTCATGTTTACTAGTTTGAAGTCAGTTTAATTTTAGCTAAACCTCAGCTACAGCAGTAAGGCAATGCCACATATTTAAGTATGTGGTTACAGAAAGCACCACAGATGCTGAGTAAGCACTGAGGCAAAAAGCTGAAAACCAAATGCCTTTTCACCACCTGAGAGGCCAGGATGGCCTACATGTACATTAGAATCATAGTAACTTCAAAATACCTTTTTAACACGAACTGACAAATTCAACCCCTTACAATGTTCCATCTTGCTTTTTGAGCTTTTCTCAAAATTGCTTGTGAATCTCTCCATTACATATCAGTTCATTGACAACTATCTTTTCACTTTCATTCCTTGTTGCTTCATTACATGCAGCTAAAATCAGAACTTTGTGTTTGTAATTACAATGTCAGCTGTGGCCAGAATATCCTACTGCAAAGGAAACTAGCAACCCGCAGCACTCCCTATTCAATGATGAATGTCATTTAGAAGCCTGCACCCACAAACTGAGAAGCTGAACTCTTTGCTTGATGACTCCTGTGAGTGACACGGTTTACTGTTGCAAAATAACTGCAACTGCTGTCAGAGTCATAAAGAAGAAAAGGAAAGTTGAGTGAACAGACAACAGAAAGTCAAAATTGCTTTATATAGGCCTCTGTTTAGACAACAAGGTAGTGAGATAAATTAATACTCAAGCAAAACTGCTATTAACTTCAGACGTAACCTCTTAAGAGAAAAAAAATTGATGACATTTGCACTAGAAAGATGACAACATATGGTGATCATTGAGAGTGCTCAAGCAAGAGATTTTGGCTGAAAATCTCTGGCAACTTAATCCATTACTGCCATACCATTTTAGATATGAGTCTAGAAGAGTCAATGAAATAAATTATTTGAAGAAACAAAATCACAAATGTATGTTCAGGTGTGTAGTAATGGGGAGAACATATGGGTGTTTCTAAACAATCTCAATAGAGAACTCCTCTAACTTGACAGAAATAGTGTTATAAAAATAATTGTGTTCTGCCTTTTTTGCCATTGTTTTCTATTAGAACAGCCAATCACTGTATAAAATATGGATTCTATTTGCCTAAACCTCCTTTCCCAGAGGTACCATTACTATTTATTTCCTTCAGACTATATTTGCCCTGTTTATTCCCTACTAGTCTTGCTTAAAATATGCTGTTTTCCACAGAGCTCCTCTTTACCCTATATACTAATGAACATAAAATTTGTCCTTATTCCTGCTCTCGTGACACAGACTCTCACAGCTACTCCCATCTCCTACTTTTTCTGCAGCAGATGACATCAAAACCCTCCTCTCTCATTCCTATCTTTCCTCTCCTCTACAAAAGTACAAATTTCAGTAATTTTATGCAATAAGAACTACTGATTGAGCTTCAAATATTGCAGGATGTCCCCCAGGGCAAAACTGAAGCAGAAGAATTCTGCAAGGAAAGCTCTCACAACCCTCCTTACACACATCCTTGGAGACAGTGGAATTCATTCTGTCCCAGAATGAACATGGGCTGCTTGTCTGAGCAGTAGGAATCCCCTGAGAAGAAGGGAATGGAATATGTAGGCAGTGATCTCAGAGCCTCACAAAGGAAAAGCAGCACATGGTAAGAATTAACTAACTGCTGAATCTCAGAAAGTTATTGTGCATTCAGAATTATCCACTGGGGATACTTCCAATCTCCCATAGGCATCTTTTCTTGGGTAATTAAACAATAAGATATCTTCAAGCCTGAAGTTTTTAATCGAGTTCTCTAGAAAACATGCTTCATTTCAAGCAACATAAGGAGCTGGTGCAGAAGTTCTCTTCCCTGTGTTATGATCGTAAGTCTTTGAACAGAAATCTCAGACTTATTCTCTTTGATTAACTCCTACTCACCTCCTTACTTTGGAGCACCGGCGGAACCTGTGTTTCATGCCTAAGGATGAAACAGGATTTCTGCCTTGCTTCCTGAGAGTCAAAGGTATTATAAACTATCTGTATAAAACAAATGATTTCACAATGACTTAGGAGACCCACAAAACTCCTTTGGGAGACATAAATCCATGTGACAAACAAGACAGAATGTCTATGCTAATGGCAGCAGTGACTGTAACAGCAACAACTCAGCCTACCCAAACACATGTGCAAATAAGAGGAGAGAGCAGCTGTTCAGGTGAAGTGCAGAAAAAGAATCAGTGGAAGACAGAAGGACCCTAACAGCCTCCTCCATGCCCATCAGTCCAACTCGAAGGACCATGTGCTCTGGCTGACCTCTCCTATGTCCTTGCCTGACAGCTAAAATAGGACACGTAGCTTTTAAAACACTGAAGGAAGGACTTGGTGGACTCTGACCTTTTTAGGCTTGTGTTAGACATGGGACTGTTGATTGAACAAAGTCAAGATCTAAGTGTTGATCATCAACTATGTGTTAATATATCACATTTATTGTGGCTAAGGGCTGAACATTGCTCCCATGAACAGGAGGCAACTCCAGCAGGTAGGCAATCTTGCAGAGCAAACGTTTGCCCACAGGTTTCAACCTACCGCAACCTCCCAGTTGAACCTATCTGTGACTCACTCCGCTCCAGCCCCTGTGTGGGGCAGGTGAACTTGGTTCCAATGTAAACATATCCCTCCATATCATGGGCACATTGTACATGGCTGACAAGCTGCCGGATTTGCTCACTGCCTGCTTCCAGAGAAGTGTTGCTCATTGCTCATGAGGAGACAAATAGAGGCTGTTATCAAAAGCAATTACCACAACCATTTTGCACCATCACTTCCTGTACTAAATGACCCTCTCTTCTAATAATATTTTCCGTAAGAATCTTGTGTCCATGCATAACATCTCCTTCATCCTCTACTCTGGAAGTCAGAGTCCAGTGCTGACCAGCTGCCATCAAGGCCTCAGTGCTCACTGTGCCCCTTGGCAATTGCACAGCTGCTGCTGAAATAAAACAGTGACTGCAGCTGCTGCTGCTCTGATCCAAGGTCAGGCCAGGAAAACTGGGTGCTCCTGCAGCCAGCGCAGCCCAGGTGGCTGCAGCCTGGTGTGCTCCCAGGAGACCCGCTTTCTTTTCCGGGCTCCGTAGCTGTCCTTGGGAAAATTGCTTTGACTTTCTGTTTTCTCTCCCACCTTTTATCTGTCTTTTGCATTTAGACTATAATTTTTCACTTCAGGTTTATAGTTTTGTTTTCTTTCATTTGGAAAGAAAACGTATCTTCCGTAAGGTAGAAGCATTTTGAAAAGACAGGAGAGGAAATAAAGAGGGGTTGAAAGATAAAGTACTCTAAGTAACAAAGTTTGTTGGGAAAGTGAAACAGTGTAAATAAATTAACACTCCCCGGGGCAGAGGTGGGTGAGATATCTAGCCTAGTGTGAAGAAGTAAAGATGAAAAAAACTTGTGTTAGTGGCTGGTGAGATGATGAAGTTGCCTAGGGGTGCCCTGATGGAAGGCATTTGCATTTGGGGGCGAATGTGCAAACCATGGCACTCTCACTTGTTTGATATTACTGTGGCTCCAGTTGCAAAGTGTCTCCTTTTAAAACTTATTAATAACATCTGTATTTGCAAAGAAAGCCAACAGTGACCCAACCATTTCTAGCTGCCTGCTCAATCCATGGAAACCTGTTATTTCTTGAGCTCTTCCATGTAAAACTGTTCACTCCCTTACCCAGAATCATGTACACTGCAGTATGGAGACGCTACATTAAACATTTTGACATCATCTGCAATTGTGTCTGCTGGCTCAGACACCTCCAGCACTTTTTTTCTGACATCTTTAGTACTTCAGAAGTGTTAGAAAATAACAAATGGTTTTCATACCCATCTGTGCTCTCCAAAGGAGTCCAGAAAGCAGCAAAACAATTCAGTGATTTTTTTTCAGCCATTTGGGAGATTTTTTCCTGCCAATTTCCTATTGCACAGCACAGCCAGTTGCTGGCAACCTGACACACAAATGTCTGAGCAGAGCATTGGGTAGTACTTGAAGCACCAGGCTGTTGAGCCGTCTTATTTACTTCTCATAGCCTCAGCAACCTGAGGCACATTTTTGCCACCACTCTTTTGCAGTATACACTACAGTGGACTGCTGCAGTTTACCATTTGCATATTCTGGCAAAATCACAGAATGTTCTGAGTTGGAAGGGACGCACAAGGATCATAGAGTCCAATTCTTAATTGAATGGCCCAGACAGTGATTGAACCCATGACCTTGGTGTTATTAGCACCAAATGTACTTTTTTCCCCCTGCAATAAAGAAGCAGAGAAGAATACCTTGGCTAAAAGTAATTTTTCTCTCATGATACTTATATTTCTTACATTTTTGTCAGATAACTCTCCTCTCAGCATTTACATTTATTTTGCATGGCATTAATTTCTACCATTTTTAAAATGTTGTCATTATGGCAGCTTTCTTTTTTCCTGGCAGTATTAGATACTGATTAACCTGTTGAAACATATTGTCTCTGGCTTCCTTATCTCCAGTGGTCAAAGTTATTTCTCTACCATTTCATTTGTCCAGAGCTTGCTTTTGATGAAGCTGCTTGGAGCAACAGTCTATAATTTAAATCTCATTTTCCAGCACCACTACAACAGTTTTACAGTTATAGCTGTACCAGCATTAAAAGCTTCTGCTATCACAGCTATGTTACTAGACTACACTCCAAACAGCTGCACTGCCCATATGGAACAGGGGGTTGAATCACAGACCATGCTTGAGTAAGGTATTTCAAAATGCAGCTAGAAAGCAAGCAGGGGAAAAGTGATTAAAATTATTAACAAGTTGCAGCTCTGCTTGCTTAGTTAACTATACCAAAACAAGAAAGGGCACCAGCTCCAGTGGGCACAGGTAACAGCACGAGCACGGTGCTGGGAGTTCATAGCTTGTGTTTCCCAACACTTTACCTGCGGAAAAAAAAAAAAAAAAGGCAAGCGTCGAATGGTATGTTTTAGATTTTTTGTAATCAATATATTCTCCAAAAATGTGCTTTAAGGAGCATTTTAAAATGCCAACAGTGTGCTCTGAACATCAGCGCACTCTGGCCGAGGGGCTTTGGGAGAGCCACTTTTTAGGCTGGACCTTGTGTGTGAGCATCACAAGCTCACCCATCGCCTATCCACTTCCACATCCAACCACCTCCACCGCTTTGGGAAACAGCCGCCAGCAAGAGGGACGGCCGGTCCCCCTTCCCACTGCGTCCACGCGTATCCCGGCCCCGCGTGTGGCACCAGGCAGGGAGAGCAGCGGGAGAAGGCGCAGCCCAGAAGAAGTGCTGGGATCGAGCGCTCTTTCGGCGCCGGCAGCGAGCAGGGCAAACGCCGCGGGGCAGCCCCGGCCCGGCCCGGCCCGTCCCATCACATCCCAGGGTGTGGGCCCGGGGCTCCGGGAACCCGCTCCAAAGCAGGCACTGGCGGGCGGCCCCGGGGGAAGCAGGGCAGCCCCGAGGAGTGCGGGGGAACACCGCCTCAGGCAGCGCTCCCCGCTCCGCGCCCACCCCGCCTGACGGCAGCGGGCAGGAATGCGTTTCCGGGGCGGGCGGAGCGCGGACCTCCCTTCCCCCGCGGGCCGTGCTCCCGCAGCAGCTCGGGGCGAGGCGGCGGTGGGC
>VXAU01004424.1:936958-953284 GCA_013399695.1 Formicarius rufipectus | reverse complement strand
GGCAGAGCCCCGACCCCCTCCTCTCGGACACGGACGGGGCCCGAGCCCTGCCCGGGCGGCACAGGGATGGGAAAGTTTGGTGCGGCTTCCTCGGGAGGGCGGGTGGGCGCCCGGGGCCTCAGTCCTCGCCCGGCCCGGCGGCGGCAGAGCCGGGGGAAGGCGCCTTCTGCGGGGAGCAGGAGCCGGAGTTACGGGAATGGGAACGTAAGGAGGGAGGCAGTGCAGGAACTTGAATACCCAGGGTTTTGACCTGCACGTGTGTGCTGAAAGTGACCACTGAAGCGGGGTATGTGCGGTTTGAATGACCGGATGATCGCAGTGCAGCGTTTTGACCGCATAGTGCCGTCAAGTTCGTGTGTTTTCTGCTCGAAGACGGCTCTGAGCCTCAATAGCTTGGTATAAGTTTGTGTCGGGGTGAAAGTGGGAATGTGAGGCCTATGTATGCCTTGTTTCACGGGGAGGTTTCTGAAATAACTTACAGCAATAGGAGCGCAGTGTTTTGTCTCCTATTTTTGCATTCAGATACTGATGGTTCAAAGGAAACAAGAAGTGATAGGAAATTCTTCCCGACTCACTGGTTAGCCCTTGTCAGATGTCTTTGTCTTATGGAAAAAGTGTCTGCCTGTTAGATTCATTAGGTAGTCTTTGTGACTATGAAAAAGAGTTGAATCGCGGTTCCTTCTGCATTTGCCTTTGATACAGCAGTCCATTCATGCCAACACATGTGCACGTACCTGTTGGGTGAAAATGTTGATTTTTCTGATAGACTTGCCATTGGTGCTACAGTCCTGTTCATGCCAAGATACACAAACCTTCAGGAGTGAGGATTGTCTCCATTCAGATCAGTAGAATCACTCATGGCTAATGCTGCTTGGTGTGCTAAAGTGTTGAAATGGAGCAGGACTGTATTTATGGGTAAACAGATTTAGGGGATGTGTACTCCTGGCACATTAATCATTTGGTAGGTGATGGTGGCAGCATGAGGAAAAATTAAGAAGTATTGTGCTACTAGAAAGATGTAAATTAGACTAAATTAAACAGGACTTTAAAAGTAGTGAAGATATTCGTTGTCCACATCCATCCCGGTGATGAAACTGATGATTCATTCTTCTGTCACAAAAAGTATTACTTGCCTGTGAAAAATGATTAAGTAGCAGTTTGCAAGCCTGCCTTAGGCTGTATTTATAAGAGTGGCAAAAACAGTGAGCCATTGGCAATAGGTTGGCAGGACGAGACAAGTTGAGGATGTGAGCACCTTCAACTTTTGTCCTTTTCAAAGATGTTTCAGCTGAAAGGTGCAAAGCTGACAGGCAGGCAGAATTAAATGTTACCTAATCAAAGTTGGAACTGGTAAGTGCTGTAGCTGTTTGCCAGCCACATGATAAATGAACCAGATTTATTTCAAAATTACATGTCAGCAGTTAAACTCTGGTGTTCTTTGTGTATGCAGCCCGGGAGCTCATTCTGCTCTGTACATTCAGTCATCTGATCTATGCCATGCCATGTTCCCAGTGATGCCCACCCTTGTTAAGGACTGAATTGAAGGGTTGCTCGTTTCTCTAGAATATGCAGGATTCTAGTGTTTTGTCTTGAGTTTTAAGTGACTCAAGTGGTTAGTCTACCACTTCCTTTGGGGAGTGATTCCCAAAGCTGAAAACAAACTGTCCGGAAGCTTTTCCTGCTGTTCTTTCTTCCTGATTCATTTTTTCATTCCTCTGCTCTTAACCATCTTCTACATACCTCTCTTAGGGTAGCTTTGCTGTAGTACAGATTTGAAAAAAACTTGTTTGCAATAGCACCAGCTCAGGAAGTAGATAACTTGGGTAGCAGAAAGGCAAACTTGGGGAGAGCCATGCACAAGGGGTGAACATGTGCTATGATGTCCCTTGCCCTGAATACAATTCCCTCGCTGCCGCTGGTATGAGTGCTCTTTAGCTGTTTGTAAATAGTTGTCATGCCTACCTTTCCACCCAGTCTTGATTTAGTTGAGTGATGTGATGCACACTTAGCTTGTGGTTCTCCCAGCCTCTCATCAGCCTGCTACAGGCTTCCTGGCTGGCTGTGGCTCTTGGTAACTCGGTCTTCAGAAACGAGTTACTGCAATTGCATTGCAGCAGAATTGCAGCTAAACGGGCTGTTAAGTATCTCCTCTTGGTGGGACCCTTTTTGTAAGCCATCAGTGAAGGCTGTAGTTCTGGAACAGATACCATCCCCTCTTCTAGTGGACAGACATGCTGAGTTCCTGCTGTTCCTCTCCTGCTTACAGTCCAGGGGCCTAGGCTTCCTCAGTGTGGACCTGCCCATGATCCTGGTGCGGCCTTTGCTCCTGCAGGGACTGGATGCTGAGCTGTGCTACCTTATGTTCTCTGATAGTTTCACCCATCGCATGGTGCAGGGAAGTGGGTTTTGAGTGGGGGGAGGCTGGATGGACCTTTGCTGGCCATTGGTATACCTCACCCTCCTCTTCCTCCTCACTCCTTTCCAAATGCATTTTGTACCTCTTCCATTTAAGAGATACTATTATAATCGGTGAGGCATTGCAAAGATGAAGTTAAAGCAGGCAGGGATTTTCCTAATCGGTATTAATCACTAGCTTTAAGATTGCTCATGCCGCCTCACATGTCATGTGTGAAGAGATACTGATTAAACAGATCCAGCAAAAATGGAATCCAGACTGCATAGTAGCAGAGCCTTTTCTGCATCACTTGCTCGTCTAGAACTCTAAGTGTTTTATTTTTTCCAACTTTTTTTTAGAATGGCCAATCCCCTTGGCATCCTTTTAATTCTTAGGAGCTGCAGTCAGCAGTCTGAGAAGGAATCCATGTTGGGAGTGCCTTTTTTGTTGTTTTGGTTTTTTTTTTTCCCTTTTAAACTTCTCAGGATCTATTGATAGAGCTCATAAAGCAATTACATAAATTAAATAAATCTTAAAAATATAATTAAGGCAATACGTAGTTAGATTTATTTTGAAAGTGTCATTAAAAAGTACTTGCCAGTATGTTTACTATTCCCCTATGACTAGATTTTTAAGTCATCTGCTATATTGTGTGCACTTTAGAAAATTTCCTGTTTCCCACCAGCAGAAGACTCAGAGTTAAATCGATGTTTTCCTACCTCTCATCTACCATCTGTTTATATATTGCTGATTCTACAAATTGTTCCCACTCTCTCTACTTGCCTTGTTTTGAAGCCATGTACTAGTAGTAGCATTCTCACTGGCAGTTTTAACATTGCTGCTTAGAGGACTCAAGATTTTTCGGGCTGCTTCTCCACTGTATGTGTCATGGATGTTTTTTATATAAACGTGCATTTTAAAACTTTACACAAAAATGAGTTTTTAATTTTAGGGTGAGTCTGTTTGCTTTTCAAGGAGTGTCATAAATTCATGAACAAATGAGTAGATGAACATATTCTGCAGCTCTCTCTCCTAGAGAGACACTGGCAATATCTCAGTCTGATTTAATGCTTTTGTGTGAAAAAAATTAAAATTTGTTGGCTAGTTCTAATGCTGAAGACTGTTGTCGTTTATGGTGGCCATTACGGTCTCCTTTTTTCTGTGTAGTTCCTCCTTGCTCTATGTTGCTCTGCTCTGTGGTGTATTCTGTTGCAAATTGTCTGACAACAATGATGTTACTTGTCATGGAGTAACCACAGTTAGACCACAATATTGACCAGTATCTGTCAGTTGTTGTGGTTGTGGAGTTTTTAGGGTAGCCTACAAAGCCATTTTTGTATTTACCCACAAATGGGAAGAAGAATTCTACTTCTTTTTTTTTTTTCCTTTTCTAATTCATCCTGCGTAGGTGCAGTCCAGTAACCTAAATTTCTAAAGCTGTAAATCAGAATAAATTTATGACTGTTCTCTAAACTTTTTTCTTTTCCACCATTTGGATTATTAGTGTAAGTACCAGTGAAAAGTATATGCATCTTCTCTGTAAGAAATTGTCATGTGCTTTAGCTATGTGAGTTTCTGGCCCAGTTGTAGTCAAGTATTCAGCTTGCTGAATAGCCCCTATTGGGAATGCCACACAGAAAATGAAAGCTCTGACTTCTGTGAATGACACTGGGCACCTCATATATCACTGAACAGTATGGTTGTCTTTTTCAGTACTAAGGGTGTTTTCTTTAACAGAATGTTGTTAATTAAACATCCTGTATTTTTGTAATAACCACCCTCTCTTGCTTCTCTAGTCTTAGACAAATCAGAGTGGTTAGTGGGCTTCATAGCCTACCATACTCTCCAGTAACAGATTGAAGATGTTCAGAGAGATGGTAAAGTCACTAACCTAGTACAAAAATTTGCACATTACCAAGCACATGGTAGGAGCATTAGCCTGATGAAACTATAATATTAATATTTTCTTTTGGAAAAGGTAATAAAATTCCTACCTGACCTGTAATCCTCTTTGGGATGCCGGAGAGCAAAGGCTCTTTAATGGATTTGTGATTTTTCTTTTTTTCTTTTTGCTATATCTTTCTCATTTCCCTTTACACTCAGCTGCAAAATGGGTTATGAAACATGCTTTCTGTCTTAAAAGGAGTTTCATATGCTTTTTTTTCTTTTCCAACAGCAGTAGCAAAATACCATTAGTATTCTTGTGGTTTTTATTGGAGGGGAATGTTTTGAGTAACAAAGTTGAGGCTGGAATCTGAAGTTTGCTATTGCTAGTAAGAACTATGAAGATACGGATGTTTTCTCCCATCCTTTCCATTCCTTTCTTTCTACCACAGAAAAACATTTTGGGTACCAGATAAATTAATGTAGTTCTCATGTTCTGCCAATAAATCATTACTTTTCTGTTTATAGTTGCTTTCTCTAAAATTCTAATCTGTAAGACCATGTTTAAGTGCAGATTCATCTTAAAATGCTCATAAACTGTAACATGTACAATATCTAATGCCAATATTTTCTCCCTTAAATGACTGGTGTCATATTTGTAGTTCACTTGTTTCTGACTTGTGTTTCATATGCGATCACTTACTTAAGCTTAACTTAATCCTAATCTTGACTCAGTTTAAAGTTCTGTTCTTGGTACATTCTGGTGCATAAACAGGAAGGAGGGCAGTTGTTTGTATGAATTCTTGTTGGTTTAAACTATAAATGTCTGTGAAGTATTTGTACTACATAGAAGTACTTACATGTAGTTTATTTTCTGTTGCAGCTATTAACAAATAATTTTTTTACCTTTATAGACATGCAAGTAAAATCACTTTTGATGTGGAAGCTGAACGGAAAAAGAGAAAGCTTTCTTCTTTTCTCATCTTTTGTGGTAGAATGAAAAGCAGTAATTATATATTGGGCTGAACTGAAACACTGAACTTAACCCTCATTCAAAGATGACTGATTTGTGGTTATTTAAAAGAAAAGAAAAGATAATTGTATTAGATTAATTTAAAAGGAGTCAGTATTTCACTTAGGAAATGGTGATAATGGGAGTCAAAGGTAGTATCTGGATATTAATGTGTCCTTTGTCCCTGTTTGAAAAAAGAACCTGAGTGGGACATTTAGTTTGGCGTAATCTTGACATTGAAGTAAATATTGAAATAAGGATGAGGAGGCCATTCTGCAAAGGAAAAAGGAGCAGAAGCTGTCATTCTAGGGTTTCTTAATTTTCTTTGGTGGAATTGTAGTTTAATGTGTCTTAACATGGTGCTGCCCTTGGACTTTGGCACCAAGAGTTGAGAGTCACATCTGCCTCTTGTACAGCTGCTCTATGAAACTATGGGATCTGTCCTCACCTGCTCTGGACCTTGTGGGCGTGATCTGCTATAGAGCAGAAGATCACAGGATGCTCTCCCTATGAGTGGTGGGATAACCAACATGGCAGGATCATATTGGAGACCATGAGAGGTCATTTGAAGGACCAGTAGCTTGGCCAGCATCTTCTACAAATTCAGTTGCTTAAGTGTTAAATGGTGCAACATCCAAGTTCTGCCTAGACCTTCGGTTGTGTGGTTTTCCAGGTCTAGGATAAAAGGGGGCTGGTGTGAAGATTAGTACAGCTGAAGGGAAAACCTGTTTCTGAAGTGGAGATAAATATGAAAGAATGTAATCTTTTTGATGCTACATAAAAACCATTCTTCCAGGTATCAAAAGATGATACATTTTAGTGGTTATTAAATTCAGATTAAATTTTGCATCAGGATGACTTCTCATATTATTGGCAAATCTTTGATAATGGAGTGACTTAAGACATTGTGCTTGTCTGGTCAGCAGTGAAATAATGAAAAGGACAAATGAGTAACTCTTTCCTAGCATTATCCACAAGATTGGCTGGGATGAGCAAGGTTGATGTGCTGCCAGTGTTCTGGCTGGGTTTCTTTCTTATTACACTGATATTTTATTTTCTTGTGCATTAGGAAATTGGTTTTACTGGGCATGGAATAACATCAGAAGTTACCTTCTCATAGATTCCATTTGTGATCTTGCAATGTTGTATTTAGTGTATGTTACTCTGCTTACTTTCTGGTGCTAGATTGTCCCAATGTTGAAAGGCATACTGTGGCCCAGCTGCACGAAATACAAGGCTTTGCAGTTTTTGAATTGAAAGTTTGCTGGTTTTATGTCAGAATAGATGAAAAATCTCTTTCAGTTGTATGTGTATATAACCTATGTCCATTTCCAAAACATCTCTAAGGGTAACATTTTAAAAGATAACATTTCTTCTTTGCTTTTACTGTGCAGTTCAAAAGTGGGGAATATTTTTTTGTGTTGTTTTTGTCACTTCTATGCAAATACAGATCTATGTGGAAAATCGGTGTTCAAGAATTTCAGTGTAATTTTTCCTGGGTGTGAACTTAAGCATAAAAAGAGAAACAGCAAATTTCCTTTTTTGGAAGAATATACTGTACATATAGGCTATAGGTTGTTTGAAATGCACAATAAAATCAATAAACAGTGATAAACATTTTTTTTTCTCTGTATGTGTTATTTCCACTCTGTGTGTGTTGTCTCCCTCCACTACAGAGGCTAGACTGAAGTGTTACCTAGCCATGTTGCAGATATCCAGTTTCAGTGAAAACCTCAACTTCAGCATTAAGGAGTAACTATACTGTGTAAGATTATTGCTAGCATTTTTATCACTGCTTGCTGACCAATCTGGAGAGTGTTTAGATAGTAATGAAAAGAGCTTACACAGGTACTGCATCTTTTTGATACATAATTCCCTATGCAGTTTCACTTTCTAAATGAATACTGTCCATATTTAATATGATTAACATTTGCTTGTAGCTGGAAGCAATTTTGATACTATGTCTCAGCAGAGCTTATTAAAAAAAAAAAAAAAAAGGAAAACAACAGCTCACTCATAAGTGATAACTCAAAATTCCACAGTATACCAGAGGTTTTCAAATTTACCTGAGTTTCATATTTTGTGAAAAGTTTCAGTGGCTTTTGAACCATGAATTCTACTGAAAATATGTTTCGTTTTCATAGAAGTATAGCACTGCAACAGTTATACCAATGTACGTCTTCACTGACCCTCCTGCCCATAGCTGTGCAGTTTTGCCATCCTCCTTGCACTGCCAGTGGAAGCCATAAGGCTGTACATCAAGTAATTGAAATAGCTGTCCTGGTTGAAAAATACCTTGGCAAAGAATTAATTTTCATCTGGACCAGCTGTTTCAGTAGGGTGATCACGTGCATTACGAGGGACCTGCTTCAGGCCCAGAGGAGGAACGGGAATATGGTACATCTCATAGCGAAAGAGTGTGGCACTGTGGTAGTCCAGAGATCAGTTGTCATAAACTGCTGCAGAACCTCACAGCATCTGCTCGTGCCTGTTTCAGTGCTCTTCTGACTTAAATAATCCATTTTAGAAAGCTAGATCAGGTGAGAAATAACTCAGCAAAGAGTTATTGCTCAGCTTGTTCCACTGCCTCTGTTTAGAGGTGAAAGTATCGGCCACAGTTGGCACCAGATAGATGAAGGGTGCAAAGTGGGGAATTTTGGGGCCTGAAGAAGTTGAACTGCTTCCTCTGTTCTGTAGTGAGAGACTGGTAGATGTTCTTGGCTACTTTGGGGAACCTTATCTTTTATTACCTTTTGCAGTGCTCTTGTGGACTCCAGGCTTAAAATCTTGCTCTGAAAAGCCGCAGAAGTGTATGAATAGGCAGATTGTTCAGGCCAAGACTGGTTTTTTATGAAGTACTTTGTGATGTGTCTTTTTTGCAGGTGTTTTTTTTTTTTTTAAGTTTTAAGGTTGAAGTTATTTTTTTCCTGAGATTGGTAAGCTTTTTGCAAGTGCTCAAACTTCAAAGTTAAAATCTGGGTGAAGTCCACTGATTATTTCACTGTGTGCGTCTGCCTAGGCAGTTATCACTGTCATTGAATGAATAATCATCATTAGTTATATATGTCAATATATAAGATACATATGAACAATTAAATATATTTTAAATGTCTCATAGACATGTACACATTCTGTGGGATGATCAGTTTTTTATTTTTTCTGCATGTTCATTTTTCTGAACGCTTATCTGATATTAAAAGAATGTTGAGGAAAAGAGTTATTTCAGTGCAAGTCGTATTCTAAATTGTGTTTGAGTAGTGCATATATTGTGAATAGTGAATATTTTCAAAAATTTGCAATTGAATATTTGGGTACTGTATCTGTAAATGTTATTCTGTTTACTTGCTATTCAAATCCTGAGTTAAAATACAAACAAATAACGGGGAAAAAAAACCAAAACCTAAAACAAAAAACAACCACAACTTTGGTATTTTATTATTTGCTTTTCTTAATTCCCCCCCCCAACTAATTTATTCCACTAACCTGTAAAAACAAAATCAGAATAGTTTCCCAGCTGACTGGCTGTGTTATAGAGTGTTCATAAGCAATTCATCTGAGGTTAGCAGAGAAGGAAGGTTGGCCAGTGATAGCCTGAATTTAGGCTGGTTTAGCAGCAAAGAACCTGGTATGATTTTGAAGATCAGTCAGTCTGACAGCCACACCTGCCCCTTCACAAACACTGTTTCCTCAGATCTCCTCTGTCCATGTGGAGATCTGATTTTCTCTGGTGCTTACAGAAAGTGGCTTTTGACATGGAGGGAAAAGAGATGACTTAAGGTCCAAGCTGAGCTGACTCAGGACAGTGGTGAGTGGGAGTACAGGGTCAGAGCTTGTTTTTTTTGAAGGTGCTGTAGCACTGCAGTTCCTTTCAGCAGCAGTTAACTTTTGTCTTGGTTTTAGTTGCTGAAACTGTAACCCTGGGTGTTAATGATAGGTCCTGGTGGGTGAACACTGCCCTGTAACAACGGATGGGTTTCCACTGAGTTTGCTCTTTGCAGTGTGCCAGCCGCTGGCTTCCTGCAGTACCTGCAGCAATACCCAGCAAGGCATTTGCATTTTCTTGTAAAGAAACAGATGAGTGAGGCAAGGTATTAACCGAAATTCTCTAGCTTTTTACTTAAGAATATACATGCCTCTGTTCTGCTTTTTCTTTAGAAGAAAAGCTTGGGTTAAAGTAAATGTAGGCAGATGTTGTGATAGTCATGGAGGCAGCGCAGCCTCAGAAGCATCAGTTACAGTCAGCTGTGTAAGAGCTATATTTATATGCTTAACTAAACTTTTCATTTCCCCCTGTGTGGATAAACGTGAGTTTTAAGTTGCACAAAATTAAATAGTCTCTTTATGGGAGTAGTAAGTGGTGCAGAGTGTACAGGAATTTAATACTACCACAAGGAACAGACACCCATGTTTTCTGCTAGAATGGCTTAAATCATTATGTGGCCTTTCTAATTGTAATGTCTGTGATGGAAATGCTAAAGTTAGCCAAGAAGTCTTGTAGACTGGCAAAGACCTATGTAAACAAGCTAAATACTCAATGTACACTTTCTCACGAAAAAACCAAAGGTGCCACATTTAAGGAAGAGAAGAAATTAACTTATTATAGCAAAAACAACTGATGGTTCTAAAAACGTTGGAAAAGTAATGAGAGAGATTTTTTGCTTTTCTCTGTTTTAATCTCTGTTGTGTAAAGAGGTGCTTGTAATAATGTAAATCCTGAAATATTTGTTACGAAAAAATGCCTACTGATAACTGAGATTGGCTATAATAATAATTCTTACAAATTTGCGGAGACAACACACTTAGAGTCAGTAAGGCTGTGATGTACTTGAACGATTGGAAACTTACATTGGAAAGAGTATGAAAAATGGGTATTTTTGACAGTGACAGTGTTGAGGAAAATTACATGTTTTTGTTATTGCCACATATTCATCATGTATTTATCTTTAAAGAGGAAACTTTTTATGTGTGCATGTATAGAAGTGTTATAGATGCAGAAAACACTTTCAACCACAGTATCGGTACCCATGGGCCTGGTGTGTTAGTGGTTTAGTCTTGGAGAGGTACTGCCTTTGCAGGGTGCTTGAACACCAGAATAAGCAGCATATGAATAGATTTGATTATTTTGCCCTTGTTTAAAATTCACAGAGCTTCATAATGTCCTTGTAGGAATCTCTGCTTTTTGTGGACAAGATCCACCATCATGGGATTGCATAAACAAATAGTTTGAGAAGTGTAGAGTAGCAAGAAGTTACAAGCTGGATTTTCAGAAAAAGATACAAATGTTTTAGTTTAAACTAATTATAAGATATAGGTAACCAACAGTTAAAGCACGCTGTTGTCCTTTTAATTAGATGTAGCTGCAGGCCTCAAGGTCTTTGCTGGAGAATATGCAGAGCTGTATTTCTCTCCTAATATAATATTGAACGTTAAGCGCAATTTGTTAGTCTAGTTTTCCAAAACAGAGTTGTCTGAATTTAAGCTATAAATTACAGTCTGTGAATAACTGCCTGGTAAAAATACTAATAGAAATATATGTGGGGAAAAAAAAAAAAAAAGAACGCCTCACTTGGCTCTTAAGCAGTTTCCTGGTGGTGAACATACACAAGCTGTTTGTTCACATGAATGTGTTTAAGTACTACTGCCTTTCAAGATCAAGGTGCTTTGTAAAGCAACTCCTAAACTGGAACCTAGGCTTCAAATTCAACAGGCCAAGAAAGTGTTATACAGGTAGTCTCTGTGTTAGGACCAAGCCAGGAACAAAGATGGATAATACAGCAAAGTGGTGTTCTTAAATTAATAATGATTTGTGATATGGTAGTGCTAAGGAGGTATAGTCGTGAATTACAAACTGTCTGTGCAGAGCAGTGTGTAAATATACTTCAGAAATAAGGTTCCTCCTTCAAAAGTGGTGCTGACTAACCAACCTTAGTCCTGTCTGCAACACAATGCTCTCCAAAAGGCATGAGAACAAAGGGAAGAGATCAAGGTTTCACTTGGGGTTTGCTGACTAGTCAGCTGAAGACTTTTTGTCAGTAGCAGTATCTTCATGTCATCCCTGTGCATGTTTTTCTCATTTTTTTAACCTTTTGTCACCATCATCAGCATGTGGCTTCTGAAATAGACATATGTTAGGAAAAGACAAATCAGGGTGTTGTTCTTGGGGCTTTCCTGTGTGTGGTGAGGAGCTGGACTTTGAAGATCCCCATGGGTCCCTTCCAACTCAGAATATTCTGTGAATAAATTGAGTGCACTTTACCAGTACTAGTATGCTTTACAATTTGCTATGGAACTTGTTTTTGCTTGTGATGAGTATTATTTAGGTTTGCAGGATTGCAGGAGTTTGTCATTAAGTGAAATTATCAATGGATTTTGCTAATTAAAGCAGTTATAGAAATACAGTGAAAAAAACATATAAATACAATGAAATAAAACATGATTTGTAGTCTATCCTGCCTTAATTGATTTGCTGTGTTCCATAGATGTCTATATTCCATAGGTTTCTTGTGGCTTTCCAGAAGCTCCCTGACTGCCTTTAGTTCCTTGTTGGAGGATAGGTATTCACTTTAATTTCTTTAAGTTCATAAAGAAGTTCATGTATGAGGTTGGTCAGGTCTGTGAGTAGAGAGGGATTTCAGCTCAGTATGCATCAGTCATACACAATACAGGAGGTTTGCAGATGAGGCTCTTCTGTGTCTGAGTGTGAATACTCTTCTGTGTCTGAGTGTGAATATCTGTTCCCCTTCACTTTCCTACAGGTTAGTGCATTTGGTGATAAAGAAACAAAGTTCATACTCCAAATCATAATCCCAAGACTCTTTTTGTTTTTATCCATGGACAATATGCTGTAAATCTATATATTACAGGGACCAGGATCTGGGACCCCACTTATGTCTTTCTTCTACCTCCTGCCATATGAGTACTTCAGTGGATAAACAAGAGACAAAACTATAAGCTCGTTTTCTGTCTCTGTGCCTTTTGTTCTGTGTAACAGCTTTGGTTTAATAAAAGCAGTGGAGAGTCCTCCTCTAGTATATCCTGTAGGATGTTAGAGCATTCCAAGGAAATATGAATGCAAACCCTTTGGAGCTGAGAAGGGACTGGAGCCCAGTTACTCCCTGTAGTCAGTACTTTTAAAATATCTGGAATCCATTACCACCTTCAGTTCTGTGAACTGTGTCCCAACTGGATCTGCCACTTTTTATCTTAAGGTGAAGAGATGTCACATACCAGAAAACCTTGTCATCTGCAGTTGTTCTGAAATCAGTACCTCTGTTCTTTTCTGATTATAGAGGTAGTTTATGCCTTCCATCTCCTTCTTCACACCCATTCCCTGCAACCAAGCACTGAACCTGGGCAGATTTGTTTCCTAGTGATTCAGATCAAGATCAAAAAATTCTTTTCATAAAAATACCCAATTGCTTTTAATTCCACTATTTAGAACTGTCAGTAAGATGAGAGCTCCTGTGAAACCCAGGGGTTAAAAACCCAGTAAATTCCTTATAAAAGCAGTAATATGGTCAAAGGATGTGAGTGGTTGTGAAGTTAGCAGTTCTGCCTTGAAGCAGCTGTGTCCTATATACACTAACAAACCCCCATGCTCTGGGGACACAAACTGATACAATGAAGAGCCTTCCCAATCTGTTCTCATGAGCTGTGGCCTCAGCCCTCTCATACTTGTGCGTGAGCATTTTCATGTACAAAGCTGAAGAGGCTGTGTAATGCAGGTGCCCATGTTGGGATGTCAGCACAAGTCTGTTTTAGAACCTAATGCTTATTGATTTTTTTCCCACTGAATCCAGTCTGTTTTGGTGGACTTTAAGCTACTTGATTTCTTGAGAAAATTTTTTGAGCAGTATGAATAAACTATGTATGGTATGTGGTATGACTGAGAGTATTAGCAAACTAGTTGTGGTACTCTATATGTTTGTCTACCTAACTGAGCATTGGAGCAGGACACAGTAGTTTCCATGCCAAACTTGAAGAATTGTGATGTTTTCTTGTGGATCAGGAGTGCATAAATGTGTGTTCTCATCTCTTTTTAGACTCCCAACCCTTCAGGAGAATCTTCAGAACTAACCAGTGACATACACTAATTGCAGCAGAAAACTTAGGTAACCGTACTGAAATGGAGGAGCTGGTCTCCCTAACCAAAGCAGAAAATCAGTTTTCTGAAGATTGTAACTCTTGTAATTAAAACTCAAGTCCAGCTGCTTTATTGTATATTATTTTGATAGATGATGCCCTACTAAAACAATGGTTATGACTGTGCTGTTCATGAGTATTTGGAGACTATGCTTGTTTTATTCCATTGACTTAGAGGTAATAACTGACAGAGAGAAATTAAATCCATTGTGAAATACTGTTGTTTCTTTTATGCTGTAGCATCACGGTAGCTGAAGTAGTTATGCCTTAAAGCTTTCTCAGGAAACATTTTGAGTAAGCAGTCTTGATGTGCTGCATTTTTTATGTAGAAACTATTTCAGTGCCAAAGAATTTTTTATTGTGCCCTTTATTCTAGGTTACTGTCCCATTCTTTCCATATTACTGCAAGCAGTTCAAAACCTGCTGCATTAATGTCTGTGAAGTTGGCAAGGGAAGGAAGAACATTGTGGTGTTGATAAGCCTTGCGGTTGGTAGGCTGGTAGGTAGATAGGCTGTTGAGGGAAGGTTTACCTATAGCATTCCCACTTGGAATGAGGTGCTGCAAAGTCCTGCTCTTGAGGCTGTACTTCAGTTGTCCATCTTGACTATTTGCGTCAGGTTCATTTCTCCTCTGTGGGGTTAAACTGCCAGCTCATCCCTGATGATGCAAGGTCAGGAGCTGGGCCTCTGTGAAGGGCAGCCATGGCAGGGCTGCTCCACATTCAGGGAACAAATAGTTTTGCAGGCTGAATTCAGGTTTTGGTTCTCTGATTAGAATTTCTGGCAGTTCAACCATCAGTGTTCATCCCAAATCTCCATTTGTGTAATGAAGAACACATCACATAGTTTCTTGATGCTGGTCCTCAAATTTGTTGTGCAGTGTATTCCAACTATAATTCAATATTACAATAACATTGATTAGTAAGATATCTGTGAAGGTCACCAATGAAAGATTACCAATTTAAAATTTTTTTGGAAAATCTGCACCACAAACTTGGAAGTTTTAATCAAAAGTAATTCCTTCATGTAAAACACTTCAATTTTCTGTACCATGACTTCCTGAGTGATGTACTTCTCTCAAGACAGAGCAGCAAGAGACCATTTTACCACTTTCTTTTTCAGTGAATTGCTTCTTTGCAGTTAGCAGTTGCACAAAGAGCTATGTTTAGAGTTGTTGCATGTCTAGGCAAATTCAGGATAGTAATTAATGGTATCTGTTGTGGAAATTCTACTGTCAAGAGAACTTACAGTTGTGTGTGGAGTTTTGTGGTGTCTGTGTAATTGCTGTCCAGTGTCACTAGGGTTGTTTGATTTCTCCAATCCCTTTTTTTTTTTCCACTCCATTTTTTTCTAAAATGTGAGTGGGATTCATCGTTCTAGTCCATTAAAATCCACACTGAAAAGCATGGCCCTCAGCTACTATCAGGAAACCTTCTGGAGAGAGAGAAGAGGGAACACTTGTAGCAGAGTAGCCACTGAGTCCTGAAACAGGCGTCTCCAGAGACTATTTAATTCTGCTTATTTTAGAAACATGTCTCTTCCTGCTCTTTTTTTAACCAGAGCGTTCATGCCTCGGGGTGGGGGCTTGGTTGTGTGACCTGTGTTGTCCAGCACACAACCACAGGCTGTGGCTGAGGAGCAGGATCTTTTGCTTCCCCACCCCCCGACTTCTCTTTTTTTCCATCCTCATCTCACCACCTCAGCCATGACAGGAAAAGTGTTTTTAAACCCAGATGGCAGAAGCAAGACATTTTCTTTGTTAGATTAGTGTTTCAGCCAGAACTTTTCCTTGCTTCAGCACCCCTTGGTGGCCACTCTAATGCTGGTGTTGATCAGAAAGGAAAGCAGTAAAAATAATCAACCAGAAGGTTGATTCACAAGGGCAAATGATCAACAAGGAAGATGGGGCAGCTCTCTTAAGTCACTTTCCATCCTTGCAGTACATGAAAGCGCTGTAAACATAATCTCAGCTCTAGGAGGACTCCGTTCCACACAGCGTTTCTGAATGAAGATTTAAACCCGTGAAAACACAGCTGATGCAAAGAGGTGTCAGTCTGCAGGAAGCAAGAGTGCTGGTCCAAAAGTGTGAGTTGTGTATTCATTTCTGGGTTTGTAAGTGTAATTAGGGTGGTGTGTGGGGTTGTGAGTAGGCTGGCTGGCTGGTTATTGCCTCAAAAAGGTGGTGTCTGCACGACAGCTCAGCTCTTACTGCACACATAAATGTCCCCCCTGCCGTTGTCTGAAGCGCGGTTGTGTGTTTCGGCAGAAAGCTTTGGGTTAGGCATGACTCAGTATGCAGTGGGGACACATGCCTCGTGCTGGTTTCCTTTGCTTACCATTGGCTTGGTGGATGCTGGATTACTGGGTCAGATGAGGAGTGGCTTGGCTTAGGGGCATAATACTGCAGCAGTCTAAGGTGTTCTTAATATGACCTTGGTTGTTGGTATAAATTGTGGCCTGTGTCAGGTAAAGTGCCAAGCTGGAGAGTGATGAAAGGACGGTGGAATAGCCCTCAGTATTTAATTTCAAAGGGATAAATGTGTCTATAACTCTTTTTTTTTTTTTTTTTTAATCCTGTTTGCCCAGTTAATTTTCAATAGCAGAGATAGTATTGTGGTTCTAATAAATAAATTTTAAAAGTTGCAAAGGGCTTTAGTGCTTTGGAGTGGTAAACTTAATTTCTAAATATCTTGATGATTAGCAGAATACAGAGGTTCTAAATAGTCAATTTGCAAATTCAAAATTCCATTGAGAAATAATCCTTCCTTTTTCCTGTTGTCACTCAACGAGTCTTTAATCTGAAATTAAAAACTCCAGAGATTTCCATCAAAGCTGATTTTTTAAAAATAAAAAGTCATCTTCAAGCATTACTGTTTTGCAAGGCAGTAAAAAA
>VXAU01004424.1:900824-928515 GCA_013399695.1 Formicarius rufipectus | reverse complement strand
ACCTCTCCTATTCTATGAAGGATGATTTAGAGAATGTGAAAAATCTTGGAACAGCTCTAATGTTTGAAATGGAAAAAATAACCTCAGACTTTCGAATTGGTAAGAAAGATTTGCCTAGTCTAAAAAAAAATAATAGTTAAATCCCCCAAGTTTCCTTTCTGATGTTTTTCACATGATGGTATATGAAGAGTAAATTTTTTTTCAACTTAGCAGTATTAAGGAAGATGTGCTCATACATAGAACTTGTTGAGCAGCATAAAGAGTACTTGGTATTGGTGGAGAGCGTGGAACTTAAACAAGTATGAGACCTATTTCTGATGTCAGTTCAGCTATAATGCATTTGAATTCTGTTGTGGCATAATATAAATGAGACTTCCATTCTTCAACTTATAGGCATTTTATTATTGTTTCTTAGGATTTGGCTCTTTTGTGGAGAAAACTGTGATGCCTTATATCAGTACAACACCAGCCAAACTCAGAAATCCTTGTACAGGTGACCAGAACTGTACAAGTCCATTTAGCTATAAAAATGTGCTCAGCCTTACCAGTGAAGGAAAAAAATTCAATGACCTTGTAAGCCTACAGCACATTTCTGGGAATTTAGATTCTCCTGAAGGTGGATTTGATGCAATAATGCAGGTTGCAGTTTGTGGGGTAAGTGTGGGTGTTTGTTGTTTTTTTTTTTCACTGCTCTATTAGGTGAAATTGTTTGAATACAGCCTGAGTGTTTAATGGTGGCTGATGTTTGAACATGCTGTCTCAGGTGAGCAAGACAGGGTATATGAGACAGGTTGCATGGATACCTGTGTTTGGCTTTTGTAGAGAGCTCTAGTGAGTAAATGGAACTGGGAAATACGGAAGTGCTGAATAGAGGTCATGTTCACGGCAGACAGATATGTTGCAAAGGCAAATCTTCTAAAGTTTGCTGTAGAAGAGTCAAGTTATGCTTTAAAATGTATGAAATCCTGAGTAAGCAACTATTCCCAGATTATTTCAATGATCTGTAAGCTTCTTGTAGTTGTGGTTGCAGAAATTTGGTGTAGTGTAATTTCTACTAGTTACCCAGACAGAAGTACATGGGAAACTGGTTTTTATTTATTTTTGAAAATCTGAAGATTCTTTGATGTTTCTGTAGTCTTGACAGACTATTCTATGCACCTGTACAAAATGGATTCCCAAAAATGTTTATTGCTTTGCTATCATATAATTTCTGCTATTGATCAGTGTTGAAAGTTGATTGATCAGTGTTGGGCTGGGGACTTCCTGAAACAATCACTTCTTTTGAAAGTGCAGTTTTAATCATAAGCCGCCTAGATCTTTCTGGTGGCATTTATATGACACTGTTACACAGTCTTCTCTCTTTAAATTAGCTAGGGCTTCAGTTCCATGGATGAATTTTAAAAAATGAGAAAGAGCAGGTTGCAGAATTATTGGTCCTGCAGCTATATGCCAGGATGCTTATGAGACAGTCCTCTGTCAAGCACTGTGCTGGGTACAAAGCTGCACTAGGTTGCCAAGGCCTTGCTGATTGTTCAGTGCCTGGTGCTGGGCAGTGCAGAATGCAGCAGTGCAGCACACCAGCAGCCCCTGTGCTTGGGCTGCATGGTCGTGGCACTGAAGTGGACTTGGCATTAAAATGCTGGACTGATGTGCCTGATTTCTAAAACCCTGTCAACTCTTTAGATACTCTGTTGGCAACTGAACAGATCAAAGTGTATCACAAAGAGTGTTTCTTGACTTTGATGAAAAACTTGCAGCAGCAGGCATTTAATTAAATGCAAGTGCTTCCGAGGTTTGCGTGCATTAATGTTTTCCAGGGTGATACTTTTGCAGTGGGGCTTTTCCGAAGTTTGTCTACGTTTTCAGGCATTTCTCTCTCATGTGTTGGTCTCCAAACATAAATAGATACAAAATACCAAAAATCCATTTGTGTTCTTCCCAAGGAACAAATCGGCTGGAGGAATGTTACAAGGCTACTAGTGTTTTCCACAGATGCTGGATTTCACTTTGCAGGAGATGGTAAACTTGGTGGAATTGTTTTACCAAATGATGGGAAGTGTCACCTCGAAAATAATGTGTACACAATGAGCCACTATTATGTAAGTCTTTACATCATCTTTTCAGGAAATTAATATTTTGTGATGCTTAAACTAAAAAAAACATATTAGACCACCTGGTATAGTTTCAGACCACTACATCTTAGGAACTTATTTACCTCGGTATAACATGAAGTGACTGTAACTAAGGCAAATGTGCAAGAATTAATCCAGTCTTAATTGGAAAATTTCAAGAAATGACAACTTGACACTATGATTTGTGCTGTTGGACTTTAATCTTTTTGATAACTAATAATCTTATGTGTCTTCTGGTAAACTATGGTGGCCATGTCACATTATTTTACTATTTCACTAGTTTTTGTGTTCAGAGTAGTTTACTATTGTAAAATACTGTTTTGGACAGTTTTTTTAAGATTGCTTGAAATTTTATGGTGCAAAGTTTATGGTAAAAGTATGGTTAACACTGCCTTCATAGTTTATTGGTAGGTAGATCAGACTGAAGGTGGAAAGATAAACATTGACTGGATGGGGTAAACACAATATGCTTTACAAAGTTTGTGTGTTCGTATATTCCTAACTTTAAGTGAATGTTGTTCAATAAAAACCTAAAATTAATTCAGTTTTGTTTCATCTTTTTACAAAACAGTGCAAATGGTAGTGGCTTTCAGGGAAATAAGTCTTATGGAAAACTACTGAAGGGAGTTCTCTGAGAACATTGAGATTAAGGATTTAGCTTGGAGACTTTATGTGTCACGGAATAAGATAATGTCACTGTGAAGAAACACCTGTCTTCATGGGGCATATATAGAATCAGTTCCTGGTTTTTTTCAGAGGTTGATTTGCTTTAGAACCATGTCATAAGCTGGCTAGTTAGGAATCTTACATACGTTTCTAAAGATGATTTGTATTTTTGATGTCAGAGTGTTTCTGATTACTTCCTGGCAATGTGTCCTAAATTAGAATTGCATTTTATGCTTGATTTTTATAGGATTATCCCTCTATTGCTCATCTGGTACAGAAACTTAGTGAGAACAACATTCAGACAATCTTTGCTGTTACTGAGGAGTTTCAGGCAGTCTATAAGGTAAAGAAATTGCTCTGAAGTCATTAGAATTGCTTTATTTGAAATTAATTGTGTAAGTAAGTGATCATGGAAGTAATATTTTGCTACTCACCTTTTTATTATTAAGATTTTTTAATTGTTCAAATCAAAACTGAGTGTGTGTGTAATATGCAGGGGGAAAGTGCCCCTTCTCCTTGCCACTTTTCGTTGATACTTCACAGGTAGGATGGAATGGAGAGCACATTTGCAGTGCTAATTTTTGTGAACATTTTTACAGCAAAATAGCTGAGAGGAATGTGGACACTGAATCAAGAGACACACTTATGAAAGAACATGTTTTACCCTTGTGGTCTGTTTATATTCCCAATGTTTAAAATTAACTAAACGGCTGGATGTGATTGTGCAATAGGAAATGACTGTGTAAAGAAGATGCATATTTTTCCTTGTTTTAACCTAACAAGGTGGTTTGTGTTGGAGGTTTAGTTTAAACTGTATTCAAATTGTAAGTTTCTTCTTTTTCTGTTGGAAAAAGATACCTGCCTATCTTTAATGTACTTGAAGTGTGGTTGAAGAGATGTGGTAAATTTGTACAAGAGAAGGTCTTAGTATTCTGTTAACAAATTTAGCATGAAAATTCAAAGGATTAGAAAAGTCTGGATATTTGTTTATGCTAGTAGTGCTGCATATAAACTGAAAAATTGTGGTGATCACTAGCAACACTGTAGCTTTGTTTTTGAAGTACATGGTCTTGACTAGTTAATCCACTAACACATTATATCAGCGTTTATACTAAAAATTATACTTTGTTTGCTAGTAAGACTGTAATGTTCATTCTGCTTTTGTAAATGTTGAAAGGAACTGAAAAATCTGATACCAAAGTCAGCAGTGGGAACATTGTCTTCAAACTCCAGCAATGTGATTCAGCTGATCATTGATGCATACAATGTAAGTTCAGACTTTATTGGGGATGTATTAATTTTTCTTGCTCTTAAATTATTATGAGTTTTTCTAGCAGAGATTCGGGGTGGATTAGTTAGTATATTACACTATAAGTGTGCCCCATTGCTGTAAAACCACATTAGACATTCAGACACTATGGCAGTAAGAGCTTAAGACGACTAGAAAGATACACTCTCAGTCATTTAAAATGACATTACAGAGAAAAGTTGTTATCCACATTTTCCCTTTCAAAGCATAAAATTCACAAGTAAATACCACACCATTCCTTCAGCATCTCCACTTCTTTCCTTCCTTACAACTGGAAGCAAAAAAAGCCATTTTGCAACCTCCTGTTCTCAAAGGAAGTGCCTGTATCAGCCTCAGGGACTCTTGGGCTTTGTCCCAAAATACTGACTTCCTTTGCTGTGTTGTGTAAATGAGCTCTATTTCTCCTTTGGAGCACACAGGGCAAACAAGTGCCTCCGGTGTCTGTGGAAACCTGCCTTGACTCTGTATAACAGGCTTCAGCCATGGGCAGACATCACCACAGTGTGACTTTGGGCAGCCCTGGGCATAATTCCAGTGTGCCCGTGGGACTGGTGCCTAGGCTGTGCATAGTTGTATGTCTCTCTTCAGCAAAATGCTTGTACAACTCAATTTGATGTTAGCTAATAACCGTTGTTTTAGTCTCTTTCTTCAGAGGTTATCCTGGAAAACACTAAGCTACCAAAAGGAGTGACAATCAGTTACAAGTCTTTCTGCAAGAATGGAGTGAATGACACACAAGAAGATGGAAGGAAATGTTCTAACATTTCAATTGGAGATGAGGTAACTTACAGTATATGTGGCACAAATTTAATACAAAATTCATTTGAATTGTCCTACACAGTATTTCTTTTTAATAGTACAGAAAAAATCACTTTTAGTAATCACTTAAAAATCACTTTTTCTTTGCAGGTTAGATTTGAGATTAGTGTAACAGCTAATGAGTGTCCAAAGAAAGAACAAAATGAAACAATTAAGATTAAGCCACTGGGATTCACTGAAGAAGTGGAAATTAATCTCCAGTTTGTCTGTGAATGTCAGTGTCAAACTGAAGGAGAACCTAACAGTCCAGCCTGCCACGGAGGAAATGGAACATTCGAATGTGGTGCATGCAGGTAAATAAATAGGCATTTTGTTTATTTTTGCAAAAGAGAAATATGAGTAAGATCTTTGTTTCCTTAATTGGGGTTTACTTGGTTTTACTAAATTTTTTAGTGAAAGGACAAGAATTACTGTTACAGGCTTATTTCTTGTAGGATATTTTGAAACCCTGCCATTCCTCTGGAAATAATTCCTATTCTGAGATTCATAGTACTGCTCATAAGATCACGAGTATTGTACAAGTCACAATTAAAATTTGGCCTTCAGTCAGTACTTTAAAATATATAGGTCTTACTTCTTTTTCCGTTTCTTTATTTGATTTTGAGGTCTGTGTAATAGAACGACATTATGGATTTATGGGACAAAAATGTGATGTTTTTGCAAGTATTCATACAGATATATTTGGTTCTAATATAGGGAGATCTGTTAATTTTCAGACATTCAAAGGCTTTTTAGTTTTTTGGTAGGAGCTCCTACCCAGATTAACAAGAATTGTTTCATAGCAGGAAAGAGCAACAACTCATAAAAAATACCTTTTGTTTTGTCTCTTCCCCCTGCTTTATTTCTAACCTTTTGGAGTGTTGTTGCAATGTTTCTTCCAATTGCATAGATCTATAAAACTTCAGGATACAAATTTTTTTTTGTGTACTTATGCCTCTGAAAGATCCATTATTGCTCATCACAGAGACTAGATTGCAAATATATTACTTATTACACATTTAAAATTAAGTAAAATTCTATTCAATTTTTTGGACTTAGCACACAAGAATGTAACATCTTAGAGTTTCAGTGGAAACTAGTTGAAGATCAACCTAGTAAATCAAAAAGGTTTGAGCCTCTTTTTCTTCCCCCAAGAAATCTACATCAAAAGTGCAGACTGTTTCTTTGGAAACCCTTGAGGTGAGAATGGGAAGAGACAAATGGAATTAAGACCTTCTCGAGGAAAAGAGGACTTTGGTAGACAGTTTTGGTTCCTGCTCAGTGAATTGTAATTGAAACAAAACATAAAATTCTTGTTCCTCGGTGTTTAATATGTGACTTAATAAAAATAAAGCAGAAGATACTGACTTCACTCTGAGAGGACTATTGGTGTAACCTGGACTCACAGCTGCCTGATGAAGTGTTTGGTAGTTAATGGGGTGTTTGACAGACCAAGATATGGCCCCCTAACTTCTGAATGTTATGTAAGTTGAGGAATAAGCCATTTTGTATTTATGGTCCCTTGCCTCATTCTGCCATCAGTTTTTGATGTTACTTTTAAATCTTTGTATAGAAAGGCTTCTTGCACTTGGTGTCACTGTCGGGTGTCCCCATGGTTTCATGTGGGCAAGAATAGACCTGTGGGTAAGCACAGCCTTTTGTCTTTGTAACAGTAGCAGTTTCCCAATGAACTGTTGTCTCTCATGGACAACCCATAATAGTCTGTCAGTCACTGATGGGAATGAGAACAACTTCTGTTTGTTCATCGACAATTTAACCTTGATAATGAGAAGTGCTGGTCCCTAATGATCTCAGTTCAGCAGCTCTGAAGATGTCTACTCTTCTGCTTAATTGCTGTTCATAGGAAGTCTTTTCACTGAAATATGACAGCAGCTACAGTGAACAGTCACTGTCACCTAAAAAATAATTACTGTTCTGTTACATGAGAGAGGCATTAGTAGTGATTATGTGACAGTTTAGTTAGAGATGGTGACGCGTGTTTTCTCACCTGGAGTATCAGGTAAGATAGCGTAAGAGCAACTTAGTCCAGTTTGCTCCAGTGCCTTCAAGAACGGGTATGTAGATGTCAGCTGGAAATCTCATCTGAAATTTAACTTGAAACTCCTCCTGGAGAGAGGAGTCATGTTTGCTCCTGTTCTTTGTGCAATTTTTGCAGTCTTTTTATTGTATGACTTTTAATTGAAGTTAAAATTTCAGTCATGTTTTTACCTTGCAGATGTAATGAAGGGCGTATTGGAAGACTATGTGAATGTAGTACAGATGAAGTAAATAGTGAGGACATGGATGCTTACTGCAGGAGAGAGAACAGCACAGAAATATGCAGTAACAATGGGGAGTGCATTTGTGGACAATGTGTGTGCAAGAAAAGGGAAAACACCAATGAAGTATATTCTGGCAAATACTGTGAATGTGACAACTTCAACTGTGATCGATCCAATGGGTTAATTTGTGGAGGTGAGCAACTACTTCAGTTTTCTGCAGGCAAAGCTGGTCAGCAATTTACAAGTCTATTATCTCTACCCAGCAGAGTAGGGATACTTAGCTTTAAGATCATAGCTACTTGATAAGAGATGAGAATATCCACAGGTTCAGTGGTTTGCAAACACTCATCTATTAATAAAATAGCCTTTTGAACATACAGCATATTAATACATGTTTCACCTTCCTTGAATCACATCTCAAAGAAGGATGTGAAGTGAACTTGACTTCTGCTGTTTATTGCAGAATTACCATCAGGTATTATAGTAAAAAGTAATGAGACACCTGTTCTGTGATTATAATGCTACACTGGCTCAGTGTAACTACTACATCACTAGAAAGAGAGAATGACCTCAGCTTACTTGTAATAGTGTTTGTCTTTGGTGCTTGATAGGCACCAGTGAGATGTTTGAGACTGTTCAGAAAGGTATGTGAAGATATGAATGTGCAAGATCCAGAAAAACACCTTAAGCACTTGAAGCAAGACTTTCATGTCATTAATTCCTGAAATCAAAAGCAATTTAAAAAATCATTCATCAGTCAGTATCTAAGTTGTTTTGCTGCATTTACCTTTTTCCTATGAATTCCCTAAGTTGCTTTGCATGTGGAAGTATCTGGTAGGAATATAACCACTACCTCAGTTTTGTCTGTGATACAAAAATAAACAGAGAAGCCACTAAGTTTTAACTGAGTGATAAGATACCTCATTCTGCTCAGAATGCTCACCAGCTCCACAAAGAATGGAGCAGTGGTGATGACGGTGTTTCAAAATATGTGGTGGCAGGTAAGTATTGATTGAAATACTTTGTTCTCAATTGAGGAGGAGGAGTGTGGCCAAAGATCTTTTCATGTCATGCAGATCACCTCTCTGGAGATACAGCATCTTGATTCCTGTGTAGGGACTGTAAGGAGCATGAAGTTGGGTTAGGTGTGTGAGGTCAGAAGTACAGCAGCTGAAAGGTGGTGTCCTGTGGAGCCAAAGGTGGTTAATTTCTCTGTCATCTTAAGCCTCAGTGCACTCCTCATCTTTTTAGGTTTTGCTTTATACATTTGTTTAGTGATAGATAAGAAAACAGAAACAATTTATCTGTATACATACGAAGTTGTGAACTGAAGCAGTGCTGCAATGCTCTCCGCTGCAGGGATTTGGTCATCACATTACACTATTCTTGATCAGATTTCCCTAGTCTTGTTATTTTGTTCATGAAAGGAAATCCACATTTAGGAGAATGGGAAAAGGGGAGAAATGCCTGCAAGTAGTTTTTCAATGAGCTGAAATTTATTTTGTACCTCTTAATACATTAGATCTTCTTTATGTCTCCACCAGCGTTTCTTTTCCTTTTATCTACCCTGAGATGATAAACATCTGTTTCTTACTGTCAGAAATCTTATGTTTTGTTTTAGGCTCAGTTTCACTGAAATATCTTTTCAATGCACAGGAAATGGTATCTGCAAGTGCAGAGTGTGTGAGTGTTTTCCCAACTTCACTGGCAGCGCCTGCGATTGTTCCTTGGATACTACACCATGTATGGCATCTAATGGGCAGATTTGCAATGGAAGAGGAACCTGTGAATGTGGCACCTGTAATTGTACAGATCCCAAATTCCAAGGCCCAACGTGTGAAATGTGTCAGACTTGCCTCGGTGTCTGTGCAGAGCACAAGTACGTACCTAGAACACCAACTCCCAACTTCTGTGCATTTGAGTTTGTAATACTTATATGAGAGAATTTTTGAAACAAAGCCTTTGATAGTTAGAACTTCAGCTAAGCTTTTGGCTTGAAATTTTTATTCTGAAATACTATTGAAAAAGAGTAACCTGACAGTCAAAAACTGAGCCTAGGCCTGTGTGGGTCAGTGAAATTTGTGTCCCATCTCTTTGAAAGTCCAGGTTTTTATAAGCCAAGCATTCTGCATGAAAACTTTGAAATAGGTTTGTGATTAGTGGCTGAGCTGATTCCTGTGCAGCTGACTTTGTGCTGAGAATCCTGTTCCATCTGCTTCTTTCAATGAGTTTATTCAGAGTGATACCCCACTGTAAAATTCATCATTCGGTTTGTTCTTTTTAACCTGTGTGTGTCTCAGATACTGTTTCACTGCCCTTTCTGAGAGTATTCATTTTCCAGGTACAGGTGTTGAAAAAGTTTGGGGCTTTTTCTCTATCAAGTTTGAGTCCTTCAGGGAAAGAGGAATTTATAAAAGGGGCTTTATGTATTTATGTATCTCAAGGTACATAAATGTTCTTACTGCTAAAAAGCTATGTCTTGCTTTATTTTTCCTTACCTTTATGGCAAAAGGGTTGGTATTTCTTCTTTTTTTTTCCCCCCATATTTTCTCCTGTCCATTTCTTTAGATTAAATGCTAGAAGTCTTTTGTGAACATGTCAGAAAGCATTGCTTCTGGTTTGTACCTCAACAGGGACTGTGTTCAGTGCAGAGCTTTTGACAAGGGGGAAAAGAAGGACACCTGTTCACAGGAATGTATGCATTTCAATATGACACTGGTAGAAAGCCGGGACAAGTTGCCGCAGCCTGGACAGCCCGATCCATTGTCTCACTGCAAAGAGAAGGATGTTGATGACTGCTGGTTCTACTTCACATACTCTGTCAACTCAAATGGCGAAGCCAGTGTCCATGTGGTGGAGACCCCAGGTATGAACAGGATGTTGCCTACCCTCCTTTTGTTGTTAATTGGTTCGGTTTGCATTATGAAGTAGCTTTGGTTGATTGGGGTGAGTTGGGTGTTTTCAGAAACAGGTGCCTGTTCCCTGAGTGACAGTTGTGGATGTTTTACGTTTTTCTAAAGCCCCTCAGTCTCCCTAGATCTAGAGTTCTCAAACCCTTAGGCTGGCAGGAACAGGTTCTGTTTTTTAAAATCAAAAAGTCAATCAGAAATGTATTTTTGTTAAAATTTTTGTTCCACTTTTTGTACTTTGCAGGCTTACTTTACTTACCCTGTAGCAAGTCCTAGTTATGTAAATTTTCACAATTTTTCTTTTTTACCAAGTTTGTGCTACAGGTTATAAACAAAGGTGTCTGAGAGATTTTTTTGCTTTTTCCTGTTCCCTTTTCTTAATAATTTGAGACCATTGTACATAAAATTATGTATTATGCTGCAAACTGCTTGAATTGTTTCATGCTGGCAGCCTTTGCTTTTACTTAGCTGAGGTAACTTCAGTAATAAATCCTAAAAGCCTTTTGCTTACTTAATCTTCAGTAGTTCAATCTCCTGTTACAAAAAAACAAGAACAATTCTATAGGTTGAACAGTAATTTACCATTTATTTACCAAGAACATTGTTAATCTGAATTACTGGATGTTTCATTGAACAGTCCAAAACTTCTGGTTTTGTACATTAGAAGTGTGTGGTCTCCTGATCTTTATAAGCCTGATATAAAATACACACCTTAAAGATTTAGTGTTGTATTCTACTCAAGGAATTTTCAGAAGTGATCATTTGGGTTACCATGACTTAATACAGACCAGTGGCTAGTGGCTCTTAGAAATACATACTGCTTTAGTTCAGAGTGTTTGAAATTCTCTGTGAATGTAGTTTACAGTGTAGAGGAGAACCTTGAAACATGTCCTGCGCTTTTGGGGCCTGACCTTTTCTTTATGTATGAACTGACATTGCCTGAGCTAAGAGGTGAATCAAGCCCATCATGCACAAGGAGACACCTTAATTTTGTGCCATACAAGTGCTGAAGGAACAAGCTCTTGCCAGCAGAGCTGTATTTAGTGGAGTAGACACTTCTAATACTCCAGATGAATAGCTTAAGGGATTAGCAGTGTATAGACTTTATCATCAGGACAGAAGTTGTTCTATCGCTGAGATCAAACACAAATTAGAAGGACAAAAATAAGCTGGAATGTTACAGGATGTACATATTCCAAAAATTCTGTTATTTGAAAGGAAAATAGCATTGGTATACCTGATATTCAAAACACTGGCTTCAGTACAAAATCAAATGTTTAAAGCATCTAGATATGCATTACCTTTATGATTTTGTAAAATCATGTTTCCCTTACTTTGTCCCTTAGAGTGCCCCAGCGGTCCTGACATTATTCCCATTGTAGCTGGTGTTGTTGCTGGAATTGTTCTTATTGGACTTGCATTATTATTGATTTGGAAACTACTAATGATCATTCATGACAGAAGAGAATTTGCTAAATTTGAAAAGGAGAAGATGAATGCCAAGTGGGATGCGGTAAGTGAAGAGGCTTCTGTGTATAAAAGCTGCAGTAGCAGAGGAAAATAGAAGAGTTTTGTTCATGTGCCTTAAGTGGTTCAGATTGTGGCCAACCCTCTTAAAGGACTTATTGAGTTAGAAAAGCAAGTAGTAACTTGGGTTTAAATAGCATATCGGAGAGAAAGTGTAATTGTGACAGCATAACTCAGCTTTACAGTTCTACCACTCATTACAATGTATCATTAAAATGTTTATTAGAAAGATGAGTCACTTCTGTATAAAACAAAAGAAAATTTTGCACTCATTGACATCATGTAAATACTCATACAAGGTTAGTTGGGAGACTTCAGTAAAGTCACAAAATCATGGCTGATACTGGTTTGTTGAAGTCTTCCCAGCTCTTTGTCAGTAGAGCAGTGTGCAAGAAAAACAAGCCTTTGGTTTATGGGCTTTCACAGACTATGAGGTTGCTGCCTCTGGAAAATGTTAGAAATCTAATCAAGAGCTCCTTCACTACTCTTCTCTAGAAGTCAGAACCCACAGGTGCTTGATAAGAGAATACTTTAAAAAATGTCCAAGGAAACCTTTTGATTTTACTTAAGAAAATCTGAGTAAAACAAAATTACTAACACTTTTCTGTGTATAAATACATAGCATGATTTTTTTCAGTGATAATTGAGAATGTTACTTTTTTTTCTCCTGATGAATTACTCGATATTGACCATTTCTTTTACTTTAGCAAGAAAATCCAATATACAAGAGCCCTATTAACAATTTCAAGAATCCAAACTATGGACGTAAAGCTGGTCTCTAAGTCTCAGTTTGTATCTTCTTTCATTTTCTTTCCTTTTTTCCCCTGTGCATGTCACTTCAAACTCACTGTGTGTCGCTCAGTTCATCTACTGCTGCTTTGATTGTGGGGTTTTTGAGAATGCAGATTGAACATTTTTAACTGGTTTTGACAGCAAGATTACTTACTAATACTGCCAGTACTGGCTTAAACTATTCTACGGGTGATAATTTTTATTTTTTTGCTAAATGTGTGGATATATAATAGAACAACTCTTAGGACTGAAGAATCTCTTTGGATTGTGGAGGCTCACAGGGAGAAGCTTTGTCTTCTATTTCCTCAAATCAGTAGTCAGTTTGCTGAAATTTGATATATTCGCTAAAATAGATTAGATACTCCTAAGATATCCCAGCCTGTAAATACCACTGTTTCTTATTAGAATAATGCTGGGAACCTTGAGAGTGCCCTTACAGATTTGTTTGTTGTTGTTTTGTTTTTGTTTGGGGTTTTTTTTTGGTCAATTACTTTGTCTTTTAATCATATATTGCATATATTCTACTAATTTTGTAATTAAATATTCATTTTATTTTTTTCATGCTTATTTCTATTGAAACTGGCAATATCACAGTCCGTGTAGCCCAGCCAGCTTGAGGGTGTCATATTAAAAAAACATTAACAGGAAAGAAGGAAATATTCTTGTCTCTTCTAGATGCATTTTCCAATTGTTTTTTTGAGTTCCTCCTGAACTCTGCCTGAGCACCTAGTTTCTGTTTGGGAATGCTGAGTTTGGTTCTCCTCACACCAAACACCCCAGGGGAAACAGCAGTATCCAGGAGAGCACGTCAGTAAAACAGTAGATACCTTCTGCAGACTTCAAGGTTTCACTTCTTTGAATGCTCTAGATGCCCAGGGGAAGGAACGAGAGGGGAGGATGAGATAGGGATTGGTTGTCAGAAGACCACTGAGAGATTAGTAGTACAGAGATCAGATTAGAGGGAGGAGAATGAAGATGTTGGGAAGGCAGCACATCCCTTAAATATCCATGGGGTTTTTTTCAGAAGCCAGTGAACGGGAACGGTCTCCGTCTCCAATTTTACGCCGTCTGCTCTCTCCCTTTTTGAGTGTTGCACTCAAAATATTTTGTAAAGGAAAAATGGAGGGACAAAGCAGGAATTCAGAGTATTTAAGTTCTTACTGGCTCTCACTGTTACAATTCCAAATACTTTGTGTAGCATTCTGAGCCCTTACTGATCCTTTCCTTTTCTCTTTGCAATTATTTCACTTCCCAGTGTACTCAAAATGGATTATAAAAATGTTCTTTTGAGTTGCTACATCAACCACATTCACCTCCTTTTCATTTTTTTTTTCTCAGAGTCAATTATTCTGGGGAAGAAATTGAGGTTTTGATCCTTTCTAACACTTCACATAGTCCATCTGGTTAAGTCTGTTACCTGCTCTTCACTTAATTGTGTACTTTCTGCTGCATGCAACACAAGCATCTAACAAACCATGTCATATGTAATTTCCATGCTCTCATTCTCTACTCTGTGACTCTTCAGGATGTAATGTCCTTAGTGCTGCCAGTTCTCCTTGAAATGTATTTCCAGCAGAAAGTTTTCCTCTTGTGTAAATGGAGGGATAGGCAGCTGCCTTTTTGGTTCACTCAAATGTGAAGATGAAAAGTATGAGTGTGTGAGGTTTTTAAAACATGACTTTATAATTTTTGTTACCGTTGAAGTAGAAGAACTTGGGGGAGAGAAGGTATATTTAGACATACCAACTTCTGGAAGAAATGAGATCAATATTGGCAGAATAGGTGGCCCACAGGATGTAAAAGAAAGTCATCTTTTTCCCTATAGCTAAGATTTTCTGGTGGTTTTAGATTGTTACCATAGCCTTTCATTTAGGTGAAGAGTTGCCTTGTATTGCCAAGGCAAGAAAGGAATCTGAAATCCCATTACAAGAAAATTACACCCCAGTAGGTTCCCTGCAGGTGTGTGCATAAATAATTTAATTAACTTTGTGCAGGTTGTGTGACCTTTCCCTGCTCCCACATCCAGCATATACACATGGGCTGGGGCTCTGTGGTGAGGGAACTGCAGCACTGTGGAGTTTGTCAATGGAGCAGGTGCCCAGGTACTTCCCTGGTGCTGGTCTGTGATGTTGCGAAGGATGTCAGCATGGCATGCTTGGGTTGAACAGGCTCCCGTTTGCCCATGTTCTACCCTGATCGGCCATAAAAACTTTGGTGCAATAATGCTTGGAACGAGTCTAAAAAAGGATGAATTCCTCCTGGACCAAAAAGCCACATCACAAGTTTAAAACCCAAAGCCGCTGTTGATAGTCACTGCCATTACCACTCCTGCACAGGGATAGCTTGTGAATTGCTAAGCGTCTTCACATGGGCTCCACATTGTCACCTTGCATTTCACAGGTGATAGATTCTTTTATATGAGACACTAAACCTATAGTAATTTGGTTAGCCTTGTTAGTAGCTACTGATTAGAATGAAAGAAAACCACAAACAATTCAAGGCTCTCAAAATTAGAGGAGCGTGTTCTTCTAATGTAGATTTCATGTTTCTAATTTCATCGTGGCTAGACTTCACGAACGAAGATTTGGGAGGGTTTTACCCACGCTTACTGCAAGCGCGCTGATGGCTGATAAGGCCAATGCGAGATAGGCAAGTCCGGTTGCAAAAGGCACAGCAGAAAGTCTCCATAGGTGGTACTGTTAAGGCACGGTTCTTTCTGCGTTGTCTTTTCTCCTCCAGGCTGATTCTGCGTGCTGTTTCAAAGGAGACAGCAGTGTCTCTAATTTACCTTGCTATTGAATGATGAACATAATCTGAGTGCGGGAACAGAGATGCCATGTTTTCAATTACCTTCACATCAGTTAATGTAGTCAGTTAATCCTGATTTGTGCCACCAAAGACGGATGGAAATTATATTAAACCATTCGTTGTTGCCTTTTTTTTTTAGTTTTTTAGAACTCAGTGCCGCTAGAGATGTAGCTGTAATCACAGCTGGTGGCCTCTTTAGTAATCCCGCTCTCAGGGAGGATGCGGATGGGGTACCAGCGGCGGTGCCTCCGGGGCTGTTCCCGGCCGGCTCCACCGGCCCCGCCGATCCCGGGAAAGGCGCGGGACGGCACGTGCTGCCCCCTGGCGGCCGCCCGGCCCCTCCGCTGCACCGTGCCCGCAGCCCCGGAGCAGCCCCGAGCGCTCTGTGTTCCGCTAAACAGCGCTGCGTGTCACGGGGGCTGGACAGAGTCACAGCCAGCTCTCGAACAATGTGTGCTCATGAGCTTAAATATATAACAGAGTTCAGCTTCTCACAGTGACGGAGGTATTAAACCCACTGTGAGGGTAACATAAGTGACTGTTTAAACAGTAAGTCCCTGGAGAAAAAGGAATAAGAAGGTGAATCAAACATCCTATATAATACATTCATCTTTTTGCAACACTGGACTGAACTGTCATTCTCTGAGCAGCCCAGTCTAGTTGAAAGTGAACACTTGTGCAAGAGCATAGCTCTTTATTCTTAGCTGAAGGTACCGCTTAAAAGTATCTCTATTGCCATTTTAATATGTTTTACCCAATCTTGTATAGAGTTGTTGTTTGTTGATTTTAATTTTGGTTTAAGTGTGCATGGAGTTTTTAGTTATAGGGACATGTGGTAAACATGTTTTCCCTAACTCTGCATGCTTAAATCAGTGTATTCTCTGCAGTGGCATGCAAGAAAGGGGTTTATTTAAAACCAGTAGTATTTGTCTAAGACAGCAAATTTGGAATACTATGTTTTAGTGGCCAGTTAAAAAACTGGAATGCTGATAATCTTTGAAAGGTTTTACCTTGTGCCAGCTGTGAGGTGCCCTAAGCAGGGTCATACTGAATTAGTGGATATTTATTTTAATGATGAACTGTCTGCAGAAGACCCTGCTAAGTCAGGCCCAAGGCAGGGTAATGGAGTATGGCTGGAACAGCCAGGGCTGTTGTTGTCTAACATAAGAGAGCAGGGAAGGAATTGCAGATCCATGAGGTGCTTGTGCTGTGGTTATAGGCAGTAGAGCCTCAAAAGCCATTTAGCTGATCAAATGTCAGGTTGAATAGTTGTGAATATTGACTAAATCTCCATTATTTGTAGTGGGAACCAAAACACCTGACATAGGGAGACACTTAGTCTTATTCTGTGACTTAAATCCTACTCTGTCCTTCTGATAAGTGCTAAGGAAGGCAGGACACTGTTTCAGTATCCTTGTAAATGGGGCTTATGCTAAATAAAGAGCATGAAAATTTCAAATTCTGACTTCTCTCCAAAAAGCATTATAGTAAAAAATTTAAGACCTTATTATGCAAATTGTATTTTAAACCTGATTCCATGTCCAAATTAGTGGTATGAATAGCACCTAGCAAATTTCCAAGTTTTAGTCCTAACCTTTAGACCCATTTCTGCACTATCTGATAGAAGTTATGTCTCTTTTACAAACTAGAAAATGTAAGCATATACCTTACCTCCCTGTATGTGCTGGAGGTAGTTTGTTTTGTAAAGTACTGAAGGTTAAAAGCACAGTATAACAAGTATTACATAATGTCTTGCATGGAAGAGCTTTACAATGACTTCTGGTCTCCATATGATGCAGCCTATTAAGCTCAAAGACTTTCTCTGCATCATAAACCTGACTAATTTATATTTACATTTTTAAGAATTCTCTATTAAAACTTCTCAAAGAAATAAACAATGTACATTGCCAAGAACTTTGAGACATAATGAGATTCTTCAGTTACAGATTAAACCCCTCATCCCAGGATGTTTTTCCAGTTTCATTTGCATCGTACTATTTAAAAGGTTTTTTACTAAAAATATTGGGGTAGATCGTAATTTTTTGTTGATTAATTTGTCTGGCTGAGAATTTGTCACATCACACTATGTTTTAAAATAAAAAATACCCCAACCAAATATAACTCCCCATCCCTTTCCAGACCAGTAGCTGATACAGTTTTAATCAAGACAGCCTGGGAACTGATAGGAAGGACAAGCGTCTCTTGCTATTACACTGTATTTGTGAAGTACAAACAGCTCAGGACACCCAGTCCCTCCTTCACCTCTGGCCAGATGACATTGACTCAGATCTTCAAAAGATTGAACAAAAACCTTGAACAAGAAACTTGACATTGTCCAGCAGTCCAGGTTCTGGCTGGACAAATCTCTGGGGTCTAAGTGGGCGTGGATACGCCCCCTTGGTGTTTGCGTGTTAGAGAAGCTGGCTGTGAGGAAAAATACCCTTTTCACATGAAAGGAACCACAACACCAGCAACGTGGTCTTCCTCAGAGGCAGCTACTGTTGTTGGGGTAGACCAGTTAACTTGACCAGGTCTTGCAAATAGAAGGCAACAAATTTCCCAGGAACTGTGATAATGAAAATTTCACACCGAGTTAGTTGCTTGCCTTGACACTTTGGGCACATTCTGTGGTATTCCTAGTTGATTTCCCAGTTTTATGACCCTGAAAAGTAGGCATCAGGTGTTTGTGTGTCCTTGTAATTCACTGTAGGAAAACTTGGTTTAACCTGAAATATTTTAAATGGTGTGTAACTTAGTACAGCTGAATTAGTATAGTTATGTAGGCCATTTCAGACAGGGTGGGAACTTTAAAGGGAGAGAGATTCCCTTACTGCTGAGGAAGGCCAGATACAGCCCTGGCCACAGCAGCACTCTGGCTGACAACTGCATTGTGCTGAATTTTCTCAGGAATTATTTGTGTATGCACAGAGGAGCTTCATGCTGGCAAACAACATTCATTTAGGCTGATGTTCAGGCTGTGATAAGAGCTCCGTACTGCAGCTCCAGGCCATACCTCACACTAGCCTTTTCTCCTGCAAAGATTTATCTGTTCATTTTGTGTTCAAGCTGTTTGTCTGAGCTGTACAGGGATGTCATAAATGGAGCAAGATTTACTGAGATAGAAGGAAACCTGGGAATAGAGGAAGCTTAAAATAAGCTTAATTTAGATGTTTTAAAATCTCAACAAGAGAGAGGTAAACAGTTGTTCTGTAGGCTTATCTTGTAAAAGTAAAAATAATGTTTTTATTACAGCATCTGCACCAGTACAGAAGTTTCTGTGCATTTTGCCCATATGGGGACCTGCAGGAATAAAATGAGAATGACAAGTACTGAATGTTCAATATAAATATTGACTGTATGTTAGTAAAATACTAGAAGTCTTTCCAGTTTGTTTCTAGAATTCAATTATGATGCAAGATAAGCTATTTAAATGTTTATTGTAGTAGAGTGTGGTCTGTGATCAGTCTTGGTGTCAAACAATGTTTACAATTCTATTCTTCCTTACAACAATGCCCAGGGTTGCAGACCCCTGGGTGATGGCTCAGCCCTGAGGTGAACACAGAGGCTCAGCTGCCTCCAAGGAAGTGTGTGGTGCAAACGGAGCAGGATCCTGCTAACCCTTTGCTTTATTGATTAGCTGCGCATGCCCTGGCTCAAGTTGTCAGAGGGACAACTAGTTTGACTTAAGCTGTTTGTGTGTACAAACAAAACATTGATGGGGAATTTCTTAAGCTAATTTTTATGCTTCTTGCAAGCACATTGCTTTTTTTCAGCTCCTTAAGTGTTAAAATGAATGTTTTTTCTTTTTCTAGGGTGAAAATCCTATTTACAAGAGTGCAGTGACGACTGTGGTCAATCCTAAATATGAGGGAAAATGAACACTGCTTGTATGACTTCACAACACTGTATGCAGCATAGCAATTTTTGTAGTCACAGTTAGATTTAGGACAAACTGCAGTGATTTTACTAATTCATTACATATAGGTTTGTTTTCCTGTGTGAAAATGTACCATATNTTTTTTGCAAATAGAAGTAATTGGTGCCAGAGGTTGGACAAAAAAAAAACTTGAGACTGTGTAGCCTAGACAGCCCAGGTCACATGGTGCCTTTCTGACCTTTCCCGTTCCCGTGCTGTGAATCCAGGTCTTCTGCAGGGTGTGATACTACATGGGATGGCTGGGAGGGAAGGGGTCAAAGCAATCAGCATGAGGGCTCTGCCTAGCCATTTAGTATTAAACTTTTTAGCTTTACAGGGAAATCAGGGCTTGAGTTTGCAGATGTAATTAAACTCATGTAGCATGGAGCTGGTGCTTAATTGGTGTTCGACTTGCGAGATGTGTGATTAAGTACATGGTAAGTTGAGTAAGCTGGAAGTGGGCAATGTAAAAGACAGAAAAATGTGTGCATACTTATCTTTGATTTTTAAGTTGCTTATTGCCAGGTTATGGTTAAAATGAAAGTGTTTGAGAAGAATGTTAAGAAGGAAAAAATAGCTTTAAAACACGTGCCATTACTGAAAAAGTTGCTGACTAGTAACTTGCTTAGTTTTATTTTGTAAATTCAAGCCCTGGGTGGCAGTATCATGAAGTACCTTATGAAGACATCCTCAAATCACCTAAGGGCCTTACGTGATGCTGTGTCTTTATTCTGTAATGTTTTCTTTGAAAGCCTGGTGCTTTGTCACCCTTCTAACCTTTTTAACATATTTGGTTGCGATTCTTTTTGTAATATTTTTGTATTGACACAAGCTTTTCTTTTCTTTCCTTTTTTTTTTTTTAGCAGTCTTAGCTGTAAATTTGCCTTTACCCTGTAGCTAAGATTGCATAGTTTGTTATGTGACAAGTCACACATCATTCTTGACATGTGCCATGTATATTTGCCTCTGACCATTCAAACTGCATCATAGTCATATTCTTGTTTTAAGTGCCTTTTTATTTTAACAGATGTTCACTTTTTACAGTGCTATTACTGAAGTTATTTATTAAATAAAAGTACCTTAAAATACTTAGGCTTCATCTCTTTATTGTGTAGAAGTTGATACTATTCAAAAAATCTGATAATTATGTCTGCACCAGAGGTAACAGACGTTGTAATAATACCAAATATGTCCTGGGAAGAGTTAAATTGAAGTGATCCCAAGTAACAAACATGAGTTGTTGTATGAATTCTCAAAGGCTGGGTCAGCACCATGTTCCATGCAGGGGCTGTTGGTGGAAAACTCCTGATGTCCATCTGTGTGTGTGCTAAAGGATTGCTGTGGTTTGATAACTGTTCCAGCAAATGGGCTCTTTGTTTAATACTCTTTCACAACACACGGCAAAAGAGAAAAATCACTGCATTTTGCAGGAAAACAGTCTTCCAAATTTTTTTTTTAAGAGTATAATGTTGTCAATAGATTATGAAAGCAACTTTGTAATTAAATACTTTCCTAAAGTATATTCATGGAATCCATATGAATCCCTGGGTTTTTTGACTGTTGGTACTTCAGATTATCCTGAGACACTGTGGGGATCCGTTCTGAACATCTCTTTAAACACCCATCAGAGGGCAGAAGGAGCCTGGTTACCCTGAAGTGGGAGGTGGGATCGAGGGAGAGGTTGGGTTCCATGTATGTCCATCTACACATCTCTATGAGGGAAGCAACTGGAGATAAGAGGATCCAAAGGCTTGATACAAGGTAGACTTTGTTGTCTTGAGACCAGTCACTGGAGAGAGGGGCAGCGTGCTGAGGTGGATGGGCAGGTGGGTGAGCAAGGGGGCAAGTTTGCAGCAGCCCCTGGAGCATGGCAGGCACAGGTGGGAGCAGTGGGAGGGAGCAGGGACTCAGGGGCAGCTGCAGGACAGGTTCAGTCAGTGTGGCAGCCTAGCCCCAGGAGGGGTGGACACTGCAGGGATGTTGTCACTTCCCACTAAGGGCCTTCCTTCTGGGCAGTGGGAAAGGCCATGGGGAGGAGCTCATTGGTCCTGTTCCTGTCTCCCCCAGTTCTGTGTGCTGTCTGCAGTGCTCTGTGTGTGCATGGATGCACTGTCTGTGTGTGCACACATGCCTGCATGTGCTTACTGGGAGCATACCCTGCAGTTCTCCACCTGGTTGGATCTGGGGACACAGAGCTGCTGCAGCCTTGCTTCCTTTGTGCTACTGGAACTGGCAAAAGGTACATTTTCTGGAGATTGGTGCAAATAAGAGCAAAGACAGATGGGAAGAATCTGTGCAATGTGCTGCTCTGGGTTAGTTCTTACATCATGAATGTTCTTTATTGTATTGACTTTCCACCTGAGGGAATCAAACCAGCATGATAATGCCATCTAAGCTGGCCACGAGCTTAGAGAGCAGTGGGAGCTGCCATGGGTATGTACAGCTCATGATGTCTATTCTTCATACAGACTTTACAGAGTTGCAACTTGACTGTCTCCCCAAGGGCTGTGGTTTATATTTTGGATATTTGACTACTTATCTCCCTTCCTAGTGCTTTGGTCACTTCCCAGTAATAAGGAGCTATTGAAGATCCTCAGTAAGGAAAAACACAAGAGTTTTCTTCTAAACACATTCTGTGTTAGTCCATGAAAATTGAGGCAAAGCAGTTTGAACAGAAAAGGTAATTTCTAACTTTTAGGGCTCTTGGTTTGTCAACATTCTGGAAAGTTTATTCTGGAAGATTTAATCCCAAATTCTGGTTTGGACTGTATCAAAGGTCCTTCCTTTTTACCTGTCCTAGACTGCAGAGAACACAGGAATCCTGCACTGTCCAGAATCCATGTTTCATGGGAAGCTGACCTTCAGGAATGTTGACCCCTACACAGCATTACCAGTCCTCCTAAATTAAGCAAAGATTCAATTACATGTGCATTAACCTGGTTGTGTCCAGTCATTATGTTACATGTTCTGCAATTGCCCTAACTAGTCTGGTTTCAAAATGCTTTTGTGGATTGGTAGAGGGCTTTCCACAGAGATGCTGAAGGCTGCCAGTTGCTGAAGCAGTGAACAGGCAGTATCAACAGTGCATCAACTCAGGAGACTCCAACCCCACACAGGCCAGATATAAGATCCCAGCAGCTTGAAAAGAATTACGGTTACTATAACCACAGTCTCACTATCCTTAATCCATCCATTTCCCAAAATCTTATCTAGTAACTGAAAAGCTAAACTAGAATTCCTTTATGGCATTTGTTAATAAGCAAGGTTTCTTATCCTGGGTTGAAACTATAATGACAAAAATGCTAATTGGCTGAAGAAAATAATTATCTGAAATCATGTAATTTATTAATAATATCCATGAACTAACTTTGCCCACACTATGTTGAATGTTCTGCTTTAAACTAGACTGCTTGGAAACTAGTCTTAGCATAGTCAAGAGCACTTAAATATGAGGAAGTATCAAAGGGTAAATGTGATCCCCTTGGGATGCTGAGGTCTTTTTTTCCTTTATACTGGTCTGCAATATGACCATGTTTTCTTTCCCATAACAAATACAGATTCATTCTCAGATGAGCACAGAATGTGAATAGGAAAAGGGGAAGCTTTTATCTAAGAAAAATATTTTTCAAGTAGAAATCATGAAAGAGTATGTTCTAGCTACAAAGTCCTACTATTTAGATGGTGTTTTTCTTCATGAAAAATCAGAATTGCTGCCAAAGCATTTATCTACCAGAAAGAAAATATTTATAAGCAACTGTGAATACAATTACCAGAACACAGACAGCTGCGAAGTAATTCCAGTGAATGTTCATTAATGATAATAAATACATTAACCCCATCTCAATAAAATGGATAAATTACAACTAGGAAAAGAAACTCTGTAGGGCATAATTTTAAATAACTTGAGACTCTTTGGGTTTAACATTAGCTTTAGACACATTTTGAAGGTGGTTCTTTGAAAAAGAACATATTTGAAGTAAACTGATGAGTTTCATGCAGATCAGTGTAGGAAAGTGCTTCAAAAATACAGAAAAATAAGTCCAATACTGTCAACGGAAAATGACTGGAAATATTGTGTTTGCTTATTCATCATAGGATGGCAATATGAACTGTCTCACCTTGCTTTAAAAGTGCATTGCATAAAACAAGTATTTTTATCCATAAGAGAGTTAAAAGTACTGTATTGTAGAGTCTCTGCTTTGTGACATTTCAAACTCTGGGTTCTGTGCCTCATTTTACACACACAGTTCAAGACTGCTGAAGCAGACATCAATATACATTTCAAATATGATCTCACTTTTAAGTATTTTAAAGAGCAGGACTTCTGTTATCAATGCCTTGAACTGCAAACTACTGAATATTCCTCTACATATGTGATACTTTCTCTTGCTATTAAAGTCGCTTCTTCTTGAGATATTAATTACCAGTTAGAGGTGTGAAGAGTGAGCCTGCAAATGAAGACATAGATTATCCCTCACACACAAGGTGTGGTGGGTCAGCCTCTAATTGTTCTGTTGACCACAGCCTGCTTTTTCCCCTTGGTCTCTGCTTCCCAAGGACATGAGGCACCAAAGAGAAAGGGAAATCCGGCTGCCTGCCTGTCTAAGTTTAGAGAACTTAGAAAAATTTATAACTAAAACAGAGACAAGTCTCCTTTAATTTCAAAACAAAATTTAATTAAGGTATGATAAATGGAAGGATAACAGTTCCTAGCTATGATATATATATGTATATTCAAGAGACAACAGAACAACCAAGGCAGAATGAATAAAAACTCCTGGATCAAAACCCCCCACAAACACACACACAGTCTGTCCCCGGTATTTACGGGCAGCGAGCGAGGAGATGAGTGGTTGGTGCTGGGATGCCCCCGGGGGTGTTGGTGGATGGGAAGAAAAGCTCCGGTGTGTCCCTCCGAAAGGCTCGGGCTGCTGGTCTCGGGCTGGAGCTTCCGATGTAAGGAAAGTTCTCCCACGTCTAGGATGCGCGCCGCTGGCTCCCTCACAGAAGGCCCGGTGTAAAGGGCCTCCCCCCGGCTAGCGATGTCGCCTCTGTCTCTCTCTCTCTCTCTCTCTCGGGCGAAAGTCAACAAACAGTCCCAAAAATCAAAGCTTTGTAATCCAGGTATGGGAAAGGGAAAACAGCAGGAAAAAAGCAAGAAAGAAACCCAAGACTCCGGGGTTTCTCCCTCCGCCGTCTCTCCCTGCAGACTCCCGCTGCCCACCCTTCCAAAAACCGTGAGCCACCTCTCCCCCCACTCTTAAGCACGGTACTCTTGGTTCTTTTGTTAGAGACAAATGGCCCGGGCTGGGACAATTCACTCCTCATTGTGAGGGTGGGGGAAGAGAAATTCCTTTAGAACCTGAACCTATAACACTGCCTTAGATCCCCCACACTCCTTCAGCTATGTTGGTTTTTATATCCTTTTACCAAGTTATTTACTTTGCAGTTACCAATGAATATGTGATTAAATGGCTTGTCACATTTTCAACTTTTTGCAAGCTCTGCAGATTTTTCCTTCTATTTCAGCAATGAATATTTTCCCTTTCCTGATGAGTTCATCATGAGTTCTCATATACAAAGTGGATGGTTTTGCTGTGTATTTCAGAAAAAATTAACAGAACAGCTGTATGAAATGAAAACTGAGATACAGCACATGGAAAAGAGGTTTGTCTTTCCTCAATAACACTATCACACCAATATTGAACAGTCAACATAGATTAATCAAACCTCACTGCATTTCATTACATAAAGTTGTGATGAAATTACATATTGTAAAATAAAAATAAACTGGGGAGTTTTTCTTATTATTTTCATTACCTTTCATGTTAGCACAGGGCAGAAACAAATAAAAATGAAATGTCTGTACCTGAAGTGACAGTTTTTGTTCTAGAAATATTTCCTAACCAAAGCACAGCCCTAAGAATAATCAGTCACACAGTCATGGTTTTTAATGGGTAAGGAGCACAGACTCAGGATCAAGACCTGTGTCAGAGTCCCCACATCAACAAACAGTAACTCAGAACAAATGTATTCATTCTTCTAGAAAAGTGGTAAGTCTGAGAAGTAAGATAATGTAAGGGATAGAATTTGTTTCTTTAAAATGAAGGCACTGACATAGCATAATATCCAAATAATAATAAAATCAGAATAGTATAAGGAACTCTAAAAAGATGACAGTTGATAGGATATTACCATTGCAAGACTGATAAAAGTCAAACCATCTACTACAGTACCACCTAATTGCAAAATGGGAAAATATTAAAAAAAATTAACTCAAGGGGGTAGCTACACCTTTGTTTGGATGAAGCCACCAAGTTATTCTTGGGCACCAGAGAACCTGCTCAAAAGAAGACCTTAGAAAGATTACACAAACAGAAGAAAGATGAATTAAACAGACAGTAAAAGTAGCTGATCAAAGTGAGAAGATGTCCTTGGGAAAGCTGAATTGCATTTAAATGAAGAATATAAAAAAAAAGAACAGAAACTTAAACATTAAAAGTATGCTAAAGAGGATTTAGTGCCTCATGGAAGGCACAAAACCTACTAAATACACAGGAAGAAGCCTGAGAGTGAGATTAGAAAGGACAGTTGGAATAAAGAAATAACAACGTGTAAACCCATTCTTTGCTTATATATTTATTATGAAAGAGTTTAATTAGATAGCCAACCTACCATTCCCCATCAGAGGGCAAATACCAGATAAATAATCCAAAATTGTCAGCAAAATATTGTAGAGAGGAATCAGCAGATGGAATAGCAACAAACTGTAAACAAGCTATGTTAGTCATTTGAGAATGCTTAAGGAACTCAACGATGAGTGCCAGATCTCATTCCATATGACTGGAAAATGGCTACAATACTTAGTTTTGATTTTTTTTTAAGAGGCCTTCTGTGAGTTAAAAAAAAAATTACCCAGATGTTTCTACCACTATCTGGTAGAAATTATAATTGGACACATGAGTAAAAGCAACCTACTGTGGAAGAATCAGCAGAGGCAGAAGGAAGTCATATCTCACAAATCTGAACATCTTTGAGGGAGTCAGAAACATGCAAAGATATCATTTCATACAACTGGATTTCCAAAGCCTTTCAGCAATGCTTTTCATTAAGGACCATTGCTGAAACTTCCAGGGGATGTAAAGAGGGTCTTCAAAAGAGTAAATAGCTGTCAAAGATAGAAGACTTTAAAAAAACCCCACAGCATAGGAATTAATTACCAGTTCTCTAATTTGATAGATGCCACTGATGAAGTCTTTGGCCTGCTGGACAGCTTTGCCATAAAGCCCTGTTACTCCTCTGTTGTCACATGCTGTTCACCAGGACCATCAGGGTTCTCCTCTGCAGGGCTGTTTTCCACAAGACTAGACCCCAATGTGTGCTGGTGCTTGGGGTTTTTCCTCCCCAGGTCCAAGTCCTGGTACTTCCCTTCACTGAATGTCACAGGGTTTCTTCTACTCCCAGTTTCCATCCCTCCCTTCAGCACCAATCACGCAGTGAACCAGCCATTCCTCCCAGTTCTGTATCATCTGTGAACCTGCTGAGGGAGTGCTCTGACCCTTCATCCTGGTCCTTACAGAGGGTGTTAAACTGTGAAGGGCCCAGTGTAAAGTGCCCTGGGATGCACCACTGGTGACTGGTCTCCAACCAGACTTTGTGCCACCAGTCACACCCCTCTCAGCCCAGACATTCAGCCAGTTTTCAGTCCACCTCACCATCCATTTATCTAACATACACTTCATCACCATGTCTACAATGATGTTACAGGAAACAGTGTCAAAAGCCTGACTAAAGGAGACAACAGCCACTGCTGTCCCCTTAGGAAAGTATATTCATACATTTTAACCCAAAGAAATGGTAAAGATCATTATATGTACATATTCAGTGACAGTCTCAACTATCTGTTGCCTACCAGGAAATATGATACAGACCATCAGTTTGATGCTCAGTAACAATCAATAAAACACACAGAATAACTAGGGATTACTAGGGAAAAAAAAGGAAAAAGCGAACCAGAAAACGATGTCAAATTAAAGTGTTCTCTACAATCAGCAAATAGGAAATACTGAAAATGATATTTTATGTCAATTATTTCATTTCACTGGCACCTTCATCCATACAGGATCCAGAGCACTGAGGCCTCCCTGGGTGAGGGCAAGTATAACACAGTTTAGGGGTTGGAGTACACCAGTAACAGTTCTATTGGACTCCATTCCTTGTTGATACTGGATCACTGTGGAGTCAGAAACCTGAAAATCTTTTGGAGAGTTGAAAACCAGGAAGGCATGTTACTCTCTAACAAGGCAGTCTAACACATACAACTTCTGCTGAACTACTCGCTTGTCTAAGTTTAGAGAGCTTAGGAAAAAAAAAATTATAACTAAAACAGAGGGACAAATCTCCTTCAAATTCTAAACAAATTTTAATTAAGATATGATAAATGGAAGGATAACAGTTCCTAGCTATAATTTATATATATCTATATATTTAAGATAAACAAAAACAACCAGAACTAAATGAGTAAAATAGAAGAAAAACCTGAGCAAAAAAAA
>VXAU01004424.1:883186-900797 GCA_013399695.1 Formicarius rufipectus | reverse complement strand
CCAAAAATCCTCTGCTTATATTCACCTAGGCTCCGCCCAGTCCCTCCCCCAGGGCGGAGACTTAAACAATGGGTGATTTACTCTGTGAGATAAACAATGACCTATTTTTGATACCCCTGATGGGCCATTAGCAGACATGACCCCTCAGGTGGGTGTGGAGGCAGAAGAATTTCCTTATCTCACAGAAGTTCCAAAACACCCAGCCTGCAGCCTGAGGGGTGTGCTGTCCCTTAGACAATAGCTGCTAATGTGCCATTGTGAGCAGTTCATGGGAAAAAATGGCATAGAGGCTTTAGAATACACACCCACACAGTGACAAACTGACCCTGGATACTAAAACCAGGACATCGCTCTCTTTGACTCAGCCCCTCAGAATTTTATGAAACGTCTGATCTTAAGTGCCAAAGCAGGTATGGTCTTGACCTTTGCACTGAATTCAGTCTCCTCTATAACACTGGTTGTCGTGTTTTCCTCAACTAATTCCTTTTGAGATTGAAAATTAAAACGAAAATAACAAGCTATTTTAATTTTACATTGGTAAGGAGCACACCACAAAGCTGACAAGTATTCAACTGGAATGCATTTAACAGAACAGTTAATTCCACATTGATCTAATTTTGTAATAAAAATATCTTTCTGCAAAACTCTAGTGACTTGCAGCTCTCAGCTATGCCAGCATTGTAACTGCTATTAATAAATAGGATAACTTCAACACTGTTCAAAAAAAAAAAATTAAGTCAGTGTACATATTATCTTCCATAAAAAAGTGACATCATTTATGTTTCCCTTCCCCTAGTTTTCTATTAATATTGCCCTGCTAAATGGTTCTGTCCAATGTCAAACTGGTACTGTCCTATATACTCTTTTAAAAGACTAGCACAACCATTAGTTTCAAAACACTAAAAATGTAGCTCCATTACAGCCTTCTGGAAGTTTTCCACAGTTTCACAAATGATTATAAATTAACTATCCAAGCAGCTCCTTGATCAGTTCCTTTATTCAGTACCTCTATGAGGCAATCCACCTCAAATATGTAATCAGCTAATGCATATGCAGTCTGGAGCACTACCTATGCCCTTGGAGGACATTTTCAGTGTAACCAGTCTAAGGTTTCTTTCCCATTTTCTGGAACATCCCATGAATCCCACTAGAGTTGAATAAAACCAAAAAATCTGACAGAAATTAGTAAAAAGGCTTTTCCTGCTCTTAGAAAAATCATTCGAAGTTTAAATAACTTCTGATTAGATTCTCATTTTGTAGTCTATACCAAAATGGTATCTGGCAAAAAAGAATTTACAATCCCCTGACTGGTTTTTTCCTATCTTGATAAGACAAAAGACTCTTAAGGATAAATATCTTTTAGAGTGCATAGATCCATTTAGAATATTTGCTCACATTTCATCTAACAAATTCCAAATCAGTCACAAATATTAATAATAGCATTTTCAGTTAAAAAAAAAAAAAAAAGAAAGTAAAAAGGTATTTATGCATCCATCCTAGGACTGTCTACCAAAGCCAGAATTTTTACTGCCTGTACATACAGATGAATGTACATACAGGGTCTCACCTTAACTCATCTGGTGGAGAAGTCTCCACTTCCTGTAGATATTTCAACTTTGCTTCTAGACTTGCAGCTAAAATTCTTTTCTGCTCATATCCTTTCTTTCCTATAGGAAATGGCAGACATATTACTCACTTTAAAGTTTCACAAGCTCTTGTAATATAAGATTTTAAGATTGAATGTTTATTGTTGGAAAGTTGCCCTTTCATTCTCATAGTAAATACAGTAGACTAAACATGAGACACAGTAACTGCTCAAAGTTGTTTTTAAAATATTGAAATGGAAGAATAAAACAATTCTGCCAAGCATTTTGTACCATGACAAAGATATAAAGCAGGCATGTAACATGCTCTCTCTGTACAGCTTAAAGTAAGTAATTCCTACCCACTGAAATTTATACCTCTGATCACATTTTCCATTTATAGTGACAGTCTAGTACTGGAGACATAGATCAGAAGTATACTTTTATGCATCTTTAGCTAATATGCTCCTAAGTTATTGGTATTTTAAGGTGTATTTTCTTTAAAAACACTGAAGTAGCACTCAGTCAGTCTAAAATATCTTCCCCCCATGTCAGAAGATTATGTGAAAACAGATATTCTCTTCAACTTCTTTATTTTCTTCACATCTCAAGTAAAAGAATTCTAAACATGAAAATTTGCTAAAAATAATTTCCATGTTTATAAAAAGCCAATCCTGTGCTCTTATGCCTGGGAGATATGAATGTTTCCATGATTCTGCTCCACGGACACACATGAATAAATAATAAGGCATCAGACTGCAGCTGTGTGTTACCATTTGTGCTGCCTGCTTGGCTGCCTGCCAGAACCAGTGTTTCCTGCAGGTCTTCCAGATTTCATTCCAAAACTGCAAGGAGACTTCACTGGTTTTTAGCCCCTCTAGTTGGAAAACTACATTTACACTTTTCTGTGAAAATTGAATCCTAGTAGATGGATCCTGAGCTTAAAATTTACTTCATGTGGGAAATAACATCAATGATAAATTATTAGCCTATGCTGTGAGTAATGTTTAGGAGAAACTTTTAAGCCTCGAAAAGAAAGTTCACTTTTCAATAGTAGCAAAATTAAGAAGTGCATGGGGAATGGAAAACAATAACATTTCTATTATCTAGCTAACCCTTCACTCCTGAAAGTGTTGTATTTTATATTTAAACCCCTCAAAACACAGATTATATTCTTGCTTGTATCACAGCATAGCTGTGATTCTCATTCCAGCCTCTAGATCATAATTTCTTATTTTCCCATCTTACACGTTGCCATAGCAAGAAGGAATTATGGTCAGACATAAGCCTGGGGATGAGTTCCTGACCCTAATTAAACCAATCACAAAATTCTCATTAACTGCAGCAGATTCCACCATAAGTCATTAAATACAACAAATTCCCTGGGCCCAGAGCTCAGCCTGCTCTCCCTCCCCAGGGTCGGGCTGCCTGTGGTCACAGCCAGCTCGGGGATGGTGCAGCTCAGACCCTGGGAAGGAGGGCGCTCAGAGAATAGCTGTGCCACACTCAGTAGTGAGAGGAGGGTCTCTGCTCCTTGGATGGGAGCTGTGCAATCCTCAAGCCCTTCCTTGGGCTACGTGGTTGGCACACCTTCGCCTGGCCATGGCCTCACTGATCTTGTCCTGCTGAATTGTTTTCCTGGTTTGATTTTAGCCTTCCCTTGTCATTATACTTTTGCCTGACAATCACTGGGCTGCTTGCTGAACCTGGTTGCTGCCACCAGCAATGGTTCTGCCCCTGACATGCTCACTTCAGATTATATCTCATCATTTTGGACTCACCTTGTGATCTGGACTGTTTGGTGGCCCTAATTGCAATAACCTGAGCAGCTCTGCTTGCCTTGCCCAGCTACCATGGGATTGTGCTCTTACAGTGAAGTTAGTGCCCCTGTCTTGCTGCCATTGTCATTCCCAGATGGCCTTCCCTTGTGGAAAAACCTAGTCCTGCTGCTCCTTGACACACAATCTCCCTGTCCTTCACCTCCCAACTTCTCTCTCTGCCTTCTTCCTGTTTTTTCCTGTCTTCTGCCTCTTCCCATTGATCATTATTGCCTTCCTAGAATCTTACACCCACTAGACTTGAAGATTTTTTTTTCCCCACTCCTGTTCTTTTAGTTGATCTTCTGATGAGTCTCTTTGCTCTTTCCCCACTCTCTCATTATTCCCCAGGGCAGTGTCTACAGCTTTTTGATCATCTTACATTATGTTCTCTCCAAGCAATTTCATCAGCTGACACATCTTCAGTTACTGTCTCTATGCTGATGACTAACAAATCAAGCTCAGAATCATTAATTGTTCTACTAGCAATAGTTTCTATCTGTCCTCTCAGATTAGCTCTTTTTCAGAAGTTCAGTTAAAGCTGATAAAACCTTGAAATTATATAATGTCTTTCTTTCTAAAAGCTTGCTATATCTTCGCCTTCCAAAACTAAATTTTGGATACTCATAGTCTCAGGATACTTCCAAAGTTTTCCCTTATATTGCTCTTAATAAAGAAAACTCAAATGGCATTTTGGGAACCTGCTTTACTCAACATCCTTTCCCCCCCCCCCCCACTTTGTCCAAACAGGCAAGGCCTCCTTTCAGTCCTTATAAAATGTTCTAAAAACCCTTCCAAAACACCCTTGCCTCAAGACTGTCCCATCTGAATTCTTCCACCAGGTTCCAGTTCTTTGACAAATTTACGTTTTTCAGTATTGCTTTTAAGTGACTATGTGACAAATCTACATTTAAAAAAAAGAATTAAACCCTTTATTAGGTAAACTGTATCTATTACCAAGTAGAAGAAATATCTGAGCTAGCTGTAAAGTAGAATTAGTGAAATACCCTCAGCAACAGTGGCAGTGAACTTCTTGGCAGGATGAATTAGTTAAGGCAGAACTTAAATGCATTTGAGGATATTCCTCCTGTTCACCTGTATAGCTCTACAGTTCCCTTATAACATATTCTCTCATTAAGCTCAATGTTATTTATATTTCTTACATTCTGCTAGTACTCCCAGTCTTGTTTAATTTGACAGTCTGTCATCTATATATCAAAAATGTAAAGTCTTTTAGTCTATTTAAGTTCTTCTTAAAACAATTCTACTTTTCATGGCCTTGCCAGTAACTTTCACTAGTGTCTCTTCATCTTGAGACCAGGAGTTGCCAGAGCAGCAGCATTTCTTGAAAAAGTGCATAGGAGTTGTTAGAGTAAATTAAAGAGGGACCTAAATAATAGAATGCAGATCTCTACCTCTCTGCTGCTTCTGTCTATTTAACTGTCTTCAAAAGCTTCTTTGTCTTTCAGATCTTCTGTACCTGATGACAGCTTAGCAAGCTTACTGTGCCAAAGCTCCGCTGTTCTCTCTGCAAAGATAAAAGCTACTCAGAGAGACACGCAATAGAGAAAACATCTCTAATGTTTTTCCCCTAGAAACTGGGACACACTGTTTTCTAGAAAGAGTGAAGTAAACCCTCTCTAACTCCTAAGAATCAGCTTTTATGGCATTTCTTACTGCAGGTGTGTGCAGGCCAGGCAGTTTCACTCATGAGGGAGAAAACACAAGTACCAGACCAGATCCAGGCATTTGGGTCCGTTTTGGAAAGCACATGTATAGCACAGATGTAGGCAGCTTCATCCCCACGCGAAAATTTTAGATTGTGCTGTACCTCACCCTCTATTATATCATTACTTCATCCTTTATTAGCCATTTCATACAGATAGACAAGGAACTGACACAGATTCAAGTATGGAGTTGGTCAAGTTTTAGTGCAAGGGGAAAAATAAAACACAACTTAAAAAAAGAAAAAAAAAGGCACTTCAGAGAGCAAACTGTCAACAGATTCTGAACACATTTAACATTCTCTTACCAGGTCCCTACATGTTTAGCTTTCCACTTACCAGTCTTCAGGCCACCTTCTGCTGGCGAAAGTGTTGCTCTATATTGTATTTTACTCTCTTGATTTATTAATGGAAATTATCTTCCATTTAATAGATGTTTTATTTCATTGCGAATGGTGACAAAAGCAAAAGTTTACTTAAGAAAAACACACAGGCCTTCACCTAGAACATAAAATATCACACTGTATTTTAAAACTACATTCTTGATTTATTACTATGATCTTTCTGGACTATAATATCTTATACATAGTACATTACAGCCTTGACTATAATTTATATTAAAGCCACTGCATACTTTCCTGCTAATACAATGAAGCCTTAAAATAGCTGAAGCACCACTAGCATAAAACAAGATCAAAAAAGGATCAATACATATCATGGTTCTGTTGGTTTATATTTGCCTAAAACCAAACCTTTAAATGTTACTACCATCTTACACACTTACTTGCAAGATGAGAAACATGTTCCAAACCATGCAAAGGTATCTGAAGATGTATGAATCATTCTCACTTTTTACAGAAGCAAAACTGAAGGTTCAAAGGACAGGGATGCAGAAGGTTAAGGAATAAATTAATTGCCAATATGGAAATATTAGCACAAAACCCAAACAATGTCTTTTTCTTACAGTCTAGAAAGAATAAAAACACAGATGGACAAAGTCCAGTTCTCTTGGCTAGCTATCAAACAATTATTTCATTAATTTTTAGGAATTTTAAAATGTGTTTATGTTGCCATACTTTTTAGCAATAAGCAACAAGCATGTAAGGCTGACAGTCATTTCAGGAACTGCACCTGTACTGGTTCAAAGGCCAACCAGCAGGAGAAATGAACCCAGCTCACTAAGAGATTACAAGTCAGAACCACAACTTAATAAGATCACAATAAGTACAGTGATACAGAGGAAAATGTCCATTTGACCCACAAAACCAGAAGTACAGCCCAGCACAGTGGGGCATGAGCAGAATGGAGCTCACCAACCCCTGTGCTGAGCACCACATGACCCTCCCTCCCCCGAGTTCAAAATAAAAAGAAAGAAGAAACCTGCAGGTAAATATAGTTGCAGTCTGGTCAAGAGGGGCAATCACAGTCCTGTTGAGGTTCTGAGCCTCCTCTGAATCCAACAAACAGTACCCCAGTCCCCAAACCCCATGCTTATGTATGTTTGGGCTCAGATGGGAATGCCCAGTCCCTCCCCCAGGGCAGGGAGTTTCACAAAGAGGTATTTACTCTGGGAGGTGAGTGATAGCATATTTTTGGTGTCCCTGATGGCCCATTAGCAAACAAGACCCCTCAGGTGGGTGGGAAGGTGTTAATGGCTCCCTGGAGGAGAGTTATCACACCTGAGTCATTGGTGTGAAGACAGGAAAACTTCCTTATCTCACAGAAGTTCCTAAACACCCAGTTTGTAGCCTGAGGGGTCGGGTGTGCCCTGGGCAGCTGCTGCCAATGATCCATTGTGAGCAGTCCATGAGAAATGACATAGAGGGTTTAGAACACACAGTCCTGGCCACACCCACACAGTGACAAACTGGTCCTGGCCACTGTAACCAGGACAGCACCAGAAGCCTTAAAGGGCCAGGTGTGTCTCATTTCTCCCGATAACCCTGGGACTTCAAAGTATTTATCAATTAAGAAAACATAATCTAGTCATTCAAGGAAGACAGACTGCTACATAAAATAACCCTAATAATTTGTGGAGTTCCTCTGAAAATACTCATTGCCATTCTAGGGATCCTATATCATTGTTTGCCTGGATCTAATTAAATTATGGGTATTTTCTGCTTGTAGCATAGGCTCCTCATTTAACATCTATAATAAAATAGATTACAAAAATATAACAAAATATAACAATGTAACAAAAATATAAGCTTTACTTATGCAAATATTCCGCACACAGAAAAAAATGTTTTTTATAGCAGAACACTGTAATGCACATACATTTCCATACAATTGTCATCATGTATTATGTTTTATAATTATTCAAGATTCATACCTTCTGCATGGCAGGATGACCATGTATATTTATGTATAATCAACTCAAACAGAAACATTTTCATTGGTACAACAGATTCCCAGTGTATCAGAGAGAAATGCTCCTCAATATCATCAAAATACTGGGTTTGGAAGCACATGCCAAGGTCCCTGGCAATTTTTGGCTTGATGGCAATAGTGACAATCAGACATTCTTGTTTCAAAAGAAAATATAAGATTTATCTTTAACATCTGCTGCTTCCTTTTTAAAAAGTCCCTGGAAGAGTCTTTTCTTCATGTAAGATGGCTTCCAAAGTTATATTTCGTAATGAAATATTATAACATTACACTATATTGTTTTCTCTTATTACAACATTAGTCAACTGAGAAATGTTTTTATTTTAACATATCAATGTCCTGAGTAAACTAATTCAAACTAGAAATTAACTATCTGCCTTTAAGGACTCAGCAGTAATTAGTTAATTTACTAAAACTAATTTCTAAACTGATGAATGGAATAATAATTCCCTTTTTTTTTTTCTTACTTGGATGTACTCATCAAATACACAGAACCTTATATAGAAATGGAGTTCCACGATTTTTTCTGTGAACTTTTTTTGAGATTGAAAAGTCTGATAAGAAACCAATGAAATGCTTGCAACTGATAATTTAAAAGAAATTCTTCCATATTTGGAAAATTATAGGATATATATTATCTGTGGTGGGGTGATTCTTAGCAGGTGTGTATTTTGAACTGCTGAATATAGGAAGAGTGCTGAACAAAGAAGAGATCTTTCACATAGGGTGGAGGGAGTGTGTCATCTTCCAATGTACAAAGAAAACCAGAGATGATACCAGGTTACTGCAGATTATCACTGCTGATGTGATTACCTTTAGAATCATATTCATCATTTCCATATGTCTAGCAACCATTGAAATATTTTACTCTAAAATATATTACTGATTATATCTTAATGGTTTTAAGGATAATCTGATATATTTCAATTTCTGTGGTAGGTTTTTACCTCCATACCTCATGAGATTCTTGTGGATGGCTCTCAAATCAAATACTGTGCTGTAAGTGTCATATAACTCTCCAATATGTTCCACTACAGTGTCTGTGCTACGCTTTGCTACTGTCATGTAGAAGAACTGATGAAGTCCAAGACAAAAAATCTTTTCATGCAAAAGTCCCCAAAAGTCAAACCTGCTGTATTGAACTGCCAAACATTAATTTATGGAAGGGTTATGTGCTTCACTATGGTCTAAGGAAGCAAAACTCATGAATGCATTCAAACACAGAAACTAAGAATTCCCAAGAGCCAATGGACTGTTTTGGAAATAGAGGAAACATTTTGTTTCACTTCTTAATCTAGATTGAGTTCCTTTATATTTGTATTTTCCACCCCCAAAACAATGAGAAGTGTTAAGGTGAAATATTTTCCAATCCTGGTAATCTCACAAAAATGAAAAATAGAATAGGATAGGTAAGAAAACAAAAGAACCTCTTCTGCTGCAATCAATTACTCCAAGTTTAAACAGCTGCAGTTCAGGTTACAAACAAGACAGTTTTGTCACTGAAAGAAGCAGGGCTAAGTGTCAGTTGCTAACAGACAGAGGTACTGACACAGCAATACCTTAGTAATAAAAATATTAAATTCACCAGAATTTAATAAACTCTGTCCTCTTTTGCCTCTTTTTTTCTTCTGAAGTATTTTATTACTCTGTGAAGTTCATGATACAGACTTGAAGATTGGGACAATCAAAATGCAATGGGAATTTGCAGGTACTGTGGTGACCAAAATCTTGGAAAATAAATCTTTCAAAGTTTTACATTAATTCTTCTAAAAATTGTCTCTTGTTATTTGGACTGAAGTTCACTAATGTGTTTTATTTGACATCAAAATTGATTTTAAAGGTTTCCTCTGTACCAAAATCCCAGCCTGTATTCCCTCCAGTGCCCTGTAGTTTAGTGCCTTCTCAGTTGTATCGTTGCGATTATTTCTAAGGCTGCAATCTGAAACTACTTATATTGAAAAAGAGTTTCCTGGTTCTGCTCTGACTGGTCTCCAAGGCATGCCAAAAGACCCTACATCTAGCTCCTTTAGACTAAAAACCACCAGGAAAATACATCTTTCTTGAAGCAGCTGAACTGAACTAAGTAATTTTTCCTGTATTGAATTCCTATCTGTTTACAGTACAATAAAGGGCACTACTTATCATGGCTGATTCTTGATGATATATTAGCCAGAAGGGGAAAGGAAAACAAATAAATAACTGAAGTCTTAGAAATGCAAGACTGTTCTTTGGAAAATTACAAGCACAAGTATCATATCATCATATCATATCGTATCATATGTCATATTGTAAATCCCATCCCATCCAAGAATATGAAAGAATCCTGCCAGAAGGCTGGATGGATTTAGAGTTTACATGACTGAAATACAAGGCTTTCTTATTCAGATGGAGAGGAAAGAAATCAAACAGCCTCTGAACACCAACATAAGTCAGCACAATCATTAGAGATGCTGTAAATTATATGGACATAATGTACTTTTGTGGCAGAACCGACAGTACTACCTATGAGATTCTGGCAGAATCATTACTCTCTGTATCACAGATTTCAGCTGCAGCAAGTGGATAATAATGTTTCTCTATCTTTATAAATATTTTTAATAACCTGAGATTAAAATTATTGTATGAATCAGCCCTGTGAAAGCCAAATAATTGGAGTGTAGATGCAACAGTTTTCTCTTGTCTTTATGAGATCAGCTGGGGTGAATCAAACTCTGTGAGTTTATCCAAGTTGCCTTATTCCCAAATATAATTTCTTTTTTTTTATAACTTGCTTGCTGAATCCACGTTTGATACACTTCTTTCTCTCTGCTAATTCTTATTTTCATAATTTATCATCCTTTTTTTTGAGATGATGCTGCAACTTCTTCAGTTTCTTCCATTCATACTGGACTTTTCCTTTTGTTTATTGCTTGTTTTCGTTGACTCACTACTGCCAATTTCAGTACTCATTCATCAGACTTGGATGGTCTGCTCTGTTCACATTTAAGTCATTTTTGGCCCTTTCTTAGATAAATCTTCAGCATTTTTTTCATAGAAGTGTCAGAAACACCGATATGATCCTCTTCTGCATTTTTGTAACTAATATGTCTCTTGAAAAACTTGTGTCTTGAATACAAATAGATTTTGCTAAGTTTATAAGTTGCTTGTTAGCTTCTGAAGCTCCCTATTAAAGTACATATTGTAAACATATTTGAATTAAAATTCTGTTACTGTTCAGGTTCACTTCAATGCATATAAACATTTCCTTGAGCTCTTTCCAACTGAAGCATGTTCTTAAACACTTTACATTTTAAAATTGTTTAAGCTTCAAGTAAAATATGCACCTAAATAATATCTGTAGCACAGCTAAAGCAAATCGCCTTTAAATATAAAAGTAATATATAACAAGTGGTTTAAACATTATTTAAAGCTTTCCAAATAGCAAAGAGCTGAAAATAGTTAAGCATTTATGAGAAAATACTGGAAGATTTCCCCAATTATTCAATTTTAAAGTTCCTCAACTTTTAAATTAAAACTTGTTTAATATATTAAAATTAGAACTCCTTCCATAAAAAGAGTTATACAAGTTACAAAATGGAAGTCTAAAATGAATGCTAAGAAAGACAAAATAAGATTCTAGTAGATACAAAATTTTGCCGTATTTTAAAAATTCATATCTTTTTACATTTACAACACTTACTACAGAGGGCACAGATGGATCAAATTTCCATTTCCTGCCCCTTTTTTTTTTAAAGTTGTGGTATTTTAGCATTCCACCAATGCTTTCAGTATATAAGAGGTATTTTTCAGGGTTGTAATTAAAAATACAGGCAAGTTGTAATCTTGTGTAAGGTTATAGAGAATCAGTAACATTTATCTCATGCAGTTTCCATGTCTACATTTGAATTAGTCTCTAATTAAACTTGTTTGACTTTTTAGTAAGTGATAAGAAAGGGATGTTTCTAGAATGCAATTAATCTTACCTCAATATACATACTTAGAACAGTTCAGTTAAATTGTTCGTTAGAAATGCCTGATTATCCCTGTTAACCATGAAAAGAGTTTAGTAGACCAGCTCAGATACAAATGTCTGTGTGACAGGCCTCCAATGATATGTGAAATTAATCTCATGTTACATTTCCCTTTTCTTTGAAAAAGGAACAGAAGAGTTCACTGTTGTTATTTTACCATCCTCTAGGAATTTATCCTTTTACTTAAAAAAAAAAATCTAAAATGTTACTCCTTTTAAGAAAAGCATCAAGAAGGAAGCTAAAAAAAACATAGAGAAGTAAAAAAATACATATGTCCATATATAAATACTTCTCCTAAATCAGTTTGTAATGCTTCTTCGACTTTTCTTCAAGGATTTTTTTTCCTCTCATTTGATGCTCCTTTAGTAAGTGGAAGTGGTGTTATACATGTACCTATTACAGCAATGCCTTGACAAAAAAAATTATTTTGAAACATATAGATTAAGTTTTACCACTATACAAGTAACAGACAGCTTTGCCTGAAGTAGAAACATATTTTAATTTGTCTTGAAATAACTTTGTAGGTAAATGGATCATCAGAGATTAATATCTGAACATACACTGACACTAATCTATAACTATCCTCCTGTAAAACTAACAGGTCTGCTGCTGCAGAGATTAAAAGTGATTCAATATTAAAGGCCTGCACTGTCTGTGTACAATCTCTCTGTGCCTCCGTTTCCACTTCTGTCAAATTAATGTCTCCTACTTCACAGAGACACGGCAACATTCAATTAATATTTGTAAGGTACTCAAATTCTATAAGCCATAAATAAAATACATTATATTCTAATTAAATATTGTGATGTTCATAAACTCATCATGGTAATTAATCACACATTCATAGAAAAAAGAGCACAGAATAGTGAATGGCATCTTTACAATCTCCTTATGCAAAACCATCTACACTGTTTTACCAAAATAACACAAGCATACTGCTATGCACATAAATCACTACTCAGATCTAAGACACAAGACCAATTACATTCCCCAGGTAATTAACACCATGCCCTGGTGTCCCTGTGTCAAGAGACAGGTCAGGAGTTGGAGAGGTTCCTGCTCCCTCCATCAGCAGCACCTACAGCAGGTAAGTTTCTGAGACACTTCAGGGGCTTCTCAGGTGGTGTCTGATTCAGATTATGCAGACCTGCATAAGGCTCTTTGTTTGGGACACTGACAGGGGAAGGTTGTGGGCATGGAGGATGTGATGCTGACAGCAGCAGCCATCATGCTTTAAACAATTTCCTTCCCAAGGTTCCTATTTGGAGAACCCCATGTCTATTTTTGCAATTTTCTGGCAGGGACCCCATTGTCCCAGTGTCTGTATAGCTCTCCATGATGAGTGTGAGGGAGTCTAATGATTGTATGATTTGCGTAATAGTGAGTGATTAGTAACAGGACAAGAGAACACAGCCTCAGGCGAGATATCCGGAGGAATTTCTTCACCGAAAGGGTTGCTAAGCATTGGAATTGGCTGCCCAGGGAGGTGATGGAGTCACCATCCCTGGAGGTGTTTAAGAGAAGACTGGATGGGGCACTCGGTGCCATGGTCTAGTTGACACAGGGGTGTTCTGTCAGAGGTGGGCTCGCTGATCTCAGAGGTCTTTTCCAACATCACTGATTTTGTGATTATTGTTGGGGAAGATCCTCCATGTCTGAAGATACTGCCAGGTAGCTTAGTAGGAAAACTCTGGCTGTGGGGGACTGCCCAAGGAATGTAGGGCGAGGAAGGGAAGCAGCAACAGAATTCTGTTCCAAAATGTGGATGAAAGGGAGGGTGCTAATTGTACAAGGAAATTTCTCTAATAGAAAGTTCTCAGATTAAAATGAACTTACGTAGATCAAATTTAAATTCAAGGTGAAGCTTAAGATACAACACTATAGTGCAATAAGTTCATTAACTGCAAATTTAAATAGCACTCCTTGACATGCACATGTCATTTCCATTCTGTGTGCTCAGCTCCAGTGAGAGAGAAATCATCCCTGAATAAATAGAAACCCCATCCCTCTCATAACATCCACAATAAAACAGAGCAATTTTGCACAATGAATTGGCTAAAGCAAGAGCAAATAATCGTAGCTAATGATTTTAAAATGCAAAAACATGCAACCTTTGCAACTGCATGTTTATTTTATCCATTCTTTCTTCATTATACTGTATCTTTGCTAAGATATAAATCATGCAGCCAGGCAAACAGATGAATATGATGACTCACTTAAAAAAGGTAGTTGCTGAGCAGCTTGTAAAAATACTTGGACTAGGTATTCATGCTTCACAATTAATACAAGACCCACTGTCCTGGACAGAATACTAGACTACATTATAGTATAAGTATTGAACTTGCACACAAGATGTATTTAAATATTTATTGTTGCATGGTCAATTACTTGCAGGTTAGGAAATGCCATAATTAAGTTTGCACATACAACTTTAATTCCTGCTTCTTTGTACTTTACATGTCATAAGCTCTCATGGAAAAAATAATACGTCTTCATGTGCCTTGCTTTACACAATGGGAATCCCTAAACCAATAGCTATTGATAACTTAATTCAGACTGTTGATATACATTACACAACTTGCAAACAATACTTCGGAAGTGGATTATTATTTCCTTATTGCTTTTTCCTCTTTCTTTACAGTGCAGGTCACCATGGTGAGTACTTTACAAACATTAATCATGCATTTTCAGAGACACTTTGTATGATGGATGAGATGGTGGTGCAACTTCATACACGATTGCAAAGAGAGCAAAATCAGTAATGACAAACTACTTTGAAAGCCCAAGGTGAGCTTTGATTTTCCCAGTGATAGCACAGAGTGTGTTCTGCTCATGGTCCCACTGACTTCACTTGTGATATTTCCAAATTGCACTTTCCACAACTTTTACAATTTTTGTCAGGGTAACTGACACAACTTTGTCAGGATCATACAGGAAGACAGAAATTCAGTCCTATGGGGGAGGCACACTTCTACGTCATTCATTGCACATTCAATTCATCTATTCTGAAAGCAAATTTTCTGGGAATATCAGAGACAACTTCATTCCCTGAGGACAAAGTTTCATGCACTGAAGGAAGTAGGAATCTTGTAGAAAAAATACTAAGTGACCACCTACTGAAGAACCATCCTCCATCACACTTGCAGAAGTTCTCCAAATGAAGGTTGCACACACAATACTTTCTTTAATTAGAAACTTGCAACTTTAGAAGGTCTCTAAAATTAGTCTTTCTGTGTCGTTTCTATTTTACTTTAATATGAATATAACTTCTCAAACAATAAAAAAAAAGGGGGGNAGGAGGCTGAGGGGGGGGGGGGAAAGAAAAAAAAAAAAAAAAGAAAGATACACACATATACTTTCTCTGCCCTGCCTCTCCAGAAATTTCATCTTGTGTAAATATATTTATACTCACATAGGATCTGAACAACACTGGACCATTCAGATTGTCAACGCAACTTGTTGCTGTCTTCTATACAGAGAAATCAGAAGAGAGGTCACATACATTTTCATTTATTTCAATGCTATTTGATGATGGCAGATGCACATGGTGACTGCAAAAATTATGAATTAATTCCAAACTCTAAGAGGCGTTTCTCCTTCCTTAGCCATACAATTTTTTTTTCTCCTCTTAATCACATTTTTTTTTGTCTTCTTAAACATGCAGCTGCCCAGCAGACTTGTGCTCCAGTCACTCTGCATCTGCAAGCTCCCCACACGTTAATGTCTGAACAAGGAAAGCCTCAGACATTACCCACATTCTTAGTTGTAGCACCACAGTAACTTTCCATACCATGACAGAAATGCTGGGCATTCTGCTGAGCTCTGGAGTCCTCACCACCGGAGTCCTTTGCTGGCCAGCAGGGAGGCCAGGGTAGAGCAACAGCTGTAAGGAACTGATGACCTACGTACAAGGGGCAGCAGAATAAGAGTCTAATTAATAAATAAAAGTGTGTAGTGGAGAATGCTACACACGGACATAAACTTTCTAAAAACTGTACATCATACACAATTTCCATCTAGGAGTAAAGATAATAAAATTACATGTTTTATAGGTAAGAAAAATCCATTAGTATTTACTGAACAAATAGGAATTGTTTTTCACAGGTTTATTTGGACAAAATTTGATGCTAGGCATAAAAATTGAAAATTTGCATCATTAGTATCAGAGAGGTTCTGGTGCCAAATTTTGAATCCTTGCTCCAAAATGTGCTAACAGTTGACCTGATAGTTTTAAAATCTCACTACCAAGGAAACTAAATGTAAGAAATATGATCCTTTCACAAGGGCTCCAAATATGACCCTGGGAACTCTAAGCTCCCCAGACTGACCTCTATATCCATCTATTCTATCTATTGATAGAAACTATTACAGATATAATGTTGAAAGACAGAAGGATATATACGGTGCAGCTGAAGAGGAGTCACCACCATTTCTGTAAGTGCACATTGAGAAAATAAAGTGAAATTACATGTATATAAAAATGGATTCTAAGTTACTATTAATTCTTCTTCTCTCTTTAAAAAAAAAAAAAAAAAAGATGTGATTATGCTTAGGTCTTCAAAAAGAAATAACTCTTAGCACTAAGTAAATAATGTTAAAACCCATTGGATTATGGAAATAAAAATAAGCAGAGGATAATAAGCAAAGAAAACTATCATTGTACTGCTGTATGCATGGATGGTATGCCCATATCTTGATTACTACATCTACCTCTGGCAGTCTTAACTCAGAAGGAGTAAAAAAGATGCAGAGAAAGGTGACAAAGATAGCAGGAGGCATTGAACTGCTTAACTTAGAGTCAAGAACTCACCTGCAGTTTCCCCCAAAATACAACAAAATCCTTCTATCCAACAGGTATAATAAAGGTATAGAATTACGAGTGATTGCAGAATGTGAGTTGGAAATTATTGTTCATGTTTCCAAAATGAAAGAACTGGGCAGATTAGAAAATCAACTGGCCATTTACAAATTAGAAATAATTTCCACTATGGAAACCAAACCCTTTGGAATATGCTTCACAATTTTACAGAGTGTATGTCCCTTGGTAAGTAATGAGCATTGTGAACCAGCTGCAGAAATGGCTCCCCAGCTCCCTCCTCACCACCTCCCAGCAGCTCAGTGTGTTCACCGTGTAGGGATCTCTCCACACTTGGCCTGTCCCCTGGTCTCCTCCCCAGGTACCTGCTGTCCTTAGCACCAGCTGCCTGACATTTCATTTCACTCCCTGGCTGTTCTCACTTTCTTGCATTACTGAGCACGGCAAGCCCGTGCCAGATCCACAAGCGAAAGCACTCACGGATCCTGTGGCCTGGATTCCTGTGCTCCTCCCCAGGCCCTCTGATTGTGTATTTGCTGTGTTTTCACCCCAAAGAAAATATTTCACTACTACTCCTTTTGCCAGCCACTCAGAATTACTAGTTTATGGAGACACCTTATTGTCCAACAGATGTTTTCTATGTATTCTAGTATTACTAGAATTCTAATGTATTACTCCGTGTTATTTTAAATTATATTTAGTTGAAAAGGTAATATTAACTTTGTCAGCAAATACATTTTATTTCTCAAAGTAATGAAACTAGACTTCTCACTGATTTTTCCAATTCCACAAATGAAATGAAGTGCATATGAGAAAGTATCCATTTTATTCAAGCCCTCTGGTAGCTCATGATATGATATGATACTAAACATACGCTTAGAAAAATACATATCTCCCAAAACTGGTGGCACTTTGTTATAAAAACACTGTAAGTAATAAAAACTTAAAATTAACTAAAAAGTAGGAGAATGTCAGAAGCCAATACTCCACTGTAGAANTATATGCATGTATATCACTCTAGGTGTTCGCAAAACTCTGACTGTGGTTAGATATTTGAATTATGCATACAAAAACCAGGCTGACAAAAACACAGTTTCTTCCTCTGTCAGACATGATTGAAAATGGCCAGCAGGTTCAAAAAAGTATTAGAGAGGGACTGCAATACATGACAGCAAAAACTTAATTTTTCTACGAAAACTACTACAAAGCCCTGTTGGAACTTTAAGGGGAAGGCTGCAGAGGACGAAAGGAGCTCTGGATCCTACTGTAATGC
>VXAU01004424.1:868656-882561 GCA_013399695.1 Formicarius rufipectus | reverse complement strand
AGATGAGCTGAAGTAAATGGAATTAAAATACAGTATTTATTGAGTGAAGAGCCACAGAAATATTTAAAGAAACTATTCACTCCTAGGGACATCTCAAAGTGCATTACTCTGAATGGAAAGAAAGTTTTGCTGAATTTCAGAAGAAGTATCAAATACCATTGATCATTTAGCAAGCCACAAGTACAATGATGAATCAATGGTTTGAAGTATATGTCCAATGTTGCCCAAATATCAGTCAACTTCGAGAAGGCTTCTGTAAGCACAGACATAAAAGTAAGCTTAGAAAAGAATAATCTTGCATTTACCTGTAGCCATTTAGTAGTGATACTTCAGTACATTTTTACACTGCATTAAAACCACTGAATTTGACTTCGATCTCCTTGACAAGATTATCTGAAAAGAATGAGGTCCCTCATGTTGGTACTTGCCTGGGTGACTGCAAAGGAGCTGACAAATTGCTCTTTATTTCTGAACATTATTAAAGGATTTTTATTTTCAATTGTATTGTTAGAGAAAAAAAAGTATATTCCTAGCAAATGTACATCCGAGTCTATCAATAAAGTCAGGATATCACTGAGAAAATAGGCATGAGTGTATTTTAATGTAGGATTGTGCCAATTTGATTTGCAAGCCCGAGATTTTCCTACTTATTCATTGAACTTTTTGCCTACTTATTCATTGTTGCTGCCGAGAACTTGAGCTGAAAAAAGTATTGACTTAAGATGAAACTGTAAACAATTATCATACTACATAAAAGTCATCAAGTACTTTTAGTTTAAATATAATTAATCTTTCATGAATTACATAAGCATATAATTTATGTATTACTAGGATCTAATGTTATACTTAGGTTAAGGACTTAAAATCTTCTAATGCAGCTACACAGAATAAAAGTGTTAATGAATTATCAAGCATTATTAATCTGAAGCGTTAGAAATATGGTGCAAATTAGTTTATAGGCAAATTCACAAGTCAAAAAAGCCCCAATAATAAAACTACACAAAAATGTTTTTGTCTTTTATATTTATTCTTACTTAACAGTCCAAAGAAGGATTAATAGCTTAAATATCAGTTTTAAGGCTCATAAAAAACAATATTCCTAGTATTTCCAGCCCTTTGACTAGTAATACTTCCTTTCAGAAAGCAAACTCTTTATTCCCAGGCTTTTTAAAGCATGAGATTCTTCTTCCATATTATATTTAACTACATGAGAATCATTGCTGTGAAACTTACATATATTCGATCTTTTCTTCCTTTCTTCCCAAAATGTTAAGCTTATTAACACTGTAGTAATAAAGTCCATTTGATTTTATGATGGCTCAATAGTCTCTCAAGTCCATTTGGTGTGTTGTTTGAAACATGAGAAAATTCAATGAAGTGTAAGTTAACTAGTGATTGATCAAATTGTATACGTCAAGCAATAAGAAAAATGTGCTAACAGTAGGGAGAAGGACTTTTGGCTCAGAAAACAAGACGAAAACCAAGTAAACTCATCTGAGCTGTGTTTTTTCATTGTGACGAAAACATTTATGACTATCCTCTCTGACAAATGTCTTAAGTCTACCTGAAATAAAGGTCTGTTCTAAAGATTTATAAAAAGCAACTAAGAGCATGTGGGAGCTCAGCTCTCTCTTGTGTAAAATAATTGAGCTCAACTCAGTGGTGAGTTCATAGTGCTTGTGAAGTACTTTGCATGAAAGTATTACCAGTCTTACAAAGTGCTCCCAAGCAACATGAACTTAGTTCAGAGTTCACTTTAATTCTCTACAAGCATGAAGAGATATAAATGTTGGCAAAATGATCTAATAGTTTTGAGCACAGCTTCATCATCATTATGTCTTCATGTCTGAACAAAACCTGCTGCATCTCTGCTTGCATCAATTCATGTAATTTGTTGGCCAGCAGCAGGCACTAAGGCCTTGCTGCTGATTCTCACAACACTCACCACATAGAAGCTACCACTGTAAGTCAGTGCTCTGGTATTAGCCCTACATGCCCCATATGCCAAAGACACAGAAGGCTCTTTGCTGGTTTTTAACATTTTCTTTTCAAATCAAGTAACCATAGTATCCACCTGGGTACCGTCTTCTGCTTCCACACAGCTGGTTCTCATATGAAAGTCTTGATTATTCACTTTTGAATTAATGCTGCTGTGTGCAGCTAAACACAGGGGAGTGGACATCAGGGCTCACATTACAATTTGAGAGGTTGGGAAAAATCTAGTCCAGTCACAACTCAGTGGTCAATACTTTGGTGCTGGGATTAAAGCAACCACTGTGGAAACAGGGATGTGAAAGGAAGTTCCAAAGCTATTAGCCATGATCATTGAGTGTGGTTCACACCCATTGCATCGGGAAATATTTGCACAGGAGATGGGCTACAGCAGTCCTGGAATCTTCAGTAAATCTACAGTTGCTATGATGCATGTCAAAAGAATACAGAAATCAACTCAGAAGAGACCATTTCACCAGCCAATGCTGGAATCAAAGGATCTGGTACGTGATTTCATTGCAATTCCAGTCAGAAATAGTTTTTTTGGAACTGCAGGCACACCAGCTCCTTATGAAATAAGACCACGTTCTAATGCTCCAACCATTGGCTCAGTCACTGCCTGTTCCAGGCATCGAACTGTTCTTCAGCAGCTGTGGTTCCTACTGATGCCAAGCCAGGACTGAATGGATGGACATGAACCTAGAATAGGAAAAGAGGAGATGTGACAAAATGTGAGACATATGCCAAAGCCAGAAGCCACAAGGTCCTTCTGATATGCCTAGCCACAAAATCAGGATATTTTTGATAGTTTTATCAAGGGAGTTTTACCATTTGAAACCTAGTAATTATACCAAACATGCACTGGGTCAGGAAATACTATATTACAGGTTAGAAGACATACTCAGCAGTCACAGGTTTCTTTGTTCTTTGGGGTTAGTAAGGCACAATATATTTACAATAAAGTAGATAGTCTTTTCATAATTTTTTACAAGACAGGTATTAAAAAGACTTTGTACCAGATACTACTCTAATATCTAAAGCCAGTCCTTGACAATGTGAAACCACATGTAGAATGGATTAATGACTTTAAAGTTATTAAGCAACCAAACAGCCTAAAACCTATGTAATGCCTTACTTATTGTTTAAAAAGTATTATTGGGTTGAATGCAAAAGTTACTGAGATATATTTTGGCAAAGATTCTCTAAGTAGATGCTTGAGATTGTTTTGTACATTTGTGCATGTCTAGAGACATGGAAGGATTTTTAGCTTATTCTTCCCAGGGCTGTTGGTTCAAAGATTCTGCAGCAGAATATGGTATAAATTTGCAGGGCTATTTTTCAATCTCATTTTTTTAATTTTTATTTTTGCCTTGATATTTTGGAAGCTGTTGTTCTTAGGCCTTCCTTAGATTGCCAACATTATTTCTCACCTTTTGATTTGAGTTGCACAAAAAGCTTTATAAAGCTTATATTGGTGCTTGCTTTTTCTTGCTATGAAACCTAGTATTCAAAAGGACAGTTTTTTCCCTCAGAAAAACTATGTTTCCTTCAAGTTTTGGTGTAGCTATAGAAAAACCAGCACTTAGAGACTTGGCCTTTTCAAACAAGCTGGGAGGAAACCTACAACATCTAAAATAATAGGCAGAGGTTTCAAATTAAAGACATTAAATGTTAGTTCTTTCTGAGCTACTCTCACACCAAGACTAAAGCTGAAGGGGGGATCTGACTGCTAAGGTCCAAGTCAGGCAAAGGAGCAAGTCAAAGTAACCTCAGGGCTGCTCTAGCTGCTTGGTGAAGGTTGGGATTATACCACATTGACATCTAGGGATCACAAGAGTGTAATACCCAGGGGCATGTTCCAATACCTTCAGGGTCAGGAAAATCATGGTTCTATTCGGTATGAACTTCAATCCTTATAATTTCAAGGATTACTCTAGGCAGCAGTCGCATCTGCTTTTCTTCCTCCTACTTTTGCATTATACAAAGAAGGAGTTGGGACCAAGACAGGCCCAAAAATATGTTGCCAGTTTAGGGATTGTCATTAGTTACTGCTTGGGAATGGTAATCTCTGTACTCAAGAACAAATGAGAATCCTTCAGGGTTAGACTGAAATAGGACACTACTATTTATTTCGCTCTCTGTAACTTGAAGCTCTGAACATAACATTATCCCACACTTTAGGTCTGCTGATCTGCCAAATACAGTTTTAAAATTCTAGTAGGCTGAAAGTCATATCTTTTCAACAGAAGAGAAAGACAAAAAAGTGCAGGCAGAGTGTTGCAAATGGTAAGAAACAGAAAACTCTTATGGGGAAAGAATAGAAGACACACAGTGCCTGCAGAGTGGGGAGAAAAAGAGCAGTGAAGGTCATGACAGGAGTAGTGAAATAAAGAATCATGCTAAAGATGAAAAGAATAGCAAAGCTTCATACAAGAGCACGTGGGGCACACAGCAGCCCTGAGAGCGACTAAGAACACAAAGAGTCTGGCTGGCAACAGAAGGATGTGAGGCACTGTTGGAGAGATAAGAGGCATCTGCATCCTCTGGTGGACAGCAAATGGTGGGAAAAGCATCAAAGAGCCTGTGTGCCTTTGGCATGGAAAAGGCCTGGAAGATTTCTGACATAAATAAATATGAAACCTGGCTGAGTGAGGACTGGAGAGATGTGATCAGTGCTTTGCATGCACAGTGAGCACACTGAAGCAGGTCAGCCTAAAGAAACTTTGGCAGGGTAAAGTCAGGACTAGAGACAGAATCACAGTAAAAGTAATCCGAGATTGAAAATCAGCAGACAAACTAGCCTGAAGAGTAAGACAAGAGTGAGGTTTATGGCAAGACCAAAAGCAAGGAATGAAAGAAGTCTCTGGTACAAAAGTACCATAGTGGAAAATGTCATAAAGTCACAGAATAGCCCAGGTTGGAAGGGTCATCAAAAGATCATCTTGACCAACCTTTCATGGGAAACAGAACCTAGGTCAGATTATCACCCTGTCCAATCACATCTTCAAAACCTCCAGTGATGATGGCTCTACCACATCCCTGGAGAGGTTGTTCCAGTCTATCTTGGTTCTCACTGTAAAAACTTTCTTTCTTATATCACAATGAAACCTCTCCTGGTGCAACCTCCTCCTGTACCTCCTTGCCTCCTCCATGTGGCTCCTTGTGAAGTGAAAACCTTGATCCTCTTTGCAGCCACTCTTTAAATACTGCAATACCGTGTTGAGATTCCCTTGAGCCTTCTCTTCTCCAGGGAGAAAAAAAATCAAGCTCAACTTCTCTGATCATCTCTGTGACCATCCCTTGGACTCTCTCCAGTCTGTCCACGTTTTTCTTGAGTTGTGGTGACCAGAACAGTACACAGTACTCCAGGTGTGGCCCAACAAGCACTGGGTAGAATGGGATGATCACATCTCTATCTCTGTCAAAACCATTCCTGCATATAGCCCAGGATTCAATTTGCTTTTCTTGCTGCAGTGGCTCACTACTGACTCATGTCAGGTCAATGTAGACTGACCTGTCAAGGAGCAGAAATAAAAATTTAGGGGTGTATCATAGCCCGGGTGTATCATAGCCGAGGTGTACACTGAATATGAAGGACAGCTATTGTCTAATGCCGGCTTGGGGAGAACGTTAAATATCTGGGCAGTTCCTTGTTGTTGGGCCTTGCTAAGGCCCACAGTCTCTGAGGAGACACTTCAGGTAAGCTCTTACAGGTTTTGCCAGGCCAAAACAAAAGTAGCCATGTGCCTGACTTTCTCACGGTGTGTATTTCAGTGTACACTCAGGGCTCCTCTATAAAAGATTCAGTTGCAGTGAGAACCTACTCTCTGTAAATGACAAAAATAGGAATGTTTTGAATACAAGAAGTTTCAATTCCTAATGAGCATGTACTAGAATAGGCACCTTCGTTGACAGTCAACATCGTGTCATTTCCTCCCCTTAAAAAAATCTAGTCACCAAATACAGCTGCAAAAAAACTATAAATGACTGAGACTAATGCCAGATTTTTCAAACTGAACTATTAGCTCTTCCAGGTTTCAATTGTATTCCATCACAACAAGTTAGACTCTGCTTTGAGAAAATATGTAATCTTTAAAATACACACTTTGATTCTCATAAAGTAACAAAATACAAGTTAAACCATTTTAAGGAAACAAAATCAGGAGGAATGTTATTGGTTATTTATAAGATAAAGGCTAGAGTTCTGTTAACACAAAAGAAATTCCATGCTAGTTTTAAAAATTGAGAGGAATCTGAGGTAAAATAAGCAGCCATGAGAATAAAGAAAATATCCAGAAACTCTTAAGTTCCCCTTTTTCCCATTTGTGGACTATTAACACACCATTTTTAGGTTTGCCTATGTGGTTAAGGCAAAACAAAAGGTTTTTTTCCGTGTTATACCAGACTGTGAAACACATTTCTATAAGGTTTAGTGATCTATATTACAAGTGTAACTCATCACTTGCAGATGTGCCTTTTACAAACCACTGGGAAACATTTGCATTAAGATTTTTGTGTAGCAGCCTTAGCCTTGGATGCTGTGTGTACTCTCCATCTTTGCTCAGACCAAAAGGGCTCTGGCAATATTTTGTGGAAATTTACTGTGTAAATAAGGTATTATGATCCAGCTGGCAATGAGTGCTCTAGATCTAGCCCGTAGGATATTTCCTTTTGGTCTGATATTTTTTCCTTTGTGGAAACTACAGAGAATTTTTCTTTTTTTGACAGAAGAGAAAGGCTTCCCTTGCCCCTTGCTAAGAGATGCTTCTCCCATTGGTCCCTTTGAGTGGAAGGAGCAGAGCAAGGAGCACGTTCTGCCCGTACATGAGCAGCACAGCAATGAATGTTACTGTTGTCTCTACGCACACTTAGCGAGGGCAACATTGTGACCAGTGTAACATGAGATATACAAGATTCTACATGAAAAGGCTGCATCCCAGCAGCACGGTATGTTTACTCCTGTGTAATTTCTCTTGTTGATTGATTACATTTCCAATTAACAAGTGAATTAAGTTTGGTCAACAAATAATGTTTCTCTTACATAATTAAAAAGACTAACAGTAAACACATTGTTTAAAAATAGGGAAACTGCCAATAAATATATACTGTAAACCAGAATCTCCACAGAATCAATGAAGATCTTGAAAAAGTAAAGAATATTTGATCAGAAAAATTTGGGCTACAAGAAGGACTTTAAGAATAATTAGGTAAAAAATAGCTCACAAGTATTGTATTTGTCCCTGAGTGGTTTGAAATATTACAGCTGATACTAATAATGCAGAAGGGCAGATCTGTCAAATATGCAATTTCATATTTGAGAATATGATGGATGCTGTAATAATACCAATGTATTTGAACTACTTTGCTTTCCAACAGCAATTAATAATAGTATGAGAAAACAGCCACTGTATACTAATACTTTAAAATAATTAATGTGTTATCATTTGCATTCTGGAAGTTCAGATGAGATGATCAATTAATGCCTTGAGCTTGCTGACCAGAATTTACATTGGCTTGATTCTAGTTCCTCAGTATAGGTGCACAAAATGAAACAGAATTATCTATTAAAAGGTTAAACTTAATGAAGAGAAATTAAAGCTTTTATGACTGCAGTTTATACTATTGCTGAATATGGAATTGTAAAGGACTTTGGTTCAGACATCTCAGATCTACATATCCTCAAATATGTATGCAAATGTAGGCTTTTCTTAAGTTCCCCTTGATATCCTCTTCCTATGCTCATCAAGCTTTTGCTGATTAAAATTTAATTCCATTCAATATGTCACCAGCATCAGAACATTTCAAAAAAGAAAACTGAATTGTGACAGTGTTGCCTTTGCCACACGGATGGTGCATTTGTTTGCAGCAGCGGTAGAAGTGAACACCAAGTGTGACTCTGAACAGTTCTGAGATGATTTCAACAGTGGCCCTTTATTCTAAATGACAAATGTGAATTCAGAAAAGAACAGATAAAATCTGCTGAACACATAAACCAGTCAACAGGCAAGTCAGTGTAACAGAAGTGGACTACGGCCATTTTTCACCTTATCTGAATCTGTGGCATTTCAGCTGAAATTTCCTATGTATAATAAATCATACGGGAAAACAGCCATCAGTAGTAGCTCATCTAATAAAATACATAAGACAATCCCTTCATTATCAGCAGATGAAAATATGAGAAAACAACAGAGTGTATTTAGTAAAGTAGAAGCATCAATTGCATGTCCCCTTGTTTTGGCACAGCACACTGTAGACAATTCAGCAGCAACACGAGTATCTTACAGTCAGGAACAGTTCTCACACAAGCACAATTGTGGGCATAGAAGAGGAATGCAGGCAAGTGAAAAAGATGCTTTAATGGTTACTTGTGCTTGCAAACATATCTGTGAGTATTTATTCAGAGTCAATTTTAATACACAGATGAAGATCCAGCACTTGGATTAAAAAGCACTAAATTACCTTCCACCTGAAATTTCAAGGCCTGGACAAAAGCCGGTGCGTCTCTTTTTCAAATCTCAGCACAAAACAGGTCAGTATACAGAACAATCCTAATCAAGTAATTGCCAAAATTAAAAGATAGTTTCACTGTGGACCCTTTTTTTATTTTTTTTTCCAGATTTTATTGCTGACTTTACTCTGAAATAACACCCAGTATTTCTTCACCAGCTTCAACCAACTAAACTAACACAACTAAAAGACCAGATGTTTTTTTCAAATCCAGCTGTGCCAACATGGTAGGGCTAAAATTTTCTTTTACTGAATATGCAACCATATTGGACTTCTCATACATAGATTTAATTCTGAAAGGATGACACATTTTGAGTCCTCCAACAATTCAAAGGAAGGTACTTTCCAAAACTGAAGATTGTTAATGGATAAGAAGATGTAGGTTATGAGCTGATCAATCTGTGCAGGGAAACTGAGTAGGTACTATCAGACCACCAGAAAATAGATACAACAGAAATAATGGACGGGGAGGAAAGTTATATTCCAAGATGTGTGGCATACCTTTGGCAGCCAACAGCAAGAGATGTTTTGGACGTTTATTTAAGTTTTTTTATTTTTCGAAGACTTCCAGCTCCCATATATTTTTGTAACAAATTGTTTGTCACCCGTACTGACTGAGTTCTTTTGCCACAGCTTTTGCCACTGAAAACAATCTCCAAATGATCAGGATTGTCACTGTCAGGACTCCTGGTGTGAAAAGGGTGAATGACATATCAACATGTGACAACACTGTAATTTAAATCTAATTGGTCTAGTCATAAAGTATTAGAAGGTGGGGCTACAGCACAAGGAAATAAGTCAGCAGTACAACTTCAGTGTCTGAAGCGAAGAAAAACGCTGGTGTAAGTAAGATTAATGAGAAAAGGAATCCTTAGTGATGTTCACAGTGCTGCAGAGTTTCAATGAGAGGAAAACAGTGGTGAATGGGTGATTGGTAAAAGGCAACTTGGATCAGCTTATCAAGATGGGCCCAAGTAGAGCAGCACATATATCTGTACACAGGCAAAAGTTACATCCTGAGAGCAATGTTAAGTCCTGCTGAGAGAAGCAGTAAGAAGATAGGACCAGAAAGGGGTTAGTGCAAACAATACAGAAATTAATGGGATGGTTTGCTGAACAAGAGTACCCCTAATGGTTATGCAGCAAGAAAGCAAATGAAATCTTGATATATACATAAAAAATACAAGGAGTTAATTTACTTTAGCATGTGGCAAGTAGTGTTACTGCTGTTGGCATATTGTGCCTACTTCTAATGTCCCTGGTACGTGAAGCATGAGGATTGCTGATAAACTGAAGAAGCACTACAATCACACAACACCCATAACAAAGAGTAACATTTTGTGAGTCTTATATACTCAAACAAAACCAAGACTTGGACAGAGAGATGGAAATAGAAGGTTTTATGGGTTACAAAGTCTGTGATTTAAAGTTAAATTTCAAGTGAGTCAAGTAACGACTGTAAGAATTTAGTGAAGATTTTGTGGATTTTTTTACCATGATACATTTTCAGTCAAGATGGCATGCTTTTCAAAACTATCTGACCTGGGTCGAACAAGAATTAAGCTTGAGAATTCTGTATCCTCCTTTATTATACAATCAGGCAACAATGACCTATTCTTATGGTACAATTTATGAATTTTCCAAATTACAGCAAACCATTCTTTTTGATTCTTCAATAGCAATTATGCAGCTATATGAACATTATCTATTGAATAAATATGTAAACTACTTATGCATTTGGTGATCTTTCAACCAAAAAGTATTCAATGCCATTTTAATGAAAGCAAACAAATTGTCATTTACATATGAGTTGCAAAAGCCCTTTGATATCCTTCAGCTCTTGCTATCTACCTAATGATTTACTGACTTAACAGGACTGGCAGTTCACTTCCTAAAGACATCAAAAAAATATTGCCAAAACCAGATCAGTGTAATTTGTTTATTACAAGTGTAGAGACAAAGAGCTACTTGGAAAATACGGCAAGAGTTATATCTTTATGGGCAAGATAAAGATTAATGAAAATGAAAGATAAAGGATAATAAAAGCAATTATACTGCATGGAAACAGTATAAAATTGTTTCACTAATTTCACTTAGAAGCTATTATTTTAATGCTATCAGGTTTTCACCACTTTTTTGTGTTAGTCTAAATCCTAAAATATAGCTAGTAGGTTTCTTTCCTCTTGTACAGATACTCTATTTCCTTGTTTTTGAACAAAATCTCAAGACATATATTCACACCAAACACTGGATAAAGCTTTAAATATAGAGTAAGGAGTGCAGAACAGATGATGGTGCTCTTTGGAGTTACTCCTAACTGTAAGAAATTTGGGGAATTTTGACATCAACTCAAGTGAGGGTTATTCTTTAAAGCATGAGAACGTATTTTTGGAACGCTTACTCAGCTTTTTAAGAAAAGGCCACAATGTGTATTTCGATCCCTATCTCAATTCTTAACATTTAGCATTTGATATACTCTATTTTCTGTTAAAACTGATGACACCAAACATGAGATAAAATTACTCTGGTTTAAACAGTTACCATACATCAGCTTATCTACAGAACCAGTAAGCTTCAAATCTGAAGGACATTTTGGGATAGTTCAGTTTCATTTAGCCTGCAACCAAAGAATCCAGTCAAATTCTTTCATATTTGCCACACCACAATAATTCCACAGAAGTTCACCAAGGTTTAGCTCATCTGAGGTTATTTACTCTGAAGTGTTTAGCCCCAAGTTATGGTATGGTTAGCCAACATACTTAAGAGACTTGTAGTAAATACAATGCTATCTAAAGTATTCTGTGCAAAAGAATTAAAAATAATTTGAAAAATATGTGCCAGCTACTGCTGCAATGACTGTACAAAATGTGGAAAATAAAGAATAAAGTGTTTAAAAACCTACAGCAACATAATAATGTCCTGAGAGGGCTATGAGCTCACAGACCATACTCCTCCTCCAAAGCATGGCTTGCTCTCCTGGAGGTGGCTATGCCTTGGAGCAGAGCCCTTTCTGCCCCCTCCACCATGCATCTGAGAGCTCTGTCAGACCTGTAAGACACACAGAACCTACGGAACTCTACAGGAAGATGAAGGTTTCTGCAAAAACAGGTGACAGGAGAAGGAACCTTCCCAGTGTGTGTGGTCATTTTGGTCCCAATCTTCCTGTGTGCTTATCCACTCGTACCAATACCTTTGAGGTGACACTTTAGTAAAGTGTTTATATAATAAACACTACCACCAGGCATACTACTTACAAATTCACTAAATGCAAGTTAGGATGGAGGTGCAGATACTCAACACATAGTCCCCAAACTCATGGCTAAGTACAGCACTTTTCTTCCTATAAAAAGCATGCTACAGCTCTTTAGGCCCATATAATGTGAATTACTCTCTACCTTTCTTTCCTAGGGCTTGTTAACTGCTGGCAGGCCTGGTTTATGGTCTTTCCACCATGCCTTTTGAATCCTTTCATTGCCTTTCCTGTATCAAACATAAGCTTTGCATCTGTATTTTCAATGCCTCCACAGTCTACTTCTCCCTTACCTATATTCTGTGATTATAAAAATATTAATGACAATTTAATTAGGCTTCTGTAGTTCACCCACTGCTTTTTCAAACATCTTCATGCTTTCTTCCATGTTGTTTTGCTTGCTGGAGTTTTCTGTCAACAGTCATAAAACTGATTTTTTTTTTTCTAATCCCATCTTATGTCTTCTCCCCCATGAAGTACACACAGCAGCAAGAGTTCTGCTGATGGTGTGACACAAACTGTGACTTCCCAGCTGATCAATACAGTCTCATTGTTTCCCTCATCTGTCTGTAGCCTGTAGCCATCTGCTGTCTTTTGTCTTATACTTACTTTTGAGCTCTTCAGGGCAGGAATTATCTTTTTGCCCTATATTTCTGTACAATATACCATCATAATCAGAGTCCAGGATTAAGGCTGCTAGATAACGCGATAACATGATAATACAAACAAATTCTAACAATGGCAAAATTTGCCATTCAAAGTTCTTTGCAGATTTATTTATTTATTTGTTTGTTTGTTTGATCTAAGGCTTAGATATACGAGGTTGTTCAGGGGAAAAAAAAAAAAAAAATCACGAATTCCACTGTTTTTTCCAGCAGCTGAAAAATGTTTATAAGAGCAGTAGATGGGCATATTAATTCTTTTAATACAAGGCTGGATCAGGCTCAGCAGGTCTGACAGCCTGTCTCCGTTGTAACTCCTCCTAAAGGCAGGAAAAGGACTCTCATGGGAAATGAATCAGGCCAAGAGGAGTCCAAGAGGCAGTGCAAGAGGAGCTGTGCTATTGCCTGGCAAGATTAGTGGCTCAGATAGAGAACCACATACTGACATTTTTGTCATAATCTTCAACATAAATGTGTTATATTTTCATGCTTATTTTCATTTTAAGGTAAACGTGTAAAAAGTTAAAGGTCTGCAACACTAAAACAAGGTCATAATAAGAGAAAATCCAAGAGTATTTGCACAGAAATCATTATTAAGGCAGAATCCATTGAACCACAAAAGCAAAATTATAAATATTACAAAAGGTGTATTTATGTGCAAGAGGCCTAAATTTCCTCACTCCAGGGGCCTCTCTGTGCCTACATGCTCGCTGACAAGGCTGTGATATGTTAGGGGGTAATTTTATCTTGTGCTGAGGAGCGAAGGTGTTAGAATTTGCCCGTCTTTACAGAGCCCAGCTACAGCAGTGACTACCTGACTCAGCTCGCAAACTAGAGCCACAGCATCAAATTTCCCAACCCACTTAATTTGAAAGCCTGCCAAGATAGGTGAAAGACCTTATAAATATGTAAAGCAGGAAGTTCAAATTACACAGTGATGTAAATTCCCAGTGATTGATGCCCTTTTAAAAACAATAAAAATCCTCGAGAAAGTACAATGTTGGTAAACGTGTTTCCCTCCCGGTGCCGTCTGACGGTGCCGTGCGGAGTTTGGCTGATGTATTGTACTTTTCGTGCGGATTTTATTTTGGATTTCTACCACTTCCTGGAGGCCAGGGGGAGGCACAGTGGGAGGAACCAAAAAACTCGGTGCCACAGCCATTTTGTTTGTGGGCAGCATGGTAGAATTCTGTCAGTCAGTATAAGGAGGGGTTTTTAAAACAGTATTTATGGAAAAACTATCCCTGCCATAACGGATGTATATGTTGCATTTAGTGTTAATTTAGTTCTTTCATAAGGTAGGTATTTATAATTGTAAGTAAATCGAGTATTTGTTGGGATTCAAGCCTCCCCACTTTCCAGGAATCATGGATTTTATTTCAGGCATGACTGGCTCTTTCGGATGCTGCGAGGCTGCCGGAGTGCGGCGGGCGGGGGTGCGGGGGTGCCGCGGGGGGGCGAGGGATGCGCCGGGCGGCACAAACTTGCTGCGGG
>VXAU01004424.1:854155-868248 GCA_013399695.1 Formicarius rufipectus | reverse complement strand
TTGTATTTTTCATAGCTTTGATCTCATGTGTATCCCACCCAACGGTGTCTCCTTAATAGCGACAATTACTGAAGTCAGTTTTTTTCCTCTTTAAAATTGTATACACGCGAAGCTTAAGAACAATTTAACTTCAATTTAAGAGCATAAGAACTCAAATATTTTCCAGATGGACTTGGGGGTTTTTTTTGGTTCTGGTTTTTTGTTGGGGGGGGAGGGGGGCGGGGATTTCTTTACCGAGTAATAAACGTATCCAGGACCAAATATGTGACTGTCTTTATAAATGTAATGCAGCACTCGTGTATAAAGAAGGATATTATGTTGCTGCTATATGGTCTGGTGGTGGCTGAAAGAGTTTACAATGCCATTTGTGATGGCTCTTGATGGATTACTTTGGTCTAAAGTACGGGGGAAAACTGCCCTTGGTATGGTGAAGGTGGAGATGGACATAACAGGGTTTATATTAAGTTATGTCTCTTACTGAACAGTGACCTTTTAATTAACAAATTAGCGCTCTTGTAATTAGCTTAAAGCATTAATTATATAAAGGTTCTTATTTCCACCCACTTCATTTAGATGTCTTGGTGTTGGGTTGTTTGTCTTTTCTTTTTTTTTTTTTTTTTTTTTTTTTTTTTTTTTTTTTTTTTTTTTTTTTTTTTTTTTTTTTTTTTTTTTTTTTTTTTTTTTTTTTTTTTTTTTTTTTTTTTTTTTTTTTTTTTTTTTTTTTTTTTCCCCACCCGGTGGGAGATCTTTTTTGTTTTGCATTGCTCTGTGCTGGTGGCGCTGTGGGGCTCCGAAACAATTCGTGTCCCTGGCTCTAAAGGGGGAGGGCGCTGGAGGAGGGGGGAAAAGGTGGGGCACGGTTTGATCTATTGTATCTTTTTCTTTTCTCTGTATCAAAAGTAACCTCAGATTAGTTAGGAAGACGATGAAATTGTATCGCTGGAAAACGGTAGCGTCGCATGAACTATGGCCCGGCACAGGAATGACCTCACCCTTTAGTTGGTTGGTGTAATGAAGCTGAACCTTAATTTCTTTATTTATTTATTTTTCCAATCCTGTACGTAGAGCCGTTTTCCTCAGTGATGAGATTTTTCGGCCCCACCCTCAAAATGATTTTACAGTAGCTGCAGATGAAAGGTTTTTAGGTGCTTTTTTGCAGCCAATATGGAAGGCTTTGGCACACACTTATTGTGCAACTAGTCCATTGTTTGCTTGTTGAGAAGTTAAATGTTCCATTCCCCGGTGGTTAATCAAGCCCTGAGGTCCCCCTTGCTCTTGTGCTTGCATATGCACACCTATTGAGGTCTGGGGGAGTTTGGGTTGTGTATGAAGGTGGGATTGTAAAGAAGGGAAAACCTAACGTAGTCCTTCAGATTATAAGAAGATTCACCTGAGGTGGGTGGGTTTTTTCTTTCCTGTTGCTAAGTGGAGCATGCGTTTTACATGTATTTATAAATAGATATATGTTAATGTTGTTTTCTTTTGTTACAACCTACAGATCACCTCGGTTCTAAGTGCAAAAGGATTAGAAGGCTTTCTGCTAACATCCATATTAGGTGTAAGAAAGCAGAAGTGAATAATGTTCTAAGATGGGTGGGAAGACATAATCAAGTCTACGATCAGAGCATTTATTGAAAACTCAACAGGTTCAGGAGTAAATTTAACATTAACACATTTTTAAGGAATCAATGTGCCAGTTATTTTGGAGTGATAAAAACTGACAGTTTTAGAGGTCTTTGCATCTATTTTACCTTACAGTATCTTCATTATTTTCAAAGAATAAATATGACAAATAACAGACAGTTTGAAACAGTCTCGAAACTTCTCCTGAATGTTTAAATCTTTAAAAATGCATTTAGATTTTGTTTTAAAGAAAGTCTGCTCATTAATTAATTAGTTTTATGGAAACTGACACACAACTTGAGTGTATCTCTGCAACAGTTTCTTATTTGTTATCTTTTTTTAAAGGGAGGTAAATTTTACTTCTGTCTTAGATAAAATACCTCTTGCAACCTTCTCCTAGTAACAAACATCTATATCCAAGGGAGCAGTTGGCTTTTATCATCTCTACTCTGTCAGCAAAAATCTGCTTTTTTGGATTCTTGGTTGGAGCAGAGGGTCCTGGCGAGCTGTGACAGTGCAACATGACCATCACATTTTTGGTGCCCTGGTACAACTCTTAGGTCTTGAGGACAAGTATCAAGATATGGACTATCTTAGAAAGCCCATAATTTTGGCTATCTTCCGTCTCTGAGACCTGATCACTAGATCACAAAGTTGACATTTTGGGCAGGGTTTATGCCAATGGAAGTAGTGCCAGTTGTTGAATCTATTAGAATAATTATCAATCTTAGAGAATCACTGGGTTATTTAATTCTGATACTTTTTTTTTTTTTTTTTTGCATTGTGTAGACCAATGTTCAGTTTGCTCATTCATGGACAACAGTACTGAGCAAATGACAAACTGAGGTACTTACTGATGGTTATTTCATGCTTCTGCTCTGCTTGTCATACTGGACCATGAAAGTGATGATTTCTAGTAACTGCAGCCTGTGCATGGAGGCTATGAATGAACAGATTGCCAGTGATCTTGCTGCTCAGAGTCAATTCTAACTCAGTGAAGTCCCCAAGAACATGAATGCTGACTAGAAACTTCCTTCACACTTGCTCTTCTTTCTCTCCTTTTGTTGGGGCTACGCTTTAACTTTGGTTATGGTTTTGCAACTTTGAAGCTGCATCTGATGAAAGTGTCTGTCCTCACTCCTGTCATAAGGTGAGCAGAGTGAAATGCTGACCTTTTGCAATGCAGCGGTTTCCTTACTTCTCTCCTCCTTACTTTTTGAGTCATTATTGAACAAGAAATAGTTCCAAGATGTGTTGCCAATAAGGAATAAGAATTGGTCAAGATTTTGCATCCTCTCAAAGCTAAATAGCAACTTATTTACCTCCTGCATCTTCTGCAGAAATACCTGGAGGAGTCGTTACTGAGGGGTGGCTCTGTCTTTACTGCGTGGTTTTCACACTCTGAGAACTTTTTTTTTTTTTGTGGGTTTCTTAATTTTCTGCCTTATATACCTCTCCCTTTTTAAGATGTTAAAAGTAATTTTCTCCTAATACAGCTTTCCTTTTACCTAGAAACTCTATATAGACTCCAGACACCTTTCAAAGATATTTGACCCTCTTGGTTTAAAACTATTTAAAATATAGCATCCTACTGTAAACCAATTTTTTCCAAGAGTTTAACTCAACCTGACTGACCAAAGTCTTCTTTGTGCCTGCATGACATTCCTCTTATCCATATTACTAGAGTTATATACTCAGGTAACAGTCATGGAAAAAATGGCTGTCTAAAATAGTCAAAGCAGTGCAGATGTGTAGATCTCAGGCAGATGTAAACAGCTCCCAAAGTTAACTGATGATAATGTGAAGACAGTTCCCCAGAAGTGTGCTTGGGGTGTAGAAGAGCATTGCTTGGGACTCAGTTCAAACAAAAGCTGTACCTCTTGCTTCGCTCACTCATACATTGCTGTTTTCTCTGGTTTCCTGTGCTGATAACATACTTTGGTGCCTGGGACTCCTGTCTGTTCTCTTTTAAGGGTTCCGAAGTGTTCATTGTGTCCTTGACTCAACGAGGCTTCAAGAGTAGGAGGAGAGGTTATCTTTAGGTTTGACACCTTGTGACATAGTCTTGTTTCTCACCTATCTTACTTCATGGCTTTGCTAGCTGTAGTTCTCCACATCATATTTATCAGTGTCAACTTACAGCAATGAGTAATTATTTTAAAACTTACTTCAAGGGTCACCTGTTTTGCAGCTGTGAACAAAGGACAGTATACTAAGTGCCTGCTTCAGACGGTCATCTTCTAGAAAGTTAGGTCCTTCCACATCTCTTCCAGAGTGGTATCTGCATGACTTCTCAGTGCTATGAAATAATGTGCTCTACCTCCTGTGTGCCAGAGGAACTGCTATGACTAGCAAATCCTTCCACTTTTTAGCATTCTTCATATTTTTCCTCCCTTATCAAATAGCTCAAGAAATTAATTTATGTTGCGGTGAAGAGACAATCCTAGATTTTAAATGCTTTAGTAGATATACAGGGTGGGGAATGTCAGTTCTTTGAAACAGAATTTGTCTTGCTGTTGTGAGCAATAAAATGTCTTTGACACATATGGCCACATACCAGTGGCTTCAGGTCTCATGGCCTTCTTCAGACTCTGCAAGTCACATTTCCATTATATCATGTTACCACCGGACTGTCCAGGAGCAAGATAATACAAATACTACAAATTTCCTTAACAGGAAAGTTTGTTCATCAGTTCTCTATGAATAATAACTAGACCCTAAAACTGGTGGTCAGAAGAGGGCTTAAAAAGTAACTATGTTTGCTAAAATTATTATTTCTGCTTATCTCCCAGTATAAGAGAGAACTGCCAAATAACTCGAGTCCTAGTCTTAACTAGCTGTGCAGAGAATTGGGATGCTGTTATGGAGCTCCTGGATGATAAATGGACACTTGCTCAGAGCCATACAATACCACAGACAGAAAACAATAGCTACAGATGCAATGTCTATTGCTTTGAGCACCAGTAAAATTGCAAGAGGTCTAAACATAGTCCATGGGAATTCAGACTTGGAGCAAATGATTGAAAATGGTGGGATGCTGACTTTACATCTTCTGTTGGTGAAGACAACCTGAATCACTTTTGCTAGGGAAAGGGAAAAGGAGGAGTTATTTTTTGCAATGCATTGAGCACTGGGATTCCCAGAGGAAAAGGAGTGGGATGGATTTCATCCCTGCTCCCAGGACTGCCTCATGGATTTTACTCAGTAATGTTTAAATGTAAAATGTTGGGAACCTGAGGAACAATGAGCTGACTTGTTCCACCCAGAGTGGTGGTCTTTCTGTCAGGTTCCATTCTGGATTAATCTGGGACCTGTGCTTACAAGTGCATGTTTACATTTGTAGGTAATAGGCCTGTGTTAAGATCATGTTAACTCAACCTTTCCCTAGTTAACAGTAAAATGTGCTTTTCAGTAAATTGGAATCCTTGTATCATGAACACTTCATGCAGAACTTCTTGCACCTGCCTTTAGATGAGTATTGTTAAAAATGTAATTCTAGTCATTGAAAAGAACCAGGTCAAGTAAATCACAGCTTTAAAGACATGAAGGATGCCAACCAATCAAACAACAGAACAACCAAAAAAAAATAATTTGGATTTCTGCTGTGATACCCAGTGAGGTTTAAAACAACATTTGTATCCTGATCGCGTATCCATCTGCCTCTTATGACTAGTTCAGGTATGAATGTCCTCATCTAATCAGATAAATCCCATGCCCCTGTCTTTGCTAATACTGCCCTGTGCATCATTTAGGTAGTGAAAAGTTAGCTCTTAATCTCACTCCCATTCAGAGCTTTAAGAAACATGCTAAATGGAAGCAAGACCTCCCAGGCCTCACAGGAGTGTGCATCTTGGATATTCATTAACACAAATAAGAGTGAGTTTTCTGTGTTTATTCATACAGGCTAAAGAATCAGGTGACTCAGATCTGGGCCTTTCAGCGTTACAGGCACCCCTTAGGTCCTGTATCTACTTACTAAAGAACCTTGGTGCTGCCATAACCGGATCACTAAAAGGATAACTTCTTGAAAGGGTCCTTTTATCTGACATTTCCATCTGTATAATGTCAGGCATAGGCAGGGTGTGTTACCTGGATGTATTTGTTCAGAGTTTCTTCTCAGGAAAATTTAAAATTTAATTTAAAGTGTTATAATGCAGAACACTTGTGCTATTTCTGATGGTCTTAAAGGTATCCATACAAGACAGAATATCATGATGTCTTTAGACAATGCAATTGTTTATTTAGAATTCAAGAAATGCCACAGTCAGCATCTTTTTAGGAGAAGATATGCTTGATAACAGATGAAAAAAAATATGTCTGATGACCCTGCATAACATTCTGTTCAGCCCATATCCATTTATAATCACATAAGGAACGGAGATTCTGTAAGAAAGTAGTCTGATTTCTTTTGTCATCTCTGAATCTATTTCCAAACTAATAATTTGGTATTGCCTGAATCTGTGGGAGTAGGAAGCTCTAGTCAAGCAGATTTCCAGATGAGCTACTTTAATGTGAGAATTTGTTCTCCTTCCCTTCTTTCATGTTCTTCCTTTTTTTTTTTATTTTTTTTTTTTTTTAATTAGGTCATGTCCTTTTGTGGTGACACCCTTCTTGAGTTGCTTGTAAATCAGATGAAGTTCAGCAGACCTGGCACTTGTGACCAGCACCAGGCTTGTGCACAGAGTCCTATGTAAATGATGGGTCTGTCACCTTCTCTTGGTCAGAGCAGCAGAATGTGAACAGCTGTAGAACTGGCACAATAAGAGAATGAGAGTGGAGTGTCTTTTATCAGGCAGGAGCCTGTGTTTCTGAGGTTGCCCTTAGAGCAGACTTGGGGGTGTCACTGGGCAGGTAAGAAGTAATACCGCAGCAGCGTGGATTTCCAGAGCCCACTTACGTTAGCAACAGAGAAAATAACCCAATGTGATTTCTCTATTTTTCTTCTCAGAGTGACTTCAAATTTTCATCTAAACAAAAATATTTTCCTTATCAACATCTAACTCCCACAAGTTTTTTTGCATTCTCTAAATTTTAAAAAACCTCGGAAAATATATTTTCTTCAGGTTAACCCTATCAGAGTTTTATAATTTTTTTATGCCTCTGATTCTATCATTTAAATATATATATATATCTCAAAACAGCCTTATCTGATCAGTTTTATATTCAGATCTAGCCTCCTCTGCTGGATATTTATAGTCAAGCTTAATTCATTAGGGTTTTTTTCACTAATACAGCATTATTAATTTACACTCTCTGAAGTGCATATATAAATATTTGGTTATGAATATGATCATGATGAGTTTGTATCCTAGAAGACAATATCTTTCTAACATTCAGTCATGTTTAATTTAGAAATATCAATCAAACTATAGTGGGTAATAAAAAAAAAACTAAAATTGAAAGAATATTTGTGCTCCTGCAAACTAATAACATCAGACTTTTGCAATCCAAAAGATGAGTTATTTGGTTTTGTTTTTGTTTTTTCATTTCTTTGGAGAAGTGTATTTACTTTAAGATGGTATAGCCTGTATTAGGTACATAACAACACCGTCATATTTATTTGATCTGGAATTCAGAGATCACTCACACTGTAGGTACATGGCTAGGTCCCACTAGTATTAAAAAAAAAAATCTAAACATATGTGTTAGGAAATACTACTTCATTCCAAGATGTAAGTGTACTTTTCTGTACCAGAAGACTTCTGAAGCCTATCTAATCCCTGTCTAAGTAAGTCTAAGTCAATCTTTTCCTCAGTTGTCTGAGGCAAGCATATACACTACTTTCATCCTGATTCAGGAACTGGAATTTAAAGCATTTGGCTTTATATAGTAGATGTGAGACCTGTTTTTTAAGATCAACAAGGTAATTCTGAAGTTCTGAAAATACGTGATCGTATTCACCAGAAGCTCTGAACGACTTGAGAAACAATTTTTCACAGATTGCCTTGCAAGACAGGATTTTTATCTTGAGAGTGTAAGGTAAAAAATTAAGAAGTTAGAACATATGTCTACCTGAATTGAATTTGCTGTATATATGCATTTACATAGAGCCATGCAACAAACAGCATAGAAGTAAACCCTCTAAAGTCATGAAAATGCACACAGCCTGTCCCCAGCTTACCCCTTTATCAAGGGTTGAGGTGTGAGCACTGTGGCAGCCCAAGATTTATGTAGTGGTGTAGTGTGTGCTTCTGATGGGGTGGGGTGGTTGGTTGTTTTTAACTTAGTGGTCAGTTGAAGGATTCATCACAGCAGGCAGACCCACATACAACCATAATTTCTCTACTTCTGTTTTCCTTGTTTAGCCTTTCACCTTATCCTACACAGAATATCAAAGTAATCTATCCTTAGCTCTTTGATTGATGAATTAGCAGTTGTACTTGCAAGAGAAAGTGGGGCTTTTTTGCCTTTTTTTTTTCCTGTTGTGGTTTTGATGGCTTTTTTATTTTGTTTGATTAGGTTTGGAGGTTTTTTCTGTTTGTTTTGGATTTTTTTGCAAGAAAAGCATATGGTTTTCAGCCTTCTGTTCTACTGGAAGTAATACAGAATCATATGATTAGATTCACTTGACTCAGAAATTATTCATGTGTTATAATCTGATATTCACAGAAATCCATACCTAAGTATGAGGTGGCTAGCCAGTCTGTCCAGCTCAGATTGTATTTACTTAATAAATTATGGTTTTAATATTATTATTGTTTTGTATGTCAGGACACAAAATGTTTTCTATAAAGATTTTAAAAAAAACAACCAGAGTATAAAGTAACATATTTTTGGAATTTTTTTGTCCCCCTTTGTCTTACTACTTAATCCTAAAAGATTGTTTTGTGAAATCAGTTGCTGGTGAAGATGACTAAATCAAGAATTCAAGGTGTGTCTAGCGTAGTATTTTAGAGGGAATACAGATTAAAGCATGGAAGAGTAAAGAAGAAACTCATAAATCACTTTTAACCCTTACAATTCTTAGGCTTAGTATTCTGAATCCATTAAAACTTAAACAGGAAAAGATACATTTCAATACAAAAGAGTCTGAGCCTGGTTTTAATCTTTACCACTGCTATATCTATAATTTAAAAACAAAACAAACAAACAAAAAAAACCAAACAAGCAAAAAACAAAAACAAACCCACACAACTAACCAACTTTCTCAAACCATTAATTCTTTCAGACACATTTTAGGCAAGAGAATGGTAAAATGGGCTCTGTCTGTCCAGGTGATGTTGGGACAAATGTTGAATCTGTGAAATCATAATCCAAAGTCATTCATTCCTCTTGCACTCATTCTGGTCCTCCTACAGAGGCAAGTGCCTCTGCTATCTCTAAGAACTTACCTGTAGTTAGAAAAGCAGAAATCGGGCAACAGTTTTTGCTGCTGCTCTCTGTACTTTGTTTCTTCTCTGTAAAAGAAGTGCTGGCTTTCCTTCTCTTTTGGATATGTCTCAGTAGAATATCCATTGGAGGTTCAGTTTAGTTTCCCTGAAGATGCTGGACTTTTAAGTGTGTGTGACTGACAACACATTCCCAAAGAGGACTTAAACTGGCATCTGGCTCCTTTCAGTCATGGAAAAAAACATTGCCTGTTATATATGTACTTGAAATTATAAAACCCCACCCATACACAGTGATATGTAATCAGCCTGAAAGAAAATAAGAACTCTTCCATTTATAGACTAGTTCAGACACTAGTCTTGTAGGCAAAAGTTTTAAAATATAGCATATGACAGTGTTACTATTTTGAGTGTGTATTGAATTGCATATAAAGCTGTATCATTTTCAAATCCTTTTTGCACAGCTCTTGTCATTCAGACTACTGTATTCTGCATCTTTCACACACTGGATGGTGTGAAGGAAGAGAGCAGTGGCTGTGAACTGCAGATAGTGGTGAAATATAAGTTCTAACATGGATCTCTCAAGGTGGTTTCTCTTCTGATTTGTGCAGTGAGGCTTCTGAGTTGTTAACGTATCTGATGGGATACCCACTTGGTACTCAGTGCAGCTCCATAAGGAATGATGCTGATACCAGTGAGGGGGCAGTGCAACTACAGGGGAGAAAGAGTGGATGGCAGGGCAAGGAGGGGCACCAGAGTGTCTTATACTAATATTGTTATCAAAGGCAGTACAGTACCAAGAGAGAGCCTGAGAAACGACAGAACTGCTGTTCATTTCAGCCTTTCTTGGTTTTGTTGGCATTACCTACTGCAAAATGCTTTTGCCTCGTTATTTCCTGCATGTAGTTTTAAAATGTGAAACCTGTTGATCAGATGGTAATTCCTTATCCAGTTTTAAGTATGGTTACTTGCAACAAAGCATTAAAACTTCAGATTGTGTTGCAAGAAAGCCAACTTCTGTGTGTCTTTTCTGAATGCTGAGGATACATCTGCTTTTGGAATGCTGTACTACTAGTCATTTGTAGTAAGACACTGCTCATGGGAATAGCAATTGTTGGATCTGTAGAGGAAAAATTACATGGTCATGTTTAACAGGAGCGTCTTGTTTTACCAGGCTGTTGTATGTCTAAATTTAAAATTTTGGGGGTGTACTGGAATCTAAAGGATTGTGCTTACATTCTGTTGAACAGTAACAGAAATATATTAAATGCAGTAGTATCTCATCTCTGTTTGGTATTCTGCACCATAAACTGGAAGTGCTTACAAAAAATAAAAGGTCAGTGAAGAACGTGGCCATGCAGTACATGCACCAGAAACAAAAATTTTTATCTCTATATACCCAAGACAAATTTGTCTCCCCTCATTGAGTCAAGAATTGAGGAAGAGATTTACTTGGTCACTACTTCAAATTATAATTCAGAGAACTTCAAATAAACTTTGTGCCTATTGTATCTCAACGATGAACACCTAAAATAACTAGGTGAATATATCATACCATTCTTTGGGATACCAAGCTATGAAACACTGAATTATCTTTTAAAAAAGTGGTACAAGTTATCACAAAAGTATTCTACACCAGTTTTGTAGTATGGTGTCTGAACTGTTTAAATATGTGTGACAGTTCCATTACCTCTTTTAAAACACACAGTTGACACAAGTAAATAACGTGAAATTCACTGCATGTTACATTATGGTTGAAATCTTCATACTATTAAGAGAATTTCTGTATGCATCTACTTACTATTGTAATGTGACATTTTATAAAATAATCAGGAACCTCTAGTGTCATATTTGATTACATTTACCTAATTTTAATTAAAATTCCAGGTATCTCACTGATATGATTTAAAAGAATATAGCTACCTGTAATAATGTAAGAAGGGTAGCTGAGAAGCAGATTTGGACAGTAGCATCATCACCAAATGCAGAACAGGAACACACCTAAAAAAATCCGCAAAAGCTTACTACAGAACAAAAGAGCCACCCATAGCCTTCCCAATACCCCTAAGAGTAAGCCATTCTGGAAAGAAATGCAGGTAGAGTAACTTCAGAATGTACCATTTCTTAATACTTGAGTATTGAAAGTGTGTGTGTGTGGGGAGAGATCAATGACTTTTTTTTATCAGTTCAGAATAGTTAGCATTTATGGCAATTAAAAAAACCCAAGATCAACAACATTTCTGTGTAGTGAAATGGCGAGTTAGTACAGCAGGGTGTAAAGTAATCAGAGTGAGGAAAATTAAAAACTGCAAATAGTATATGAAAGTCAGTGTATAGTTTAGTGTAATACAAAATACAAATAAATCCTAATACCAAAAAAAGGAACAAAAATATTTTAAAAAGCTTTTTTTTCAGATGTTGAACAATTGTCTCCTAGACTTTTATGTCCTTAAAATATGAAATTACTTCATTCCAGAAAGCACCAAAAATTATATGGGATTTAACCTGTATGCACTTTGTGTAGCTCTTTTGTGATGATGATTTGAGTTAGAATGGGAGACAAAATTAAGCTCATGTTCAGAAGACTACAATTCATGCTTGAACAAATGACTGAAAGTCTTTAACTCAGAGTGAGATCTTAAGCTGCAAAACTAAATAAATACTAAAATTTGGAAAACCTAGTCAAACAGTACACAGAGCCTGCAAGTTAAGTTTTTGGGCTTCACAAACCCAAATGCACAACAACCCCCTGTCTGTAAGCTGCATGGAGCAAGCTGTATCTTTGCCCCTGATGCTCAGTCTGAATGTAGTACTTTTGAACATGTACTGAAAAGGTTATATTAACCAGCTACATAGCTAATATACAAAGTGCTTTCATTTTAGTAAAGCTTGTTCTTTTAATTGTTTTGAGATCATAAAAAGATGAAGCCTTAAAGAAATTCCCCAAATGTTTAAGACCTTATTTCAGAAGTTTGCACAAAAACCAACCAAACAACAGAACTCCCCCAAAACCAAAAAGCAGCAGTTCAAAATATCGTATTTGTTATGTTTTAGTTACTTCACCTTACAGCTCAATATTTAAAATAGATACACAGCACTTGGGTTCAACAAATTAGTTTAAATTCAGTTGTATTTTACTGAGAGCCTGCAAAGAGTATTTTGGTCATTATGCAAAACATACCAATTCTACATTAACTGCTGTCATGGTGCAGCACTGATGTCTACAGATGTAATGTGTGCTTTTTCTTAAAAGCTACAAAATGGAAAAAACTAAAATACACCTGCATATTATAACTGAAAAGAAGGCAACATGGAAACATCAGTCTGATTATATTGTACACCTTTTCCAGTCACCACCTTTTACAGAACAGACATTAGGGCTAATGTCCCATTGTTTTTTGAGGACTAAACATCTTCTGCTAGAAAATATTTAAACACAATTTATTTTATTAGCAAAACATTAAAAGCTGATGAGTCCAAGAGTTTCAGGCCAACATTCTTTCTTAATGCATACTGCCCTCTTTGTATCCAAATGTTATTGTCCATTCTGCTTGCTCTGCACTTTTCTCAAGCCTGTGGCAGGGTTAGAAATGCAAAGGTCAATTAAGGATAAGTTTGAATTTCATTATTCTTTCTTTATAATTTATGGTATTTTCACTATTTTGCTTTTCAATATGTTCACTATATATTGTTTTCCTTTCATCAGTATAAGCGGAAAGATATATTTAATGGGCTTATTTTTTGCTTAGATGCCAGGTTTTTCATTTTCATATAATGCTTTAAGTCAATCTATGATGGTATATTGCTTTTGCTTTTTTTTTGTTTGCTTGTTTGTTTGGGTTTTTTTGCTTTGTTTTGGTTTTTTTTTGTTTGTTTTTGTTATCACCTTATCTATCTGCTAATTGGATAAACTAGTCAGTATTTGTGGAAAACTATGTAGATGTTTTATGGGCAATTTATTTTAAGATTACTATTTCTAGTTAGTGTGTGCTTTGAGAGTAAAAAGCAGTATGATGTTTAAACACTTGGTTCTGATGTAGCTACTGAAATACAAAAGAATACAATATTCCTTAGTTCATGCTACTCTCCTTAAAAAAAACCAAAACAAAACACGAAACAAAACAAAAAAAACCCCTTCCTAAAAAAAGTACTTCATTCTTCCTAGCAGCTGTCTTCCACTGCGTTACCCATTTGCAATAGAGATAGAATTTCTGGTCCCAGAGAGGTTATGAAGCCAAATGACTTGCAAGTTAAGCAGCTGGGAAGACCAATAGGGACGACAGACATGCAAATACTTGGCTTGAAACTGCTGCTAACAACGGCATCTAGTAATATTTCACCCAGTGTCTGGTAGTTGCTCAAGGTTGGGGATGGTGGTATTATTATTATTTTGTTTTTCTATTATGGTGATATCAGATTTCTAATACTGCTAAGCAAACCAAGGTTTTTCTAAATATTTTGGTTGTATCTAAGTCATATTTCTGAAAGTTTCTTTCCCAAGAGCAGTATGTGATAAAGAACAAGTTCCGTCTTCCGAGTCTCATATAACAGTACGGAACTACAGAATTTTGCTTTAAAAGTAGAGGGACACAAAAATTCAACCAAAACACAACTTTCTGGGATCTTTTAAATGAAAACAAGCATAACTTGAAGAGGCTGGATTTTACTTTAGAACCGGAATTACATTACGACCTTAGTGCAGGACCAGATGTGGCAGCACGTGGGTTGTTCGCGGGCTCGGCGGGTGCAGCCCCATCGCGGCGGGAGCGGAGCTGAACAGCAGCGACACTGCCTACCCCCTGCTTATAGCCCGGATAGTGCATCAGTGGCATCGACTCATGAGTTCTCTCATGAGACATGCTCAAAAGAGCTCTACCCTTTGCCTGGAGTGAGCTCGTTTGAGCGGGTCACTGATGTTAAATCCGCGCAAGGGTTAAACCAGTTCGCGTGTCTGCACTGCGCTGCCGGCCCGAGCTCCCGAGCGCCTCAGAGAAAGGCGCTGGGGATGTTGTTGTGGAGGTGCCCTGTTCTTATGGTTCCGCGCCGCTTTCGGGGAGGTGCCCGCGTTTCGCCTCCGCTTAGCCCGAAGCGGAGCCGGGCGGGTGTACAGATCCCTGAGGCGAGGCCGCTGTCCGGGCCGGG